>NW_004624742.1:1459557-1562303 GCF_000247695.1 Heterocephalus glaber | reverse complement strand
GAGTATCAGAGTGTTCCATCTCATTTCCCTTTGGGGTTGCTGTAGGTGATCTGGAAGTCTGGTTTTGAGACTTATTTACATGTTTTCTCAGTTTGACTGGGGCCGGGGGCTGTTAGCACCTGCACAGATTACCTCCTCTGAGCTGGGAGAGGTGGGACAGGGGTCCGGAGCAGTAGTAGGGATGGTGACCCAAAAGCCCTTTCCTGTGGGCTGGGAGCAGGGGGAGGGATGGTGGCCTGGAAGCCCCTTCCTCAGGACCAGGAGCAGTGGGACAGAAGGTGACCCAAAAGCCCTTTCCTCTGGGCTGGGAACAGCGGGAGGGATGGTGACCCGGAAGCCCCTTCCTCTGGACCAGGAGGAGTAGGAAGGCAGCTCAGAAGCCCCTACCTCTGGGCCATGAACAGCAGGACGAAGTACCTTGGTCTGGTGGTCGGGTGTCCTCTGTGTCTTTGTAGTGTGGAACCAGGTGGCTGCCTGTCTGCAGCAAGGTGATTCAGTGTCTTCTGTGTGACTCAGGACCTCCGTAGGGCGTGCACAGACCCTCCTGTCTGCAGCGGCCTGATTCAGTGTGTTCTGCACGACTTGGGCCCTCGGTAGGACATGCGCAGACCTGCCTGTCTGCAGTGGGGTTATTCGGCATCTTCCGTTTGACTCGGGACCTCCAAATCTGAAAAATTTCAATTTGTAGAGTACAGTCGTGCTAGAATGATGGAACCAATACTGGACAGCTGGCTATCTTCCTGGTAATCAAGAGGAATTTTTCAGTAGCATTAAACAGAAAACTCACAAATTATGTGATCATTCTTTTCCATTCTGCAAACAGAGAAATTACTTCTGGTGGCTAAAGGTCTACTAGGCCATGATATACTGTTTCCTCTAGATCAACTTTATTCAGGGATAATTTTAGAACAATAAAATGCACTCATGTTTAATTGTACTTTGTTAAGTTTTTAAAAATACATACTACCATGGATCTACCATCATAATCAAGATGAAAACTATTTTTCACACCCCAAAATATCATTAGGACTCTTACCAGACAGTCCCTTCTTCTTGTTCCCTGACCCAGGCAGCCAGTGATCTAGGTAGTAACTTAGTATAGTTATTTGAGCATTATTTTGATTTATATTTTCATTAATGATAACAAATTATTCACTTCTACTTAGAAGCTAACTTACTTGTATTTCCACAACTACTATATAATGTAATATTAATGACTTAGAAGCCAAACTACTGAGTTTGAGTGCTTGAAACAGAAAATATGAAGACAAAATGAACTTTATTAAAAATTCATAATGATACTACTATTTTTATTTGCCACAAAATAGAAGATAACACATATACTTTTATGCAGTGTATTCTGGGGGGAAGAACCTATCTTCTCATTAAGGAATCAATAAATTACTTTCTTCTTAAATATGTTTTCAGAGGAATAAAAATATTCTTTTCTCTTAATACTTGAGATATGATATCATTTAAATAGGATTTTCCTCTTAAAACTTAGCTAATGTAAAAACAATCTTAGCTAATGTAAATGTAAACACCTTCCTTAAATAACAAAAAATCGTACAAATGAAGGATTCTACTTTGGTTCTTTTGTGGAAATAACTAGTATCAAATGGGGAAAATTACTGCATTATTATTAAAATAATTCACAAATATTTAAGACCTCACCTCTATGTCAGTCACTTATTATTTACTACAGAAAGTGGCAGTGTCATTCTGTTGGTAGGAATGCCTATACTACAGCAAGGGCCTTGGTTATTTTTCTCTGTTTTCTACTACTGTATGAGCAGTCAACGTTAATCTGTTGAATGAATGGATAAATGCAATGATCAGTATTCCAACATTTACTTAAGAGTCTTTCAATAAATATATTTGATCTACAATCATGTCACACATATATATTTATATATACACACACACACATACACACACACATATATGGAAATTATATTCTAGTAATGAGAATATAAACATTCTAGTGTAGGGCAGCAAAGTGAAAGTTGGTAAAGGCGTTGAATTTGAAAAGTTAACAAAAAGAAAAAAAAAGGATGCATGGAGAAGGAGATTAAAATCCTTTGGTCAGGAAAACTCTCTCTTTTAGTAAATGTGACCTCTGAGCAGAGGGATTTAGAGGAAGAGACAGACGGTCCCAGGAAATTTCTTCAGGAAAGATCTCTCCTCGCAGAGGCAATGGCACAGGCAGAGATTCTGATGGAGATTTGATTCTGTTTTTTTGTGGAGCCTTCATTTCTGGTTATAAATATTTGAGGACTTACTTTAAAGAAATAGTACTTAAGAATCTTACTTTTTAAAATGTCACAAACTTATGGCCTGCACCCTTTTTCAATTCCTTGAGGTGACTTGTACCAGAAGATAAACCTAGAAGCTCAGGCTTCATTAGTTTCACAATAAATCTGTCTCTGAGCTCATTTGTTTTTACAGGTTCACTCTCTTGGTGATTTAAAAATAATTTGTATTAGGGTCAAAGGTAGGGACAAGGAAACTAACTAGTGTGCTGCTGCAATAGCCTAGGCAAGAAATGATGACGGTGGCTTCAGACAGATGATGATGGCAAGAATAGACAGTAAGAACTGGTTGGATGCTAGGTCTACATGAAAAGTAGAGTTGACAGGATTTGCTGAAGGATTCAATATAGACTGGGAGAAAATGATATGACAAGGATAAGATTTTTGCGTGAGTAATTACAAAATGGAGTTGCTGTTTGCTAAGCAAGGAAGAAAAAAGTTAGGTAAAATAGTAGGGCTGCCAGGTAGCACTGTAAGCTCACCTGAAGTTGATAGCCATGAATATTAGGTGAGAATAGTCCGTATGCTTAGGTGCTTATTTATCCACTAGCACTCAGCTTCCTCTTGTATATGCTGAGTTGGCAAATCGCTTCATTTGATCAGATTTGAAATATTTCTGGTGAGCAAAAAGGAAGGAAAGATAAACAAGGGAATTGATGGTTTTATGCAAAGGAGTTGTTATTAAGATAACCCATAGCAAATAAGCTTGTAATAGAGGGAAGCTAATGCTGAGGGTGGGCAGTGAAAGACTATGAAAAGGTGGTGTAGTGAAGGGATTGGAAGATCCAGTGAAAGCAAGGGATGTTATAATACATGTGTAAGAGAGGCCAAGCTAGAAGGGGGAGATGGCTAGAAATTTTAGAATTTAAATTATAAGGAAATGCATACTGATGATGCAAGGTCTGTGGTTGAATTCTAGATTTGGCATGACTGCTGCATAAAACTGTATCATGACTAACATGGAAGAAGAATGAGGATGGGGAATTGGAGTATTAAAGAAGCTATGAAGTCACTACTAAGAACCCAATTTTAGTCCTGCAAGTTTTATATTCTCTATGTACAGTTTTTGTCTGTAGAGATAGAACTATTATGGTTTAAATTAATTGTCCTCCAAAAGTTTCATGTGTTCAGAACTGGAGTATTACATTCATCAGTAGATTAATCCATTGATAAATTCATAGCTGAATGTGCTATTAGGAGGTGAGGCCCAGTTGGAGGAAGTAGGTCACTGGGGGTGTCTTTGAAGGTTATGTTTCTCTGTCTGGCTCTTCCCCCTCTCTCTTCTTCCTGTCTACCATGTTAGTAGCTTTCCTCCACCGTGCACTTCCTCCATGCTATTTTTGACTTTGAGCTACCAATCAAGCATGGGCTGAACCTTCTGAAACTGTAAAAAATCACACCAAAAAAGAAAATAGTTGCTAACTCCCTTAATAACATTTTTGAAGAAGGAAAATTTGGGGATTTAATAGTAACATTTTAAATGTCTTGTTCTATGTATTTCTGCGTGATTTGACTTAGCTGTTATATTCACACATAATAGTCTCTAAAGCTGGTACAACCTAGAGGATTTGATGCACAGAAATTGCACACAAATGGTGATTATAGTAGAGGACACAGAAATCAAAAACTAGCCTTCATTAGTTCACTCTTTTGGCACATGGTGCAATGTTTACTATTTCCAGGATTTTCATTTTGTCTATGTATGTATAGATCCTGTACTTGAGAAACTCCCAGCCAATAGATGGCACAGATCCAACACATGATCCCAAGTTAAAGGAATGTCTGCAACAGAAATGTGTACCAAGTGCTTCCAAGAAATTTTTTAAAAATGTACCTAAGAATTCTCAGAGATCCTCCTAAAAGAAGAGAATATTTGAAATAAACTTTAAAGGAATAGTGGGAGTTTTTAAGCATGAAACTTTGTAGACAACTATCTGTAAGAGAGCACAAACAGCATGTTAAAGTTATCAAAAAACATGATAACAGAGGACAGAGGGTTGCTAGTTGTTGAGAGAATGAATGATTATAGAAGGAAAACATCAGGTGATGAAGTTGTGGGACAGATCTGCAGGACTCAGCATGGATCTTATCATAAGCAGCAAAGAATATGCTTTTGTAAAAAGTCACTGTTTGTGCCTTTTGGATGAAACAAAAAGACTCAATTAGAACAGATTCTTGCCTTCCCATCTCATTCATTATAATTTTCTCATCCCCTTTAAGATGGAATCCTTGTTTAAAACTAAAATGCTGACAATGCCTCCTCTCTGACTCAGACAGTGACTCAATTTTTCTTTACTCCATGACTTTTCTCCCACTATAGTGACACACACTGTGTGGTCAACATTTGTTGATGCATAGGAACTTCAAAGTGACACAGCAGAAGGTAGCTATTAACAATTTAGAGGGCCGGGGATTTAGCTCAGTGGTTCTGCCGCCTGTCTCGCAAGCGCAAGGACTCGAGTTTGAGCTCCAGTACCAAAAAAAAAAAATTTAGAAATCCAAGTACTGGTTGGGACACCCATGTGACTCTCTCAAGAACACCTGATAGGGTGGAACTGAAGATTTTTCTTTCCTTAATGAGGGAGTCATTTCCAATGATGTCATTTGTTTCAAGGAAGGAACTATTCTCAGGCCTTGTGAAGTGCTCATTACACTCTCTGGTAAGTCCTAAACTGCAGTGAACTTGCTATATTATTCTTGAAAAACGACTTTCCATCTTGAGAGAGTAGAATGCAGAAAGGCTTGCTGATATCAATGTTCAGGTAATTGAACCGTCAGGAGCTCTGTTTTACATGATGCTTTGGCTCTAAGAATACTTGATAGTTAGTAAATTTGCTTCTGCTAGAAAACACTGAAGTGATTCATAAAATTAAATTCAGATGGGTCATGCACAAGGCCAATGTGGTTTTGATTCCCTGTTTTCCTGCTCTACTCTTCATTGACAATGAGTGAACACGTAAATGAAAAGCAAATTTAATATGAAGCTGTCTTAGGTGCAAAAGCACAATGGCTGAATAATATATCCTTTGAAGCCATAGGTCTTTTAATACAATCTTCTTTATTGAAAAGAATAAAATATTTTACTCTAAGAACATATGTGAGACATGAATACTTCATTTTGTGGTGCATTCAGGTCACACCAGAAATTACTGTTTTATTCTGAAAACGAAAATCAAATGAATCTCAGCTGGTGATTTGTGCAAGAAGAAAACAAAGCACCATTAAAAAAAAATCCTTTTAATGGAGAGTTCCATATGACCAATTTGTCTGGAGAAAATAGTTTATTGCTTGTATACTCCTGGGAGCAGATAAGTGAGAGTAAGATTTGATAACTCAACTTTATGTGAACCAGTCTGCCTTGGCGAGACAGACGGAAGCAGAGTTTTAGAGAATTTTCCATGGGCTGCCTGTCACTGACTGCAGTCAGGGGCACATTCTGACCTGTAATCATTTATGAAATTTATTGCTACTTAAGCTTGTCTCGACAATTTTTGGCTGTTAGGAGGGTAAATAATTTATTTGAAGATTATAGCAAGGTCATCTTAAATACTTCATCAGAGGAAAAGCAGATGAAATTGCATCATGCTCCCTGGCCGAATCACACTCCCCATAGGTGAGACAGAGGGGCTGTGGGACTGAAGCAGCTTAGCATAAGTGATGCCATTCCAGTTGAGTGGACCAGGTTATGCCATTAACCAGATAATATCAATGTCTCTGCTAGGGCACGGTCTTCCTCCGATGGGCAACATTAGCTTGAAATTGTCTGTCGGGGAGAAATTAGTCTTCACTTGAATCCAAACTCCGCCTTCTCTGTCACCCCTGAGGGTAAACTCAAGGCAGATGATAAAGAAGAAAGCCCAGAAAGGGAACCAAGGAAAACTCACAGCAAGTGGATGAGGCTTCCTTCTGACAAGAAGAAAACAAAGTGAGGCTAGTAAGCAATGAAGGCTTCTGTCCACTGAGAGGTGAAGTAGGAACTGCTTCGGAGATTCTGAAACGTGATGCGGCATGAGCATCTTTGAAAAGAAATGTGGAAGGCAGCAGTTGGGGGAGCAACTGCAGTCTTTAGCATCCCCCAGACCCTGAAAGCAATTATAAGCTGTTTTCAGCAAATACTCATGATGGTAGGCTTTATTTCTTTTGAAGGTAACCATATCTCTTGACGTATCTTAAATCATGAGAGGGGTTTATGTACCAGTGCTTTTCTATATCTCAGCAGTTCCCTAATGCCAGTCTAGATTCAAGAATACTGATGGTTCAGTAAAAGCAAATTTTTGATAACAAGGTGTCGTTTGCTCTCTGGTTCACAGACAAAATTTAATATTTTCTGTTTGAAAATTTTCTTTTTTACTTTTATTAAATTTATATGCTAATCATTTTCACCATGTTAATCATAACTCTTTTTACACTGCACTTAATATGTCATTTCTTGAGGAATGGAAATTACAGACTACATTATTAGAATCTAATTTTACTACTGTATATATTGACAGTAAATCAAGCTTTAGTTTTAATTTAAACTAAAGAAAGCAGTTCTATCTTTGGGTTCTAGAAATAAATTCTTAGAGATTGAAACAAACATTTTCACATTTGATCAAGAAATATTGGCACAAAGAATCAGTTAATCTTGTTTGAAACTATACTGTATCTCTCAACATGTATAATTAAATTCATACTTATTTCAATTAATTTTCAACAAGCATTTATAAGCCCCTACTGTGTGTTCGGTTCTCTGATTACACTCTGAAATAAAAACTTGCCATAATTCCTTCCAGAAACATAGAGCTTATCAGAGGATTTTCAGATATGAATTGATTTAGAGATAAAGTACAAAATAATGTATTTAAAATAAATAAGTAAATGGACATGGGAATTTAGATCAAGAATATTTTCAACTGGAGAAGCCATGATAGGAGATATAATTTAGATTTGTTTGTTTGTTTGTTTGTTTGTTTGAGGCAAGGTCTCACTATGTAGCCCAGGCTGGCCTTAAACTCATGGCGATCCTCCTACCTCAGCCTCCTGAGTGCTGAGATTGCAGTTATGTGCCACTGCACCTCGCAGAAGATATAATTTTGAATTGGACTTTTGAGGACAGATAAAAGCAAAGGCATTCCATGTAAAATAACAAGTTTGAGACTTTTCTCAGGGATGAGAAATTAAAGGAACCATGAGAAATCACACTGATTCTAATACTTGACTCTTGTTCTTTGAAAGTATACTCTTCATTTCATAGTTCTTATGAAATTAGGACAGAAATAGCTCACATCTCATCAGTTTGGTCTAGGTGAGTACATTGGCTAAATCAGAGTCAACTGGAGTCAGAATTTCTTTATTTCTTTTTTTTATGGTTTTTTAAGAGAAGGTTTCACTATTTAATTCAGGCTGGCTCAGGCTGGTCTCAAACACAAGGCAGTTCTGCCTCAGCCTCCCAAGTGCTGAGATTATAAGTGTGTATCACCTTGCCTGGCAAATTTCTTAGGATTTTATTCCATGTGCATTTAATGAGAAAGGATTTCTTTGACAGTGGCAACTTATACAACAAGAAAGACAAATTCAATTTATGCAATAGATTAAAATAAGTAATTCAAAGCTACAAGTATATGTATTTACACCAAAAATGCAAAAT
This sequence comes from Heterocephalus glaber, assembly GCF_000247695.1. The sequence continues at coordinate 1,554,362 of NW_004624742.1, read as the reverse complement.
GACTCCTGATAAAACCATTAAAGACAAGGTATCCAATTAAAATATGTTTTAAAGCCAAAGGAAAATCTAATTGCCTTAGAGGAGGAAATGGAATTAATTATTCACTTGATAAGTTTTATAAAAAAGTCTCAAAGATGTTTGTATACTACCAACATAACATAGGTCATTAAATGGCCATATGGTTCACTTCATTGTTTTTGCTTATCAAAGAATGTCCAGCATTTAGGGACCAGAGTATAGATAAATTTGTCTATATGATCTGAGAAGTATTGATTTTGACTCTTTCTCCTATTTCTATGTCTCTTCTTTGCTTATTCATTAGTGGTTCTCTGTCCTACCTCCCTCATTCAAATATCCACTCACTTTCCTAGGTCTTCATTCTCACAGAGGAAATTAAGTGAAGAAATATTTCATTTAATGTATTTTAAGTATTTTTTCTAGGAATATTTGCATTTTGTATGTACAATAATGACTGTGTAAACAAAAAGATACATTTGTGTCTTTTAGAATTTTAACCATAGTAGGGTAAATGTTTATCAGTACTTCCTCTCATTTTCAGACCCTCCTCAACAAGAATACCCTGCCCATTTGATGGTTGGGACCATCTAATACATGGCAACAATTTTGACAATGACTGTAGAAGATAGGTCAAATATCAGTCAAGTAGAGTTTTTCTTTAACATCATTTGTAAGGAAAATTCTAGATTTCTCATAAGGAGGCACTATCTATCCTATGCCTTATTCCCAGGAAGCTTTTACCAATAACAGCTTTCTCTGGAGAAACAAATTAGAGTACTTCCAACTCCAAAAGTGCGTCACTTCATTAGGTTCAAATCCTCGGAGTACAAAAATCCATTACCTGGAGCAGTTTCTGAGTTACATAATCAGCCTACAAAGGTGGAGCAGCCTCAGCATCAGCAGACATGATAACAGCACCCTTGTTACAAAGGATGCACCAGTAGCCCCATCCCCTGTATGGTTAGAGCTGTCACTCCCCTTTAATTCAAGGATCTTTTGATAAAATGTTTGTGTCATTGCCTGTGGGAATTTTAGCTTTGAAATTAAAGTTTTGGGATTAGGCTTAGTTAGAAAGAGTTGAACACATATTTTATAGATGTTTAAAGATAAATAACAGGAAGGGAATGAGGCCAACTCTCATGGTGTCTTTGGTAACAGAGTAAAACTAGGTCCTTTGAAGGTTACGAATAGTGATTAGACTGTTAAACTTAAGTTCTAATTACAACTTATTTGTTGTTCACAAGTAGTGAGAATTCTGTGAAGATTAAAATTTTTTATTAATTTTATTGGTACATTAAGGTATACAGTATGATGACATTCATCATTGGAAATTTGCACCTTTACATAATCTGTCTTGGTTCTATTTTTTCCCCCTTCCCCTGACCTCCCTTCAACCCCTCCATCCCTCCCTATCTACAAAGACTTTGTTTTCTTTAAATTTAATAATACACATTAGTAAGCAGGCACGTAGTAGGCATTTGATAAATGGAGCATTAGTGAAAAGTTCTTTTATTTTTAAATTGGTTTTTATGTAGTCTTTTTTTAAAAAACATGTTCTGGAAGAAAACTTTCTCTGAGAATCAAATGATATGTTTGAACTTTTGTTCCTAAAAAATAGCTATATATTGTTAAGCTGATATTTTTCATTTTCAATAAAGCTTTCTTAAAAGTACCAAATATGATAGTTAATTTTATGTGTTAACATAGTCAGCTCACAATGCCTAGTTGTTTGGTCACCAGTCTATTAGTTTCTGTGATTAACATTTGAATTAGGAGACTATGAGTAAAGCAGACTGCCCTTCATAATATAGGTGGGTCTCATCCAATTAGTTATAGGCCTTAAGAGAAAAGATTAAGGTCCCGGAGAGGAATAAATTCTGACACTAGACCGCCTTAGGATTCAGGACTATGACATTGACTCCTGGCCTAATGTTCACTCTGCCATTTGGCCCTGTCAATTTTGGTCATGCCAGCTTTCACAAATACACGAGCTAATTCTTTAAAAATGTGTGCAAGCATGTCTGTCTGTCTGGGTGTGTAGAAAGAGAGTCATTTATAGTTGTATATACATATGTATAGGTATAGGTTGAGATATATATTATATGTTTGTGTGTATGTGTCCACATAGAGAGTGAGAGATCGAGAGAGAGAGAGAGAGAGAGAGAGAACCTCAACTCCCAGACAACCTTGACAGCCTTCAGATCATGAGGGTAAACAAATGATATTCTACAGTGTGCAGTGTTGCTAGTGTCTTGTAAAAACAGGTATTCATAAATTACATGAGATATTCAATATTTTATTATAAAAGAATGTGTTTTAGAGGATTTTACCAACTGTAACTAATGCAAATATTCTGAGTACTGTAAGGTAGACTAAGCTAAACCATGATGTTTAGTAGGTTAGGTGTTTTAGGTGCATTTTGACATGAAATATTTTTTAAAATTTTTCATTTTAATGTCTTCTAAGTAGATATTAATGAAGAACATATAAAATCTGTTCTATGAAAAAATATTTTTATAACAAAAATTATTAAAGAATAACCGTGGTTGATACACTGAGTATCATCATCTTAAAAGAATATACTTTCATTTGCTAATTTGTCTCTCATCTCATTTCCTAATAATACTATACCTTTTTGCATAAAACATTTCAAGTATTGATAAAGTATCCCACATTCTGTGTGATTTTGAACAATTTCTTCCTATTTTACAATATTTACTATTCTTTTTGGTCCTTATTTTCACTTTCAGTTTCTCACATCAGAGAGACAATGCAATATTTACATGTGTGTTAGATTTATTTAACATATTTAAGATTATATTCTTAAGGAATTTACAATGGGTTTATTGTGATATAACCTCATCAAAAGTTTAAAAGCATCTCGATATGTATATGGCTGAATTGAGAAGAAGAACCAATGGGATGGATAGGTTAGATAGATACTGAAACTTTTGGCACTACTGATACTGTGATGATTTGATGAATAGATAATAGATATAGGTTATTAGAGTTGATAGTACTGTTGTATCTATCTCTATATTGATCTATATATATATATATCTTTCTGCGTATATTATTCTATTTATTTCCCTATACCTCATGCTATTTATTTATCTATATCTATCTTCTATCAATCATCTGTCTACTTATCCATCTACCCTTATATCCATCCTATTGGTTCTATTTCTCTGGAGAGCCTTGACTTATTAGTAGATTCTGTAACAAAATCTTAAGAATTTCATGCACCCTTCCCCCTCAATCCCACTTGGAATCCTCTGGAGAAGATACTTCAAAAATTATTGTGTCCAATTACCTGAACATTAAACATTATCTCTTTCATCCATCTATTGATAGCTGGCCAGGAGTTAGAAAGAGGCCCTTTCAACACTAAAGTTCAAAATACTTTCTATAAAAAATTAAAATAAATGATTCCCATTTTACTGTAAATTCAATTCTGGAGCTGGTTAGAAAATCCAGTGATGTGCTTGGAAGCACTTAATGACAAAGATTAAAACTGACTTGCTGGTTTGGACTAGGTTACCTTGATGTTGCCACCTAAAGTCTACAACTCAATAGAGAATTAGTGGGCTGCCTGTACCTATCTCAGACGGGGAAGTGGGAAGCTCTTGTCAGAGTTCTAGAGGTCTAAGTGAAAAACATATATAAAAATAAACTATTTCCTCTCATGCATGAAAAATTTTTAAAGTTGTGTTTGAATATTTCATTGTTTGAAGTGTATATGGAATTTTGTTGATATAAGAAAGAAATGCTTATAAATGTTTAGAAGTATTTATGGGTAAGAATCCCTAAGATCATTAATAATAAAATGGAAAAAAGAATAAAATTTGAGAATTTGGTACAGATGAAATTATTGAGTACTACCACCTGTAAACAAGCTTAACACTTCCCTTGTTATTTGTGCCAAGAAGCTACGATACAATTACCAGTGTTGAGTCATTACTCAAAAACAATTGTTACCACCCTAGATAAATAATAAATGGATGACTTTGTCATTGGTAAGTCTGCTTTACAGTTCTTTTACTACTACTTTTACAGTTCCATGGCAGGAGTATTCTGCTGAAACTCATTAAGCAAAAAAAGAATGGTCACTCAGACAGTGTGTTGGTCAAAGGGAAGAGAATACTCCTGTACACTATTCTGTGTATGTCATTGCCTCTCATTTAGTTCATGACCAGGTTGTGGGTTTTTTTTTTAACCTGTGAAGTGGAAATAACATCTGCTGCTTCTCCTAGAAACATTGTGAGGATAAATGAAATAAAGCATTTGAAGTGCTTTGGGATCCATTGATGATAAAGTGCTATATTATTTCAAAGCTTTATTTAATTTGCAAGGGACTTACTGCCATTCCTAATCTGTGTAAGGCACTTTGAATTCCTAGAGAAAGACTTGATATCCAGTGAAATTTTAATCTAAGTAGATAATATGTACCACAATAGAATCTATTGTGTTAGAGCCCCTTTACTATTATGGGGGGGGTGGTAATGCATGCTGTAGCATCGTAGATAAGAAGAAATGTCAGGGCACACTTGGTATTTTGAACTTGCTTTCTGATAAGACCTCTTATACTAGCCCATGAAACTTACTTATATTAGAGACAGATTATCTGACTGTGAACACTTGATAAGCATTGCATTTGTCCTTAAAACTTTCCATCTTATCTTACTTTTCCATTGAAAAACTAATTGGTGTTTTGAATGTTTAATGAGCATTTACTATTTTCTACTGGATTGGATATTAGTTGTACAAAAAAGGTTAAACTAAAAATTCCTAAGTGAACAATAAAATCAGATATAAAAATAAGAAATGTCAATCTAATCAGTTAATTAAATATGTTGGTATGACATCATGACTTCAAAACAACCTTTAAAAAGTTTTATGCTACTAAAGTTTCCCAATTGTACTATAGCAATAGTTGTAGGACTTCACCCATTGCCATCTTTTTTTTTTTTTTGGTACTGGCAATTGAGCTCAGGCAGGTGCAGCACCACTGGGCTACATCCCTGGCCTCCCATTGCCATCTTTTAAGGGTATCCCTAGGGTAAAAATTTTGGTCTGTAATACTATTTTGCACTACAAAAATCCAGAACTGCTTGGAAGGCAGCTAATTGTATGTTTCAGATCAGGAGAAAATTCAAATAGATCTAGACATTTTGTTTTAGCCATTTATCAGGAATGTCTCCAAGGTAATAGAAGCAATGTTACACAAGACAAAAGAAGAAACTTTAAAGAGGCTTCAGATGCCCATGTTGAAATAATCTGATTAGCTAATGATAATTATACTGATATCACAGTTAATCGGGACATATTAGATTTGTGAAAAGAACAAGAAGTCTTATTGTTGATTATATATATATAGTATTTAATCCAGTTCTACCTCCAACCTGTTTTTGTTAAGCACCTACTTTGAGAGATCACAAGAGCATGCATTCTAGTGAAGGAATGGTGATAAATGAGTAAATAAGCAAAATGTTGTATGTGCTGAGTAGATGGAGAAATAAGTCAAGGAAATAGGATAATAAATGGCACAGGATAATAGCTACAAAGAAGAGGAAGGATACTTTTCTGTGAAAAGAATGGTGGAGGTACTGTACACAATGATGACATTCCTTGTAGGGAGATGGCACATGTACAAAACACACCTTGATTCGTTTTTCCTCCCTTTCCCTTCCACCTTATCTCTGGATCCTCTTCCCATTTGAAAAAGAACTGTCTTCTTACTTCCTATGTTCTATTTTTTATTTTGGTCTTTATTTATAATTTCTGTTTCTCATTAAGAGAAACCATGTGATATTTAAACTTGTGTGTCTGATTTATTTCACTTAACATGGTATCAAGGTAATCCATTTTTCTACAAATCACTCAAGAAAAGTAGAATTATCAGATTTTTATTTTAAATAAAAATAAAAATTTTACTTTCAGATTAATTTTTTAAAAATCACCCATAGGAAACAAAGAGCAGAGGAGAATGAACGAGTCTGGCCAAAGCCTACATGCTGAGGTCAGAGTGATTCTTACCCAAATTCTGTTCCCAGAGTTACAACCTGGGACAAGACAAGGCTAGTTATTAACCACAACCTATAGTTTGTCTGTTTTGTTCCTAATTCAAGAATACTTTGTCTTTTCCTTTATAAGCCTTGCCTGCAGCAGTAACGTGTCCATAGCAACTATGCATCCTCTCACGTAGCCCCTTTACCTCAATCTAACTATGCCGTCACCAGTAAATAACAACAGCTCTGGGTGTTCAGGGCCTTTGCTTGCTCAGCCTTACTTGCAGGAGCATTGATCATTCTGGCTCCCCATTTCTCTGTCTCTAAAATTATGTCTTTGAAGTTTTTCTTTTAACCTTGCGTCATAGCACTGAGCAGGAGATTGGAACCCATTGTGGAGGTCTCTGGTATTACCTGATTAAAAAATAGTCAAAAGACCTGAGAAGACACTATATTAAAAATAAACAGATCACAGATAAGTATATTAAAAAGATATCCAGCATAATTTCTTGCTAGGGAATTACAAATTAAAACAATAGTGACCTTGATAGATATGTACCTATTAGAATGGTTAAAATCCAGAACACTGACATTAAATACTGGTAATAATGTGGAATAAAAGGAACTCTCACTCATTGCTAGTGGGAATGTAAAATGGTCTCACTACTTTGGAAAAGAGTTCAGCAGTTTCTTACAAAATTGAATTTATACTTACTATACAAACAATTGTACACTTTGAGATTTACCAAAATGTGTTAAAACCTGTATCTACACAAAAATTAGTACATAATAGATGTATATAAAGCTGTATTCTTAATTTCCAAAAGTTGGAAACAACTACAATGTCTTTCTGTAGATAAATGGGCAAAAAGACTGTGACACATTGAGACAATGGAATGTTATTCAGCAATAAAAATAAATGAGCTATCTAAACATGAAAAGACATTGATAAACCTTAAATTCTTATTGCTAAGTGAAAGAAAACAAGCTGAAAAGTCTAAATTATGTCTAATTGCAATTGTGTAACATTCTCAAAAAGGCAAGACTATGGTGAGAAAAAAAAGAGTAGTGGGTAGGCAATTTGTGGAATGAAGAAGGAAAAGGGGAATTGATAAATAGGCCACGCACTTTTAGAGCTGTGGAAGTATTCTGTATGGCTCTTTACTGGTGGACATGTCATTATACATTTTTCAGAACCAACAGAATGTACAAGAGTGAGAGTGAACTGTAATGCATAATACTGACTTTGGGTAATAATGATGTGCCCATAACAAATGTACCACTCATGTAGAAAATGTTGATGGTGAAGGAAACTGCTATGTAGGAGAAGGGAGAATCTGAAAATTCTGTGCTTTATGCTCCATTTGAATGTGAATCTAAAACACACCTAAAAATCAAAATCTATGTTTAAAGTAAGTGGGGGATGGTCGTTATATATGTATATAAGAAGTGAAAATAAAAAATGTATGTGAAATTTATGGGTTTATATAAAATCTAGCTTTCTGATTTTTAATGCAGGAATCCAGGAGGAAGAAAATAACTGGTTAAGGAGGATTTTAATGAGTTAAAATCTCTTTTGCAGCCATCAAGATTAGTGTTTATTATGAACCTCTCCTCTTACAGCAAGGCGGTCACAACAATTTTCTGTACTAATGAATAGTTGTTTTTGTAGTAACCTAGAACAACATTTTATACTATCTTGTTACAGCTTTGCTGAAGATACTGAAGAAATTCAGAGACTGCCTGCGCTAAACTTGACAGAAGGGAGAACAGCCTTGACTCAGTCAGTGTTTGGACTTTCGTATATTACTTTTCCAAACAGCCTTTAGCTTCGCTTTTCTAGCAAGCCTAAAAGAAAGGTCCATTAGTGTTTAGTGAATAGCCCCTTGTTCCTTTAGTTGATTCCTGCACTGCTTGTCCCCAGAGTGTGGTAAAAAGGCAAACTTCTCACTTGCCTTTCCTTTAGTAGCTTTGCTAAGGGTGTCAATGCTGAGAGTTGCTTATTTTTGGAATAAGTGTTAATGATTTTAGACTTTTTTCTGTATACACTGTTCCAGCAGTGAACAGACTCTTAACAAATCTCTGAAATAAACTCATTTACCAAGGCTTTTTCATATTTGTCATTTTGAAAGACTGAATAAACATCAGTAAAAGAAGCAATCCAATTTCTCATGCCAAATATGTCTATGTCCAAGATCAGGATTTCTTCATATTTAAATGTAGATACAGTGCCTAAAGTGCTAGATATTTTAAATTTTCTTTTGAACTTATTTTTGTTTCTTCTCCTTTACATGCTCCAGTTTTGATGGCCCTTACAGGTAGGACTGCTTACTCCTTAAAGGAAGATCTGCTGTAGCAGACTAAAGGCTGGGTTCTGTTCTATTTTATTTGGTAAAAGACTTGATTTCATACCAGAGACTTACTAATTGTGGCTCAGACAATCCTTTCCAGATGGCTGTAGGTTGGTCCAATGCACAAAAGAACTCAATTGGTCTAAAGTCTGGATGAGAGTCCCAGAGAGAATCACAGAAAAGTTGGATGGAATTATTTCTGTTGTTGGAACTGAATCTGTAGTATCTGTAAAATAGGCTAAACTAAGCAAGAGAGGGGAGAACAGGATGCATCTTTAGTACCTTCTTCCATTTCTCATCCTTATATTAAGGAAAAACCATATGAACATTTGAACTTTCATTTTTCACTATAAATTTTATCAGTAAAAATGAATGGTTGGTTGTCTATTTCAGAGCTGCTTCCCTATCATTTTCTTTTTGCCTATGAGTCTTTCTTCTCTTCCCACATTTTAGACTCACTTATTTCTCTTTTTCTTTTCACTTCTCTGTCCTTCAAACTTTTTCTTTGCAAATTAAAATATTTTCACAGGCCAGACAAGCTATATAAATATAACTGCTAACTAACGAAGTAAAGGGAGGGCAAAATGGCAGCAGAGTAAGGCTCTCCAGGAATTGTCTCCCCACCGAAATATCAATTTGAATGGGTATTTATGCAGGAAGCTACCTTCTCAAGAGCTAGGGAAACCAGGTGGACACCACACTACCTAGTTGATCATGATGAGAAAAGATGCACTGAAGAAGGAAAGAAGGAAAGAGTTGTCTATATCACCCTTCTCTCAGCTCCAAAAATATACCCAGTGGAGAGATATACCCTACTTGGGGACAAGGATGAATTTTATCCAGGTCTTAGACTTAGAACACAGTACAAGGCCCACCATATGAAACCAATGCTGGAAAGAGCCTATGGCCTCTGACCAGGATAGTGGCTGTGGATCAACCCTCTGGACCTGTGTTAGCCTGTCAGCTGAAGGACCGCCTTCACCACCGCCACACTGACTTGGAGCAGCACAGTGCTGAGAAGGAAACCACCTATTAGAGAACAGGACCATGAGGAAAACACAGGACTTTGCCTTGGAACTCAGTGCCATGCTGGTGAATCCCCAAAATGGGCAGATCTCAATAGCCCCTCTCTTCAGGCCAGTGACTATAGACAGAAGCTTTGAACTCACTCTGGCATTAGGGAGAGACCCATAGCCCCAGTTAGTCAGGTTTTCATCCCAGCCAGCATTGTGTGGCTGGCTACAGCAGTTTTAGGCCATGAATACACCAAAAAACAAAACAAAACAAAACTCTCAAGAAGACCATTGTAACATGTGGATTGCACAGCAAAAGAAACAATCAACAGAGTGAAGGGACAATCTACAGCGTGAGAGAGTAGGAGAAAATATTTATAGACTATGCATTTGACAAGAGACTAATATACAGCATATGTAAGGAATGCAAGCAACTCAATATAAAACAACAAAACAAACAACAACACATAAATAATCCAAAGTATAAATGGCAATAGATCCAGAGAGACATTCGTAAAAGAAGATATACAAATGGCCAATGAGAAAATGCTCAACATCGCTAATCATCAGAGAGATACAAATCAAAATCATAATGAAATGTTACCTTACTCTAGTTAGAATAGTCATTATAAAGAAGCAAACAAATGAAAACAAGTGCTGATGAGGATGTAGAGAAAAAGGTACCTTTGCACATTCTGTGTAGGATGTAAAATAGTACAGCCATTATGACAAATACTTTGGAAGTTCCTCAAAACAAAACAAAACTGCTATGCAATCTAGCAATCCCACTATTGCCTATATATCTAAAGATAATGAAATCAGTATGTTTAAGAAACTTGTAGGGCCAAGGATTTAGCTCAGTTGTGCTGCTGTCTGCCTCACAAGCGCCAAGTCCTGAGTTTGGTCCCCTTAACAACAACAAAAAAAGAAACATGTAAACTCTGAAACTCCTGTGTTTGTTTCAGCACCATCACAATAGCTAAGAAATGTAAATAACCTAAAGTAATTGATGAATGGACAAAGAAAGGTGGTACATGCGTACAATGGAATACTATTTGGTCATAAAAAGAATTAAATATTATCATTTGCAATAACATGGTTGAAACTGGAGGTAATTATGTCAAGTGACATAAGTCAGGTACAAAAATACTAATAATCACATCATCTCATTTCGTTTTGGAATCTAGAAAGAAGTTTAGAGTAGAATAGTTAGTTATTAGAGGCTGGGGAGAAATAGGAGGATGAAAAAGATTGGTCAGTAGATACTAAGATACAGTTAGAGAAACAAATTATGTTGGACAATTGCACAATAGGGTGATTATAGATAAAAATAATGTACTTTGTATTTTTCAAAAGCTAGAAGAAATGATTTTCAATTGTTTCACCACAAAGAAATGATGTGTTTGAAAAGATAGATATGCTTGCTCTGATTTGAACACTGCACAATATATACATGTATCAAAACAGTGCACGTCATCTTATAAATATGTATACTAGTTTTGCCTCAATTAAAAAGTAAATGCTTTTTAAAGTAGCAGAGCAATAAATCACAAAGAAGTAAATTACTAAAATACATGACTCAACTAAATTTATTCAAATCTAAGTTGTCTCCAACTGATTCAGTATCAAAGGTTTGTTCTAACCTTCTCCTCTTGATTATCTGAAACTTTTTTCTCTGAAAGTGAGAATCTTACTGCTACTATCTACATCCCTTTGACTTATTTACCAAACTGCAGTGTATGTGTAAAGCCCTTTCAGAGGGGCTAATGCGTACATCCATGGGAAAAACAAAAATTGCCAAACAGAGTACATATTTTTGTCTTCAGCTCCATGCTCTCTATTTTTAATTGAAATTTAAAGATTAGCTTTACAGTCAAAACATTGCTTTACAAAGCATTGCACAGATCGGCCTATTTTATACCCACTCTCTCAGTGAAGCTATGCCATACATTTGTTAACAGTTTAATTCACGTGCCCTTCAACATCCTGGTTGATGCTTTCTTTTGCTTAGTTTGCATGCATTAAAATTCACTCTTTTTTATGTACAATTCTATGAGTTTTCATAAATGCCTAGAGTCATGTATTCATTACCCAGTTCTACTCTTTTTTGAACTCAGTAAGTTAAGTTCAGGTCCTGATCTCCACCCAAAAATTCTTCCATCAAGAGACATCTGCTCATTATCTCTCATGCACACATTGAATGCCTTTGATGTGACCTGTCGATGTTTTCCAAAAACCTAAAATGAAAGTTGTCCTTCTTTTGTCTCCAAACTCCAACTGCAAGGCTATTGAGTGGCCTGAAATTTTGGAAAATCACATAATACAGAGTATTATGTATATCTTTTCATAGGTATAATACAAAAGAAAAAGAAAGGACTTATGTAAACATATGAGTGTGTACATGCATTTCATCTTTATTCTATTTCCCTATTGTGATTATGATGTATTTATCAGATTATGATAATAACAGATTCCAAGATGTTTCTACAATTATAATTTAGGTTCTATGATTTGTTGCTATTTTAACTATTAAAATCTGCAAATATAAAGGAATTTTCCTTCAAAAAAAAACCATTAATAGGGCATGCAATTATTATATGTATAAATATCTTAAACATTTCAGTAATATTGTCTTGACCAGTCTCTCCAGTATACACATCCTTTGTTGTTAATTTAGCATATTTTCTGCTAATAATATTTGTCTAATTGTTTAATTTTGTCTTGGCTTCTACAACATGTGTTGAATCTGAATAATTATCACCCTTCATTTAATTTGTTCCCTTGGAGTAGTAGAACACATGGTTGTAACACCTTATAAATCTCTTTTTAAATTAATAAAAGTTTATCCCTTTCTGGCTTTTTAAAGGGATTAACAGAAGATACTTGAAAACATTTCTGAAAGCCAACCTGGAACACACAGCTCTCAGATCTCAACACTTAAGCATTTTGCTTTGCATTCAAGGTTGTCAACATGATGTGTGGGCTTCTGCTTTTGCAATTATTTTTAAATGTAGTTATTAAGGTCCTTTGGGAAATTGTTTTCTGGCTCTTTCTTTCCTATGTACCCCTTCTTTTATTTAGGTAAGATGCTAAAAGTATGTTTCTTTTGAGAAAAACATTTGCTTTTCATTAAGAAATGAAAAAAGATGGAGCATGCAGGGAGGTTGGCAAAAGATAGAAAACAGTGCTCACAGATGAGAAAATCTATTATGGTACACAAACTTTTGATTTTACAGGAAGCTTAAGGTGAGAAAAATGGAGTAAATATTTTATCCCAAAGTAAAACTTAAAGGAAACACAATTTTAACTTGGAAAAATATTAGCCATTTATTTCTAGTTTCAAAATAAAATTGAGGTAAACATTTCCAAATCATTTGAAAGAAGATGGGACTTAAAAGAGCTTGATAATTTCACTCAGCTATCTTCTTAATAGGAAGAAATGTGTGCATTTTTGTTCTTAAATTTCAAATTAAGGATATACAAAATATGATTAAAGGTTCTAATTATCTCATCACCAAAGATGTAAACCAAGGATAGCAACTTCCTAGCACAAACAGCCCTACTCTGATAATACATCCATGGTCAACACCACCAATCAATCACAGTACCACCCATTTCAGTGGAAATTTCCAAATCTTTCTCATCTCAGTTCTGTTGGGCATTTAGTGCCAAGTATATGAGGGTAAGGTAAAATTACAACTTATTGGCCATTGATTAGATAACTGCAAACTCATCTCTCTGAAGGTTTAAATGCATGCAAATAATTCTTATGCTCATACAGTTGTGTAGGTTGCATTATTTCTTGACCAATCCCAATAAAACTCTTACTAAAGGCATGTAATTTCCCAGAGTTTATCATAGATGTTATTTCCACATTCACAATATTTTAAAGAATATGAAAACCTCTTGAAAGATCTACTAGAGATATATTCTTTTTATAAATGGGATAAGGAGATTAAGTGATAAAGTCACTTAACAAAATAGTCAAATGCGTGGTATCTATTTTAATGAAACTCCTAGAATATGAGGGTTATGAGGGGAATTAATACAGTAAAATAATGAGCAGGATTTATATTTACTGGGAGATATATAAAAAACAACAAATCAATCTACAGTAAGTTCATTTAGCTTCAGTTTTACACCTCCTAGGACAGGAATTATGTAGCCTACAAAACAATTTATATTTTATCTGTACCATCTAATTAATTAAATGGTCCCAGAGTACCAGACTCACAAATCTTGTTAATAGCTGAATACTGAAATAAAGGCTGTTCACCCCTACTAGAATAATATTTGCATATCCCCACCTGTGATGGGTAATAAGTACCTGCCACAAATCAGAATTATGAATTTTGTACACCTAACAAAACCGCAGGGGAAATTATACCTCAGACATTCCATAATAATTGCAGCTAAGCTGTTTAGTGCCATCCACTTATTCTGCCTGAAGTGTTTAAAGCAGCAACAGTTGTAAATGAATTCAGGCACATATTCAAGGGAATTTTTTTCAAAAAGTTTTTCTGTCTTGCCATATGTAATTATCTTTATGGAAGTATTCAGCTGCAAGTTATAACATATTCACATTTAAAAAAGCAAATTAGAAAAAAAATCGAGTTCCTTCCATCATCGTATTAGATGTGCATTAGAATTCTATCATTGAAACTTTAGAACACATTAAGATATGTTTTAAAGTATTGATATTCTAGACTAGGTTGATTCACCTCAGTGTATCATGTGTTGACTGTAACTGTAAAATGATATTCTGAGTAGATAGTTCAAGACATTGTGGCATTATGATAGAGCAAATCCTGGACTAGTGACTACAGGTTTCCTGGTTAAATAATGTGGCCCATTCCTAAAATGGCTGTCTGAGCTTTAGCAGTAGGTTGTGGAGTCCATAGGCTCCTGGGAAGAATCAGGTGACCACAATCTGGACTATTGACTGGGAAAAGCAGTAGTTTCAAACGGTATAGTTTTTCTTATTGGTAAGCTCCCCCTGGGGAGAGGCCAAAGAGTGTCACACAAGAGAAAATGACAAATATCATAGCATTACTTGTAAGTAGCAATGACCAAGTTCTGTTTAACTATAGTACTAGATTCAATGAGAAATTACTTCAATAAGGGAAAGATTTAACTTGCTTAGTAAATACAGAATTTATGTAACAATTTTAGTGGCAATCAGGTATATTGGAGACATGTTACAAGACCCAATGTCAACTCTCTCCAAGGATTACCCTTGTGATCTTGAGCAAGTCAGTGTCTCTGAGCTTTCCCTTTCTCATTTACAAAATGTTATTAAAAGAAGTTTCATTCCTCTACTGATCATCCAAAAAAAATTACCTATTACTTGGAATAGTTATGTGCTCCAGTAGCTACATGTACACACCTTAGTATCCCACTACAAGGGACTGTCATTATTTTATTTTCCCCAGGAGATCTTTGGCTGACTGACACTTGGCTGCTTGCCTGAAACAAGCTTCTCTATTAAAGAGACTATTGCAAACACGAATGAGAGGGACAGAGAAAAGCTATGAAAGAAATGCAATTCTCAAAGACAAGGAATCTCTTCCTATTTGTGTGTGTGTGTGTGTGTGTGTGAACCCAAGTTTATTACCAAAGCAATCAATCAAATTTTCTAGAAAATGCTTTAAAAATAATTAGGATTTATATATTTTCGAAAGAGTGGCAGAGCAGTGAGTGGCCATGAAGCGATTAAGTCAGGTTGTTTGAGGCTCCCTAAGGTGACAAGATGGTCTGTAGGCTTTAGAAAGAAAGCTTATATGGCCTATTACCATGATGAAGTGAAATCCAAAATTACATTTTATATTTGTAAAGGACTAACAGGCAAGGTCCCTATGGATTGTCAAATACTACATAAAATGCTATAAAAACCAGACCATAATCTCACTCAACTCACACATTAGCCTCAGGCAGTAAAGATGGTTTTTATTAGAACCAGATTTTGTGAGGGGGAAAAGTTATGCACAGTTTATCCTGGCTTTTCAGGCTCTTCACTTCTTTCCTTGAGTTAACATGACGTATTCCGAATGATTAAATAAACTTGTCTAGCAGCTCTTCTCACGCACTTGAAAGGAGGCAAAGTAAAGGAGGATTTACTCTGAAGAGATGTCTTAATTCCACCACTGAAATGTGTCCCTGTTTTATTCCAATCATCACTATAGAGCCCAAGAAAGGCAAGAAAAATTAGTTTCTAAGGAAGCCCCTTGTAGAGATTCCCTTGTACTTCATGTGCTGTTGCACTTACAACCTTGTACCTTTGAAAATTGGAAGCAACAAATGTGAGAAGAATTCAGGAGACAGAGGAGAATCATTATTAACACCACGAATAAACAAGGCCCAGGAAAATATCTTTAGATTTTAGCTCATTTATTCTCATAGTAGGGCTGGGGAAACATTTTGATGGACTGGTCGCTTTTGTTCATCTTTAAGATGAACTAACTTTCAATGGCTTACAGTCAGATTTACAGCATGTGGCAGATTTATAAATGATCCTTGGATTCATTTTTATGCTCCTGTCAAGAGTTAGGGTTTGTAGTAGTTCGGAGGACATATCTGAGACAAACTGCTGACTATTTAGATTTGGTTGATTCACCTTTTAATTGAGTATCTGTAAATTTGGACAATTTCCAAACCTCGTTTCAACAGAAATTCAAAGTTCTGATGTCCCCTAATGTTTAGGCTATTCCAGTTGAACACTAACCTTCCATGAGTTACATAGTTATAATGTAGAAGGTGATGGCCAGACTGAGTCCTGAGAATTCTGAGCAAGTATCTCATGTCTAAATATGTGCCTTAGGAACTCCTGAAAATCTGACATGATAGAATTCACATAATGAGCTTTGATATCTTGCTGACCTCTTTCCTAGTACTATACCCATTATTTACTAGCTGTGTGACTTTAGGTAGCTAAAGTATCTGGCCTGAACTTCAGGTTTTTTTGTTTGTTTTTGTTTTTTATGTACAAAATGGCACTTGCCTGAACATATTGTCGAGAAAATTAAATAAGCTCTCTTGTACAGCTTACTGGATCTCCGATTGCTTTAGTAGATTTGCCACAAAAGAGGAGTACTCCAAAGTCTGTACCAGATTGGCCAAAAAGGGAAGTGCTTTTAGAGAGAAAGAGATTAAGCATTCACTGCCAGAGAGGGGGGTGGGGCAGGGATAATAAAATAAGGACTAAAATCATCCCTTAGAGGAGGTTATACTGTTTCAAACTACTGTTTCTGTTATCATCTGCAGTAGCATCTCCCATCACTTTATTAACCTGTCTTCATCAAGACCACTAATGAATTCCTTGTTATTAAACCTAGAGATCATTGTCTGTTTCTTATTTATTAGACCTAAAACTAATATGCTTGAGAGTTGCAGGTAGAAAGAGCTTACAGTGTGGAGGGTTTGGAGAATTAACCCCTTAGTAAATGATTGAACTTGGAAAATTCTTGACTATCCTGAGCTTATTTTCTTTCTCATTTATCAGAAAAAAACAAATGAACCTATATACAAGGTTCTAGTCAGGACTAAGTTCTGACAACAATACACAGAGACATCTAGTGCCATACTAGGAACGTGAGGCCCAATAAAAGTTATTTTTGCCACTATATAGTAGTCACCATTATTTTTTTCTACCCTCTCTTTATGCAAGCTCCACCAGGCTAACCAATGTATTTAATTATCTGTGCATCCACAGTACCTAACACAGTGTTTGAAGAATAGTTCCCATTTAGGAAATTCTTACTGGTTAAATAAAGGACAACAGTTTAGTGATACAGGGGAACACCTACAGAGACAAGGTTCAGTTTTGACATCAGTTTCATTTTGGTTGATGGTCCTTCTTGAGAGACTGTTGGAGGATAACTGTGTAAGATATTTCTGGATGTATCAAAAATGATAACAGATCAAGTACATTGAAATAAACATCAAAATAATAATCAATAGCATATTTTAAGCCTTTATTGTGTACAACATATGTAAATGCTTTATTGTGTTATTTAATCATAAATAACATTTAAGAAAGCTGTTCTATGTCTATTTTATAGAATAATTTATTGCTTATATAATTAGATGACTGACAACATTTCTTCCTACTGAGAGGGAAGCTGGGTTTTAAACCAAAATGGATTTGTTTTCCAGTCTGTGATCTTAGCCACAATCCTATGTGTCTGGTTCTACACTGGATGCAGTTTTTGAAAGCTCTCCATTGTCATAGCAGTTGCCAAGATTTGCAAGCTTTTCACATCCTGCCTCTCTCCCCAATTATTTTATTCCTTCTTTATTCTTTGAACATTCTGTGTTATTTCTCACCATCATACCTTTCCACAAAATTTTTTCACCTCCTCCCATGACATCCCTCTACCTGAGTTGTCTTGACTTGTTTCTTCTTAGAGCCAAAGAACCATATCTGATTATGACATTTCTGATGGGAGACATGGGTAGTGGTTAAACCTGGTTGCAGTATGTATGACATTGATCAATTTACTCTTTTGTTAAATACTTACATGCCTGTTTTAATGACTAAATGAGATAATGTACAGAAAGCATTTAATAAGTGGTACTGACTACTAACACAATGAACATTTTTAGTCTAGTCTCAAGATTCTTTACCAAAATCACAATGTAAAAGTTTTTGCAAGCTTCCTAATTAATTTCAGCTACCTGACATGAAAGTTTATTAATAAATGTCTTTAGATATTGCATCTCCCAAAGGGAACCAAGACATGGAAATCATTAATTGAACATACCACACAAATGGAGAAAATGTTGAAGCATTAATTTGTGTGTTAGCATGAATTTGATCTGGGACTGAAGTTATTTTCTTTAAATTTTCCAATTCTGGAATAGGTATAATTCAAATTTGATGGTACATTTCTCTCGTTTCTATTTAAATTAGTGAAAAATTCCATGTACACTGTATGCTATTGTTTATAGCGGTGCTGGCAGTCAATTCCAGGACCCATGCATATGAGACAAGTTTTTAATCACTAGTCCATGACTATCTTCCTAAACACTGGAGGCTTTACATTGTCTTGGTTTATTTGTTTACTCAAAGTTTTCATAAGTATATGACTGAAACAGGAATTACTGAGACCAGGGAAAACAAAATAAATAAAAAATCTAACAAAAACTCAACCCTTTATAACTAATAATTTATCTAGATAAGTGCATCATTTATCTAGATGTCTTTGATTTCTTTAATGGTTTTCCTTGCATATTTTCACTACTACATTAAAGCCTAGAAGAGCAAAAACTGAAGTTTATGTACTTTATATAGATAGATTTTATGACCATATGTAGCAAAGTAGATTTGAGGAAAGTTAAACCATCCCCCCAAATATTTACATTTCTACAAAATGTTTCTGCTCTTCTTTCTCTATTCCAAGGTTCATTCTCAATGATATCATTTCCATTTTAAGGATATTTAATGTTACTGTAAGATTTACCAAATTAGAACAAATTTCTTGTGTTGGTATTTAAGAATACCCTGAAAGATATACAGAATGAACCATCAGATTGGATGTTCTGGAGACATAAAATAACATATTATTGGTTGTAATTAAATTCTCCTTTCTGAGGTTTTCTTTTCTCAAATTTAGAATGAGGAATTAAACTATAGGTTTTCAAAGGCTTGCTACAGGTCCAAAAGTTCATGTGGCTCTGATTTAACCATTCCAGACATATTTTCCATAGCAGGGGTCCCTAACCTTTGAGACTGACCACACACAGGAGAGGAGTAGTGGGTGAACAAATAAGCAAAGTTTCATCTGTATTTATAGCCACTTTCCTGAAGTCATATTATTGCCTGAGATTCTCCTCCTGTCAGGTCAGTGGGAACATTAGATTCTCATATGAACTCAAACCCTATTGTGAACTGAGTGTGCAAAGGATCTGGTGGACCACTCCTAATAATAATCTAAAGTCTGATGATCTGAGGTGGAGCCGAGGTGGTGATCTAGTTCTTGGGGCTGGGGCCTGCAAATATAGATTAACATTAGCAGAGAGGTTTGACTGTACAGAGACCATAATAAATTAATTGTTTGCTGGCTCATATCAAAACTTTATCAGTTAGTTGCAGGTGACAATTAAGCTACATCTGGTGGCAGGGTGTACAGTGATAAGTGAATTCATGTACTTTAGTTCTACAGCTGCATTCTGTGGCAGGCATTAATCTGATACTTTTTTTTTTTTTTTTTTTTTTTTTTGGTACTGGGGATCAAACTCTGGTCTTTGCATTTGCGCAGCAGGCAGCGAAACCACTGAGCTAAATCCCCAGCAATCTGATACTTTTTATAGTCCCTGCATGACTCACTCATTATTTTATTCACCATTTCTATCTACATTTCTTGTCTGCACTGTACACTTCTCTCAATCACAGTTTTGGAAAGCTAACCCTTATCAAAACAAGTAAGAAAAATCACAAGAGAACTTCTTTGAAAATTGGGAAATGCTCAATAATGAGACAACTGAAGACTCTAAGAGGGCCAACCAAAAGCAAGCTATATTTAGAAGAAAATACCAAGTCCTACTTGAATCATGGGTTATTTGCAACAAGTGATTTACATTCTCTGAGCCTGCTTGGTAAAATATGTGACAACTGGCTAGCCAATGAAGCCATAAAACCTTCAAAACTGCTTTGCATATGGAGGCCAAGCATCCTGCATTAAAAGACAAACCTGTGGAGTTTTTCAAATGGGAATGTGAGCACAAAGAACAGAAGCAATCATTGAAGGCCACCATTTCATCAAATGTGTCTGCACTGATAACATGATTCTTAGTGGCTAAACACATTGCTAAAGCTGAGAATTCCTTTACTGTTGGTGAAGAGTTGATCCTATCTGTTGTTAAGGACATTTGTTTTGAACTTTTAGGAGATGCTGCACTTCAAAAGGTAGCATATGTTCCTCTAGCACCATAACTATGTGAATTGATAAAATAGCAGAAGAGGACCAACAAGCACTCCTTGATACCTTCTAATCCATGATGACATGGTCTATAAATCTTGCTTGAAACTTTTATGTCTTATATTTCTTTTATATGTCTTATATAGCTTTTATTATATAGTTTCTTGTTTTATCAACTGGACTTGGAAAAATATATTTTCTTATTAAATTTCATATTTTCTTGAGCATCTACATACATTCCACCTAGTAGGCACTCAACGAAATACCTCTGGAATGTGATCTATAATTTTGGCACATTGTAAATATCAAAATGATCTCCTTCTAAAGAACAAGTCATTAACCTTTTATTTGGATTCCATTTTATGGGTTATTTTTGATTCTTCAAAGATGAAGTGAAATGTTTTTTGTACTATACTATATGAATATTAGCTCTCCCCTGAAAATAAGACAGGCAGAAAGATTTTGGTAGTTGGCTTTTTCTTTTCTCCAAGCCATTATGCAGAGAATAAGTTCTGAGC
This sequence comes from Heterocephalus glaber, assembly GCF_000247695.1. Next base: position 1,533,538 of record NW_004624742.1, on the reverse strand, counting down.
AATGAGGTCATACCCCTGTGTCTAACAAAGAATCAGGCTTTTTCTAAGAATTAAACATCTCAGACCATTCCCTGTAATTAGTGAACAATTTCTGCTTGATTAAAATGTCCACAATTTCCTTTTGCTTAATTTTTTAATTAAAATTTTTGGATTAAAACTATCTAAGAAATTTTTTATGTTCCCCCTTTCCCTCAAAAAGATTTTTCCATCATAGATAAACCTGTAATTGGAATTTTCATGGTCATTTTCCAGTGGTAAATACTCTCTACATGGATGTTAAAGCAAAGGCAACCACGTTTTCCACTATTCCTTCACCCCCCCCCCATTATTATGATGGAGCCTCCATAGATTGGGTAGAATTTGGCAGGTAAAGGAAGTGAGTTGAATCATCTCAAAGCCCTGGAGTTTTAGGGCCTCTGGCTATTATGGCTGAGCAGCTATGAGTGTGCAGATATTGGTGCTTTGTTTGCCCTAATTCCCTGAGCCATCTGCACCACACAGAAAGTGAGGTGAACTCAGTCATTCAAAATGAATATTTTAAAGTTCACTTTTGACAAGCTTTTTAAAATTTAAATTTAATTTTTTGGATTTTATTTGTAACTTCTGAAGCCTTTTGACCTGAGCTGACCTGTGTCTCATTGCACTGATATTATTCTCTATTCACCTGAGTAAAAGCAGACATTGTAGATTATGAAATAGGTAATGATAAACAAAGTAATGAACAATCAGGGCAGGTCCAAGTCCCTTTAAGATTTTATTATTTGTTCTATTAAAAATTTTGCAGCTGGAGTAGCTATACAGGAGTTATTTAGTGTTGTCTTCTTAATTTTGTTAGTCTTATATGCTTTAAACCATTATCTTTTTTCAGGTCATTCTAGCCATATGATAAGAGTTAAACTGATGTTTTTTCTTAGATTGTTCAATAAATGTGTGTTGAGCCATAATAATTTAAAACAATTCTCAAAATAGTTGGCATGAACTTTCTGCATAGGTCCTCCGGACTGGATATATTTATGACAATGTAATGATTACAGGAGAGTATGTGATATTTATAAGCAGTATTTACTACGATCAATGGCTATTGAGGTTCTGAAGGTCAAGAAATTCTTCGGCACTGCTCTCTATTAGTAGTGAAATTAAGAACAGTCTACTCTTTTCAGATTTACAAATTAAAACTCAGAGGTTAAGGTGCTTAGCTTCTCAGATCTAGTAAAGGGTCAGTAGGAGGTGTGTGTGTGTGTGGAGAGAGAGAGAGAGACAGAGAGAGAGAGAGAGAGAGAGAGAGAGATCTGACCATACTGTTGAGTACTATACATGATTATTCACGATCTGGTTCTGCCTAGTAACGAAGAGCCTGATCCTCTACTTATAACATGATGACAACTTGCTTTAACTTACGGTTTCTTAACTGTATCTTTACTGATATTTTGGGTTGGATAATTTTTGCTTTGTGACCTATACCTCATAAATTGTAGGATGTTTGGCAGCACCCTTGGCCTTCTATCCATTAGATGCAAGATGCTAGTATAAACACCTTCTAAATTTATGCAAAAAAGATATTGCCAAATATTCCTTGAGGAAATGTGCCTTCCCCTAGTTTTTCTTAGAACTATTGTGTTAGAGTCATACTTAACCTTTTATATTAAACTAATATAACATGTCCATTAGCCAGGATTCATTACAGGAAAAAGAATCCTTAGGAGTTTTGAGAATTTAGTGTTTACAACACAATAAGAAGAACCAGAAGAGAGAAATTCAGGGAAGCTCCATCAGCCTACAGTTTTAAAGGCTGACCCTTCAAACTATGAACCAGATAAAGAAATTACTGCCTCTGCCACTATAGCCAAGGCTGCCTCTCACACATATATAGTTTTTGACCAGACTAGGGAATTCAGACCACATATTTATTTTTCCCTAATTTCCAGAAACAACAGAAGCAACAGTATGCTCAACAACACTTACCCCTTTCATGCATATCATGCATTAGTTGAACCTCATCCACAAACAGACATCTAGCTTCAAAGAAGTTTAGAAAATCATGTTTATCACTTTCTAGCTCCTCAAATACATGTGGATGATAAAGGTAAAGGTTTGGGAAGAGTTGCTATGGGCCACAGTAGCATATCAAGCACGTCATTCTGTGGTACATTTGTTTATTTTGAGCAACTAAACTCTCTCCTTCCATTTGTTTATTCATTAATTTAATCACAAGTCAGCCAATCTTGCAAAAGTTGTAGGTATGAATGATTATGGTGTTAGGACTCTTATAAGTGCCAACAAATCAAATTAATTTATTAAAACGCATTAGTAAAGAAAGAAATTAATTAAGTAGGTATTAGACATGGTAAAACTGGACTCATGAATGTTTTTGAGCTAGCCTCTCTCTTTTCGCTCTCTCTCTCTCTCTCTCCACTTTTTATGTTCATTCAACATCCTTTTCCTAGAATAAGCTTCTTCATTGAGATGTGGAACTTAATTAATCACAGAATTATTTACAAGGAATAATGTGTGAAAAATCTGAAAATAAAGTGCTCTCTTTTTCTCCCACCAAAGATTACATATAAAAGACAAATAAGTAACAGACAAGAGCCCTAATTTTCTTTCTGTATACTTTTTGGATGAAGTACTGTAGCCAAGGAATGGGACATTATGCCTGGCCCCTTTGAGAGCCAATGCAGCTCATTCATCTAAGGAAGAAGTTAGGTACTGGGGTTTAAGCTAGGAAAACTGCATGACATGCCTGTTAGAGAAACTCTGAGAGAAACTGCCATATTGTGTTAATGACACCTACCTGCTATGTAACAGGTGCTATGCTAGGTGCTGAAAGTGCTGCAGTGATAAAACAGTGTCCCAGAAAGCCTTTTTCTGTAAACTTGGTCCAACGTAGCTAACCACTCCTGATTTTGGGCTACTAGTAATCTGTGTATAGTACTAATGTTACTGTTTATGTTTCTCTTCCTCTGCACACACACAAAACCTTCAAATGAAAGCCTCTGATATCTTCAGATGATATCTAGCATTGGAACTGGCATATACATGTGATTTTATGAAAATTTGTTGGTCAAATGTTGAGAGTGAAAGGACAAAATGATTGATTAAATGAATTGATGAATGTCTTCCTTTCAAGTTGTAACAGAGGGTCTTGCATTCTCTTTTGCTAAAACAGCTGTATGGAGAAGGAAATCTGGCTTCTGCGAAGGGTGATGGAGGGGCAGCTGATCTACTCTGAGATGTTTCAATTTAAGCTTATCCTTCTCTTGTTCTTTTGCTGTAAGTCTATGTTCATAGCTGTGGTATTTTTTATTGAACTTTTAATATGTGAATGAATGACCATATAAAATGTAAGCTCTCACTTGAATAAAATTGCACAAACAAAGTACTCCAGAAAAAGTGAAGTAAATAAGTCTCTCCAGTGGTAGCTATTTATAAGAACCCCCTCCACCTTTAAAATGCTCTTATATCAATAGCCTTAAGTGGTTTTTTTTGTTAGAATTTCAGTGAGAAAGACATATGATCTGTGACAAGTGGCACTTTATCTTGGTTGGTTATGAAAACATTACAAAACTTATAATGACTAAAAATATTTTAAGTCAACATATAAAATACTTCAGGTTTCTCTTATTCTTTTATGGAGCAGGATGCACAGGGGAGAGATGAGTGAGTATAACTATGATTAAAATCAATGAAGACCATTGCTGGTGTTAATACATGATAACAATATTGTACACCATGGCGGCACATAAAATGATATCACCCATAAATCCGCTGCTCTTTCTGATGCTTCCATGAAAACACATGAAATCATTTTGACTGATTAACAGGGCTATGCTCTACAGGCACTACTGACCCTGAAGTTATTGGTATTACCAAAAGTATCTGAAGCTATAAATCAGGAGCAGTTTACATTATTTGGATCAGGAAGATGGTTCCTAGGAAGAAAGAGAAAAACAATACTTATTTAGGGTTATCTGTGATGTGATTGTACAGAATCACTGTTTGGATAATTTAAGAAAATGCATCATATTCAATTCTTACAAATGGAATAACTGAAAATTAAATGAGGCACTTCAGATTAAGGAAAACAAATAGCTTTCCATAGATTAGGTTTTACTTTTTAGAAAATCTTTTTACAACTACTTAGCTAGAATGGGTGGAACTCAGTAAGGCTACAGATTGTCTACACTTTGAGTTGTCACTTAGTAGTTGCCTAAATCACTTCTATCCTTGAGTTAAAATAGTCAGCTTTGATAATGGGTTTTGAGGTTATGGTGGAGTACTAAGAGAGAATGGAGAAAATCAGTAAAAATTCTACTTACTGCATTTTCTTTTGTTTGGAATCACATAGTAACCAACAGATTTCTATCATATTAAAGATATGAAGGACCATTCTTCCCAACAACCATATAGGGACTTTCCTACAATATTTCTCAACACTCTATCAACGCCTCATACTGAGAAAGATCAGATACCAGCTATCAAGTTGTACAAGAAAAATCTCAGGCTTGTGGGTACCAAAATCACAATCTATGAGATGCTTGGCATTAGTAAATTATTGCACTGGCACCATTTTCAACAATATTTGTAGTGGGTAAACATATTGATAAGCTTTTGATGCAAATTTATCAAAATTGCACATTAGATGTGTTGATACTTTACTATAGAAATCTTTTGATTGAAAACAACAGAAATTAACTCACAAATTTACCTAAAATGTTATATTTCAGGCTTTGTCTAAACTAGACTCCAGGATGTGTAACTTTCTTCTACTTGTGTCTATATTCTTCATTTTCAATCAACTTTCCAAGCTAGCTGGTTTGATTTGACAGTTTTCTGCCAGAACCTCCCAAGATTATTGGCATGTAATTATCGGTATTTTGAGTATATTAATTTATTCATCTGTCCAACAAAAGTAATAACGTTTGTATTTCCTAGGCTTCCTAAATGAGCCAACCAGTAATTTGAAACCACCTTGTGCAGAGTAGGACATTGAAAAAGTGCAGGAGACCTATGCTTCTTACTTTCAATTTTGTAATCCTAATAACTACACTCTGAAACTTCCAAAATGGATTTTAAAATGATACCATATGAGCTCAGAGAGTCAAAGGAAAAAAAGAATAACTGTACATCAGGAAGAAGGGATCAAGGTGGCCATAGGGAGCTAAACTGAAGCAGTGGTCACAACTTTATAGGAAGTAAAAATGAAGAACTTTATATGACCTAAGCTCTGAAAAATTTAGAACATTGACATACTTGTATGTGATTTAAAACATATATATATATACACATATGTAAATGATATGTATATGTGTATGATATATATGCATATCAATAAAAAGTATATGGACGCTTAAAAGGTACTCATTTTTCTTATTATCTACCTTGGCTATTTTGTCAAACATTTAATAGTTAGATTAATTTTGATGGTGCAGTATCACAAATTTTTCCCAGTTTTCAGTACCTCTGCTGGTACTCAAAGTAGATGCTTAGTCTGTCACTAGACACTGCTGTTAATGTGATTCATTCCCCCAAAATTCTAGTTTTCTTTCTCTGCCTTCACACTACAGATAAGCTTCTGCCATGACACAAATGCCCATTTTGGGTCAATAAGTTATTCTTGCAATTTAAGGAGAACAGAATCATGAAGCAGAGACCTGGCTCCAGGGGACCCAGCCTAGATAACAATGCCATCTCTGAAAGAGAGTCTATCACTGCAAGCTGTAAATTTGCTTCCTCCCCCACGTGGATCTACTTTGTGCTTCAGCTGCACACTGTGCTCAGCCTTATTCCTCACCACCGGCACGTCTTTATTTACAGTTAACGAAGAGTTCCCTGTATTATGGCTTCCTAATTAAAACTGAAATCATAGAACATTTAATAATGCAACAAACAGTAACCACTGGATTAGACAAACATTTATTCTGTTATAAAGCCAATGAGAAAGCTTATTGAAGAAAAGCCACAGAAGAGAAAAGGGAAAATTTCACTCAGGAAATGTAAGATATCAGGAGATTTCCTCATCTCTACGTGTGTGATTTCTATTTTATTGTTAATTCAGGATCTCTTCTTCCACAAAGGGAATTTCCAAAAGGTGTTCCACATGTACATGAGAGTGAGCCATGCCAGTGTGTGTGTGTGTGTGTGTGTGTGTGTGTGTGAGAGACATCTGCCACTTAGTGACCATCTTCTAGAACAACTATAGACATGTTTGTCATTATTGGCTGTGGTATGGTGGCTGTGTGGGGAGTCTTCACTTCCTCCTCCTGTATTCTTCTTACATTGGCTTTAATTGCTATGTGTTGTCTTCTGCCTGTCCATAATAACCTTCATCCCATCCACAGAAGCTGCCATTGCTGATGAGTTTGCACTCTTGAAAGACTAAAAGTGGCAGAGAGCTCCCTGGACTCTCATTGCCTAGGAGAAACATGGCTGGACTAGAAAACTGGCTGGAATAGATGCACTGGGAAAAATAATGAGGTACATCCTATAAAATAGAGGTCAATTATAAATGTAGTCAAAGGATTCTGTAGCATTAAAAACCCTGCATCTTAACTCTAGGGATATACAACATGACTGGAAAGTGGATGTAATATTTTAAAAGGAAAAAATATATATATAACCCCGATGCATCACTTGCCTCTTTAGTAATCACTGTTACTTAGTAATAATGTAAATGCTGTTTATTCATTTTTAACTTTTAGAAGCTATCTATAAGCTATTCACATAAAACTTCACAAAGCTTTCAAGCCACAGTGTTAAGATTGTAGCTTCAATTTGTATAGAGAAATTTGCAATACTCCTATGTTACTTTTGCTATAATACAGGAAACAGAAAATTAAATTATCTGTTCTTTAGAACTACTAGAGAAACTTTGAACACAGCAAAATCTAAAGAAATTACATCCTAATAAAAGACATTTCTAAGTAAACAGGGATTATTTGCCACTTTCTTATCTGCATAGTCTGTGAAGGCTGGATATAGACAGAATAAATATCAGGCCTGCTAAAGGGAGAGGCACTTTTCTAGGGTAAGGACAAACAAGAGAGTTAATGGCACTGGGGATTGGCTGGCTGTCATATTAGAACTATCAGATCCCCAAACACAAAGCCAATTCTCTGTGCTTGCTGATTTCTTTCCCACAGGACGTGTGATGAGTGTTTGGCTATAGCAGCATGGAAGAAAAAGTCTGGGGTGGAAAGCAAAACGAGATTTTTTTTTTCTCACAGTTCTTATCCTTGACAAGAGAAGAGATTTCAAAACCTACAAGAAAGATCTCTCCTAAAATATTTGAAATAAGAAGTAAATTAAAACTAGCTGAAACTCAAACATAATCCCAACCCAGTTGAACTCCTGTTTGGACTGAAGAAGTTATTTTCTTATATCAGTTGTCAAATGTTTAGTTCTCATGTGGTAAGCAATATTTATTCCTGTTTATAAAGTTCTTTTTTTTTTTTTTTTTGGTACTGGGGATTGAACTCGGGACCTTGTGCTTATGAGGCAGGCGCCAGAACCGCTGAGCTAAATCCCCAGCCCTATAAAGTTCTTTAGACTGTGATATATATTATACAATCAAAAAATATTCCAAGAATTCAGAAAAAATAAGTCCTAAATAATAGAAAACAAACAGTCATAGAAATAGATTCATATGTTGACAAAGCCATTAGTTATCAGGTATGTTATAGGAATATAAAAAAATGGACAAAAATGGAGAATTTGAAGTGAAACCTGAAAAAAGGAACAAAATGGGAATTTTAAACTAGAAAATATAAACTCTGAAATTAAAAATAAATTGTATGATGGAGCTTCTGGGAAGTAGATGTCCTTTCCCACATTTTTTTCCCATTAAGTACTGCCAAAGACCTTAGCCATTATGTAAGAAACAAACATTAGATGACTTGGAGAGGTGAAGAAAAGAGACTAGACTGGCTTAACACCCTCAAGAACTGAAAAATAACAGAGTGGTGAATTTCTTATGTTTCTTTTTACCTTTAGTATCCCAAATTTAGAGCTGCAGAAACCAGTATCTGGAAAACATAGGTGCAAACAAACAAACAAACAAAATTTAGAAAATTTTACTCTTTCTAGGTGAAAAACTAGTAAAATTGTCTAGCAAGGCAATTATCACCCTACTACAGCCAAACACCACAGAGAAAACTGTGTAGACCTTGAGATGAGAGAGGCCATTTTTCCATTCAGCCCTAACAAAGAGTTTCCACCTCATCCGTAGGATTGTCAGTCAAGGCTCACTATTGAATTTGGACATTTCTAACCAGTAGAAAGAAATGTAATGTTGCCTAATCCCAGCTCCCCAAACCATTGCCTTACTGGAGGGCCATCAGAAAAAGCCAGCTAAAACAAGATTTAAGCAATATGTAGAATCTTGTGGCACAATATAAAAAATGCAGGTTTCAATTAAAATAATCACTCATAATACCAAACTAAGCAGAATGAATAAATGTTCTATTCAATAAATATCAACAGTGAAGTAACAGAGATTTTAGAATTATCTGACAAATGTTTTAAAGTGAAGATCTGGAGTACAAAAAAATAGTTTCACTGAGAAATTATAACACATTTGAAATAACCCCAAAAAATGCAAAGCCGAGGGGTTCAGTACAAAACAAAATAAAAGATAAAAATACAACAAATGAATAACCTCAACAGTAGAACAGAAGGGGCAGAGGAAAGACTTAGGATATAAAATATGGGATAATAGTAGAAACTGGGCAACAGGGAGAACATAGATCGATAAAAGAACAGAGCTTCAAAGATCCACAGGACCAAAACAAAATGTGGAAGTTTTGTGTCCTGGAGTAAAGGAGAAAAGAGGGTGGAACAGCTGAAAAAATTCTTATAGAGAAGTAACGGATGAAAGCTTTGTACATTTCTAGAGAAGTACATTTCTGGCTCCAGGAAGCTGAATGAACTTCAAAGGATGAACCCAAGGATATTCATGTCAAGACACATTATTGTTAAAGTTCTGAAAACTAAAGACAAGATAATGTCTTGAAATCAGGCAGAGAAAAATGACTTTGTCTGTAGGTAGGAAAAAAAATTTGAATAACAGTGAAATCCACCCTGAAATCATGGAAGCTGGTAATGAATTGTAGCACAATACTTTTTAAATGTTGTAAGAAGGCTCTTTACCCAGAATCATACTTCCGTCAAATATAGTTTTAGAAATGCAGGAAAATTCAAGACATTCTTAGATGAAAGAAAACTAAAAGATTATGTCACCTGCAAATCTATTCTAAAAGAATGGCTAAAATAAGTTCTGCAAAGAGAAAAAAAATAATAAAAAGGAGGGTTGCAATATCAGGAAGTAAGAATACTATAAGCAAAATATGAGGAAATTTTTAGATTTTCTTTTCCCTCTTTATTTTGTAAGTTTTGCTTCATGGTTGAATATAGCCTAATCTAGCTCTACCTTTATGTAAAGCATTTATTTCAGGCAATTATGTAATAAACGGGGGTACAGAGGAATGCAAAGGGAAGAAAGTGTTCTATACTTAACTCATACTGGCACAATGACAGCATTTGTAGGCTGTCATATGTTATGAAATAATGAAAAGCAACCACTAATAAAACTATATAAAATATACTCAAGCAATACTATTGATGAAATAGAATCTCCCCCCAATTTTTAAGTAATTTCTCAGGAAAGCAGAAGCTACATACTAACATGCTTCATTGATCAATTCTGCCACACACTTTAAAAAGAAGTATTAACACACTTGAAAATTTCTTTCTGACAATAGATGCCAGTATAATTATGTTGTCTGAGGGTAACAATATGAGCAGTAGAGAAACAATAATTATAAAATAACAGGTAACTGATAAGTAAAGGAAGTAGAGGATGGTATATGTGAATTAATTTTTTTATTATGAGAGTAAATAAATAGACATGTCTAAAGCTGGAAAAAAGGTGAGGGAATAAGAAGGAAAATCCCAAATGATAAACATTTTAGGAATTTCCCTTGGTACCAGGCATGGTGGAGGGGAAAGGGAAGATTAAGAGACTGTTGATGTTTATCATATCATTCTAATCTCTTATATACCTTACAATGATAAGACCTTTTTAAAAAAGCCAATTTATGAATTAAAAGTGTAAAGGATTTGAGTTGATAATTGATATTCAGATGGAGAATATGCTTTAGGATGAGCTATATCAGGAAGTTAAAAATGCAAAGGCCAATTATATCATCTTTGGATATAGGGGAAGGGAATTCTCATATTTAAGAACTGTTGCATAGTTCATTTTTAAAACATATTCTTCTTTTTCAGGAGAATGGATGTATTGTTTTAATCAAATTGATAAACATTTATTATTAAAAATATAAATTTATAAAGAAAAGATTAAAAATTTATTCTAATTTCTCTGTCCATTGCAAATATTCTCCCTAGCCTTCAGTCCTATAAACTGTAATGATATAAGGATGAGTAATCAGATGAAGAAACTTTTTTAAATGTATAAAATGGCCCCAAAGCATACTCTTAGATTTGTTTATTTGAATTTGTTGAAGAATAATTTCATAAGATATAGGAGAAAAAATTGTTGACCTTCAAAAAAATTTCATTGCACAAAAGGAGAGCATTTTATAGTAGAACCCTCTAATCTTAAGAAACTGTGGGAACCATGGCATTTGAGTTGCCATTTTTAACTACAAGTTTCAAGCTTAGTATCAACTGATCTCTGGTATGACAGATGAAGACATTAGCACTTTATACATCTTATCAGCTTCCATCTCTACCTCTAAAATACTATTTAATATAAATGTGATGTAGTATTATTAAGCTTACTTTTACTTTTATGATGTAATTATAATCATGAAGAAAATGATCCTTGTTTGCTTCAAATGATTATTGTTCCAATTCTTTTATAATTGTTTCTCCATCTTTGGGTGATTATTTCAACTCTCCAGTTTTGAGTAGTTTTCATAATTAGTGGCGATCATATAGAAGAAGATCAAGAATATAGGGATTTGAATTTTTAACTTTTATATGCAATACAGAACTGTTTGAGAATACTTTTGGTTGCCATTTCATTTGTCTGATCTCTTGTTTGAATTTAATAATTTAGGTTACACTTTCCCTTACATCCTTATAGAAACTGTTCCATTGTTTTATGACAGTGAATGTGGCGTGGAAAAAAGTGCTTGAATTTAATGCGCCATTATACGTCAAAATAACTGAAGACTTCTGCATTGTTGGATTTCAGTGACACTTTTTCTCAGAGAGGGTAAGTTGTGGTCAAAGATTTGTCTTTTCCAAGTTGACTTTTCTTATGCATTTTAAAATCAGTTGCCTCTCCGCCCTTCACACGTTCATTCATTTTTTCCTTACATCTAAATCAGACCATTATATAAACAGTATTTGAAATAGTGTCCTTTATTATACAAAGCACAAGGGCAAAAAAGGACAACTACTGGTAGAAATAAATATTAGCAGAGAACTGTGCAGGATATACTACTTCTAGGGAGCACCACAAACTTAGAAATAAACATATAAATTAGTCGCTGCTTTCATCCATTACAGGCTCTTAAAAGCACAACCTTAGTGGCATTTTATCTGGAGTGTGCTTGAAGCTTGTCTAATTTGAAGATATATTATTGCCTCTGACTATCATCCAGCAGTCAACAGAATTTCATTAGTGAACTAAGGCTAATCTATCCAGATTTCTTAAGAAGAAAAGGTACAAGTTTGTCAGAATATACTGGATGGTTTATTTAACCATTTACTTAAACCATTGAAATTAATGGGACTGGTTTTTGATTTAAGAAAACTTCTTGAATGTTTATGATTTAACATCCTATCTTACATTGACCAGCCATTTGCTGACATAAACTTAGTGCAAAATTTATTTAATTTATGAATTGCTAATTCTAGCAGAATACGCAGCACAGCTGTTACTCAATATTAGAAGGCCATTTTAAGCATAATTTTTCTACATAGTTAAAGACTATTGTAGAAGAAGAAGCTTAAAAATCAGCTCCACAAGCCATTTTGCATCCTTATTGTCATGCTATGACATTTTTTTAAAAGGCGATACGAAGGTATAAGATATGTATTCATCCTTAACTTCTCATCTTAAGAGAAATTTTGTATTCTAAGATGTGGGGAATATTGTTTACCTTTTTCTTTTTTTAATTTACTTTTTATATTTTATTTTTATTTTTTGATACCGGGGATCGAACTCAGGTCTTTGCACTTGTGCAGCAGGCAGTGAAACCACTGAGCTAAATATCCAGCCCCTACCCTTTTCTTTTAAATATATTTTCCATAGGTTAAGAGCAATGACAAAAATACATTGCACTTCTACTCTGTCCTAGGCACTAGGTGCTACACAGGTATCAAGGACAAATCTGAAACCTTGGAACTCATTTGGAAGAGGTTGAATTCATAAAATCACAGAAAATATTTAGACAGAAAGGTGGATCTAGTTGAATCTTTTTATTTTAAATAGGAGAAATATTTTTCCATGGTATAGAAAGCCTAATACAATTGTAAAAATAGGGCAAAGCAATGACTTAGTGAATCTTTTCTTAAGTAGAAAACCGACATAATTTGAGCTTGCAATGGGAGAGTATCCTGTCTCCTTTTTTACAGTACAGTTAAGTTTCTACATTTGTAGCTTATAATAGTGTTTATCAGAAGCTTGATGAAACCATTATTTCAGCAAGGAACTCCAGTGTTCCCTGTAGAACAGGCTGGTGACAATACCCACTAAATCTAGGCAATATTTTATATCAGAAAACATCTTATCAATCTTTATGGATAAAAGAAAAAGACAGATTTGAGCTTGGCTTCTTCATTTTCGGGGATTTTCTTAGGAATATCCATTCCAGCAATGAGTCAAGGAAATGATTTCCCATTGCTCTATTGTTTTATGTTTGTTTCTGGTGTAAAGAGAAAGAGTGTACCTTTTAAGATTCTGAAAGGACTAAAATGTGGTGGTTTCCTCCAGGGCTTCAATTCTGCTCATTGTAATGACCTGGATCCTTCACTGGAAAAACATCTATCGCATTTCTACATGAAGCTTGCTTGTTGAGAGATAAGCATAGGTAGGCAGGTGCCATTTGAACTGCAAGCTTTAAAAGGATGGGAAAGAAGATTCTCATTTTACAAAACAATAATGTGATGGGTAGTGATAACAAGCATTTGGCAAAATACCTAAATTGACAAGCTCTTAGAACTATGTTTTGCACAGTCTCTTTTAGATATTTCAAGGACAAAGAAATCATTTTGTTCAGATATATCATTAGTCATAAGCTCTCTTGGCCTTGTTTCTAGGACAGTGCAAAATTCCTCTATACTTTTATTCAAAGGGAGTATGAGCTACCATTTTACAGAATCCTTTTCCCCCTGTCTCTCAAAGTTGCATTTCAAAGATGCTATTCTGAATAAAAATATTAGCTAGGTGGATAAAGAAGTAGGTAACAATGTACATTCCCTTCATAATTCTTTGCTCTTTCAATAAATATTTACTGAACACCCACTATTCGGCAGGCACATTCAATGTTAGTGTATTAAAATAATTTTCCTATACTCAAATATCTCCTAGCCCAGTCTCTAGCATGAAATTAATTCCAAGCAATATGTACTAAGAAAATGTTTTATAAAAGTACTGTTTATTTTAAGGTGGTTGAAATAGCTCAGTCTATAACTCTTTATCTTGCTTCTGTAAGATCTTTAGAGTATAAAGTCTAAAATAGTGACATCTTTTGAACCAAGATGTTTTGAGAGATTGTTCATTGTTTCAAGTCCTATAAGGTACTGGACAGTGTATAGTTTTGGCATACTAAGAATGAAGATGTATAGAAGTGCATTAAGTTTGTAATAATGTCTAACTGTCTCAGCTGTGAATGGGACTGACTTCTAGGAGGCATCTCTGAGAATGAAGTGCCCCACAAAAGACTGTATGCAGATTTTCAATTCCAAACATGTTTTAAAATTTTTTTTAAAAGTTACTTTTGCCATTGCTGTCAGGTATATACTCCTTCAATGAGCCCTGGCAGAGACTCAGAAAACTTAATTAAGGCCTCACAGAACATCATGTCCAAATTAGGCAATGTCTGGATGGTGAGATTTCCGGCCCTGTTGGCTTCTAATTCACATCAATGTGTTAGGCTACTTCAATAGCAGAGGATGAAAACTTCATACCTTTGGCCCCTAATTAAGTGTTTTAGGCAGACAGCAAAGTAAGATAGTTTTTTTTTTTAAATCATTCCCAGAACCCACAAGAGAGAAATTGTTACTGCTCAAAAGTCTAAAAGGAAGCCTGCTAGCTCTCAGTTTTTGAGAGAAAAGAAACAAAATCAATGAGAAAGGATTCTGAAATTAGTGTTCAGTGAAATATACTGATTAACACAGAAAATGTAATATACTATCAAGTGACATTTCAGGCTGAAGGGTGATTTCACTAGAGAGGTTTCTATAGCAAGGAGTAAGACAGTCACTTATTTTTTTAAAAAAATATTTCTCTAAATATGATAAGAAATTGATCGGGAAGTTTATGATCTCACTCAAATTTCACTACACTGCAGAAGCAGTCTTGTGCCTCATTTGCTGAAGTGTCATTACAACATCAGTGAAATTTCACCATCTTTCCAAACTCCACATGTACCCTCCAACATCAATTATTCAGACGAGCCCATCTTGGCATGCAGCTCCTTAATGTAGCAATTTTAGTGCTGGTCTTTGTTTTGTTTTGCTGTCAAGCATTCTACGATGATGTCTTTTTCACGGAAATATTTCCACATTACTGTGCCCAGGACAAAGCTGTTTTGTATGCATAGGAACTTGCATCAGGACTTTAAACTGTTTTCTATTCTACAGTGCTTAATTTTTCATTTATGTGACACGTTACTGAAGAGTAGTCCACCTAGTAAACAGTATATTGTGCAACAATAAATATTTTGCTGGGTAGATAATCCCCACAATTTAAAAGTTTAATTTTCAGTGTGGATCTATACAAAAGTAGAATTGTTAGTATGTTGTGGATGCACATTTTTAATGATATACTCTTAATCACTATCAGATAAATGACCTAAACTTTAATATGCCTTCCAGATATTAGTTGCCATTTCTGCTAAACTCTGTAAATTCTAATAAAGGTGTTTTATGGGCAGAAGTTTTATTTTTTTAAGAAGATATATTACATAGATTTCATCAGTACATAAAAATGTTATCTTGGGAACACTGCAAGATTCATATATTTCTAAATTACAGCACATTCCTGTCACTTTCTTATGAGATCATTCTAATTTTCTAAAAAACTATAATAGTTTGGATTGGGTCATGTTTCACACTTTATTCTATTTGAATTAATGATGTTATTTACTTGGAACTTGATTGTATA
The DNA here is from genome assembly GCF_000247695.1 of Heterocephalus glaber. The sequence goes on along the minus strand of NW_004624742.1, from coordinate 1,518,183 downwards.
CTTGCCTCGCATTCTATGAGGTAGTTCATAAGAGGCAGCAACATAATAAAGAAGGAAAATGTTATTTACTTGCTTTCCCAATTCTCAGGAGCTTGGTATAAATTCTCCCCAATAAAGTGTGTTTAGCTTGTTTCTGTATTCCTTTAAGGCTCAATATACAGGAGCAGGCAGCAGGAGTGCTCAGAGTTGCAGCCTTTGTAGGATTTTACTCCTGAGCACCTGCAGTGCTTGGCCTTGATCTGGGAAACAAACGTATTCTCAGCTCTGGAACTCCTTGATCCCAGAAACAAAACTGTCTCCTACTATGGAACTTCAGCTTTAGGAGTTCAGCTTTGCCTCACCAGCCCCAGGAGAGGCTGATAATATCACATAGCAAGGACTCAAGTGAGTTGTGCACAATAAATATTTTCTCAGAGCAACTCTATGCATTAAATGAGACATATGCACCAAATAAAAACTCCTGCTTCTAGAAATACTAAGTTTAGCTTCTGGCAACCAAGTCTAAACCTAAAATGAGGCTGGTGCAAGACTACAGCTGATCACATTTTTGGTGGAAATGACACATAAACCAAGGGGTCAAGAAGGAAGACAAAAACTGGCTTTCAAGCAGCAGAGAGTGAGAGAGAGCTGGGCTTTTCTTGGTGTTCATTTCACCCTTCAGTCAGAAACACTGTGGATTTTGGCATCAAGATCAACATGCCAACACTTCAGGAGATGATGGTTACTGAAAATACCAGTACCTATGGATCTATGATTGTCATAGGTGGAAAAAGGAGCACTCTGGCACTCTCTGGCTTTGTCTCAGGTTTGGGGTCCTAATATAATTACAAGCCAGGATTTCAAAGATCCATGAGCCTTAAATGGCTAGCCATAATCCAGAATCTGCAACTGATCAATGAGAAGTTAGAAGTTAGTTTCTTAATATTGAGGAGATCCACAGGTTTCTGTCACTCTTTCATGAGATTTGGGGGAAGATGGGGTAGCTCACATTGTCCAAATTCTGCCTGCCATTGTCTGTAATCATCCATGCTCATCCGAGCTGTAACTATTCCATATTAAACCAGAAAGAGGATTTAGACTTTTTGCCTTTGTATCTCTAAAAGCAATCATAATTACAACCCAACAACAACAAAATACAGGTAATTTAATAAATATCACCCCTTAAAAGATCTCTCAAGCAACAAGCAGGTACTAACAGAAAGTAACCCTTCTCAGGTCATTTTGGGTTGGGAAGAATTTAGTGACTATGTGAGGAGATAGAGAGGGCTTATGTTTGAGAAAATCAAATGCTCCGTGAGGATTGCAAGGCATACGCAGTCATTTATGCCAATCTGGGTCCAGTTCTGGACCCACCTTGTCTGCTTACTGACATACAGACTCCCACATTCACAGACACAACCACTCATGGGTTAAACATACTCAAAAAAATTGAAATTGGAGAAAGGTCCAAAAAGTACAACTTGAATTTGTTATATGTTCAGCATTACCCTGAATCCACACAAATGAGGTGATGTGCAGACGTGCGCACATCTTGCTTAATTTCCTGTTATTCCACAGGTCCTCATCTCTCTCCAGGGCTTTTGTTAGCACCTCACTCACCTCACACCCATCTATTTATGTAATTGGGCTCCCAATGGTGGGCTCTGTACTAAACATGTACAGAGTTTTTCTTGCCATCATTCCCTAAGTAATACAGTATAACCAGTATCTACATAGAATTTATAATGTATTAGATGTTATAAATCATCTAGAAGTGATTTAAAGTATACAGGAGGGTATGCATAGGTTATATGCAAATGCCATCATAGTTTATGTAAAGGACTTGAGCATTAGCAGATTTTGATATTATAAGAGTCCTGGAACTAATCCCATTGTGTCATGAAGGATGAATGTATTTTATGTAATCATATATGCACACATAAATATGCATATATATGTACACTTATATAAATGAATATAAATATAATGATATAAATATATATGTATATATAAATCCAGACATATAATCTAAGCTCAGGCTCCTGTGGGATATCCATAAACTTTATATTTGCTTCCTAACACTGGTCCATATTCTATTCTAATTACTTTTTTCCTCCCCAACTGAGATGAAAGCGATGTACCTATTTCTAAAAAAACCCTTGGTTTTAAACCTAGTTTCTACCCTCCTATCCTTTTATATGCAACACAAGATAAGCAAACAATTAATTTTTAGTTCCTTCCTAAGAAATCAATGAAACACTTCAATATTCTACATATTTGAAATACTTGAGAATTGGCCAAATCTTTATGTGTATGTTGAAAATATCCAAGGACTATTAGAAAAATGGCTAGGAGATAATAAAGACCTGAAGTGTATATGTGGGTAAATTGTGGGTAGAAAGAGTCAAAAGGTCCTTTGTGTACTATGCTGGCATTTAAGGTATATAAATAAAGTGAACAGCTAGTGGACTGATCCTAGAGTATTTCCCACTGATTGGTGAAAGGTATTTTCCCTCAGTTATGAATATCAAATTCAGTGTGACAATGTAAAAGAAGTTGCCACTGGGTAACAATCCAAGAGGCCCTCATACTGATTATCTTGCTGAATTTACAATTAAGTATATAATATTCAGTTTTATAGTTCTGAAGCTAGAAGCAATTAGGAAAGGGTAACATCATTTAAGAAGATGCTGAAGTTTTACCCCAAGTGCCAATCTGTAAATTTATAGTGAAAATCATTCTGCATCTTCAGATGCCCCGTAAGTCTTTGCTCCAAGATATTATGAATGTGTTGGTTTTAAAATGTGGTTCTCAGGGACAGTATTATTATTCTCAGTTGTAATTGCTTCAGGGCTACCTCAGTGTAGTCCCAATTTTGGGAAAAAAAGTTGACAATCAGAAACATGTAATAGAATCAGTTTTAAATTGCATCGCTTCACTGCAGATTTAGCTTTTGTTTTGTTGTGGCAAACTACAAAAGTTTGAACACAGCAAAAAATGTTTTTTAAATGTTGTATTACCAAATAATAAAATATGTTCTTAAAAGTATTTTGTTCTTCTGTGAAAAAATTAGTGCCTAAAGTATTTAAAAATAATAAAATTTAAATACTACTTTACAATACCTTCTAAAACTAATTTGATATTGTAATGCTTGTTCTTTGAAATTATGATAACATTTGGTTGCCTAAAACATTTACTCAAGTCAATGAAAGCATTGAAAGTGAGCATTGTAAATAAGAATGAAGTCATCAGGATATAGTGGTTCATATTTTAATATAATACGAGGTAATACTAGCTTACTAGAATGTCCCTGGTAGAGTTCCTTCTCTTTCAGATTCATTGAAGAGTTTGTAGAGTATAAGTATTAATCTTCCCTGAAGTTCTTGTAAGATTCAGAATCTATTGGTTGCTCAACTTTTCTTAGTTGATGATAGATTGTTTATTACTGCTTCAATTTCATTGCCTGTTACTGTATTATTCAGGATTTTTCCATCTTGTTCCAGTTTTGGGAATTCATATATATTAGAGAACCTATCCATTTCTTCTGGATCCTCCAATTTATTGTATTATCTATTTTTAAAGTAGTTACTAATAATCTACTGTATTTCAGTGGTGTCTGTTGTGGTTTTGCCTTTTTCATTTCTTATTGCATTTATTTTGGGACTATTCTTTCTTTGTTTTGGTAAAATTGGCTAAAGGCTTGTCTATTTTGTTTATTTTTTTAAAGAACCAGCTCTTGGATTCATTAATTCTTTTTATTTTTTAATCTCTTTCATTAACTTCTGCTTTGATCTTTATAATTTCCTTCCTTCTGCTAGCTTTGGTTTTGAGTTGCTCTTGTTTTTTCAGGACCATGCAGGACATTGTTACATTATTTATTTGGGCTTACTATATTTTTCTGATGTGGGCATTCAGAGCAATAAACTTCTCTCCTAGGACTGCTTTCACTGTGTTCCATAGATTCTCATATTTTGTTCTGGCATTACTTTGATTCTAGGAACTGTTTAATTTCTTCCTGGATTTCTTATATGACTTATCATTGTTCCAAAAAGCAGCCTTAAATAAATACAAAAGAATTTAAATTATTCCATTCATATTATTAGATCTTAGTGCAATGAAGCTAGAAATCAATGGCAAAAGAAACCCCAGAAATTGTGACAACACATATAAACAATATACTCATGAGATAGACTGCATTATGAAATGTTTAATCCAATTTGGTGGATTCTCACTAGTAATAAGAACATATTTAAAATATATGATGAAGTTTTCTAACTTATTTCTAGCATTATTTTAGGGACTACATCAGCAAAAAAATGGAAAGTAAGGAAGTAAGTTATTAGGAATATATAATTCTATTTCAGGTTTGCTCCCCCAAACCCACTGATTCATTATTTCTCTTTCTGAGAAAAGAGAAAGACAGTTGTACTTACATTTTTGGAAAAGATGTCTTAAAATAGGTTCTTGGAATTTCTCTTCTGGGTGAATGGTTCATGTTGTATGTAGGGGAACCATGTATATATCTGATGTTGGATATATGTGAGCAGGGACTGGGTCAGGGTTGTGGGCAGAAAGTGTGTAGCTACAGAGTATGGAGGAAAGTAGAACAAAAGCAGACAGCTGCTTGTGAGTCCTCAGTCTTAAACTTCCCAGGCTCCAGAAATGTGAGCCAAATAAATCTCTTATCTTTATAAATTATCCAGCCTCTGGAATTTTGTTATAGCAACAATTTGGCTAGATATAGTACTGAAGATAAATAATAATTACAACAAAATATTAATTTTTTATTAATAATGAGATAAAAAGTAATTTGGTGGACCAGTGCATCTATTAAATGTTTAACTTTGTTAAGTAATTTTAAAATCTGGCATGGATTTGTTGTTAAAAATTGTTATTATTTCTGATTTCATTAAACTGTTAATAATTTAAACTTTTAAAAAAATGATATATTTTGAGAATGATCTTTGCTTATTTCCATGAAATTAAACACTAGCTTTTTTGCTTTCTATCTCTTTATATTTCTGATTTCTGTATTTTTCTATGAATGTTTTTAATTGTTACCTGTGATAAGAATAAACTGAAATTTCTGTATTTAAATTTGTTAGGATGCCTTTTAGTAGCACATATATTAAAAATATTTTATACTAAATATTTTTTAAAAATTGGATTCTTTAAAGGTAAACTTGAAATATAAATTAAATATCTCACTATATTTTCAACAAATATCTATTTGTTGAGCATCTATGCTAAACAAGATATTTACCAAGAGTTTATCATATGCCAGACATTGGCTGAGTGCAATAAAGCCATTGTTCCACTTGACCTTCCCAATAACTCAGTAAAGCAGTTTTCATTTATATTAGTTTTTTTTTTTTTCTTGAGGAAATTGAAGCTTGGAGTCAGTAAGTGATTTGACAAGGTCTCAAATGTAGTGAATGATAATTGATAAATTAATCCATAGCCTCCACTTGTTAAAAGTTTCACCACCAGGCTGGAGATTTAGCTCAGTGGTCCTGCTGCCTGCTTCGCAAGTGCAAGGACCCAAATTCAATCCCCAGTACCAAACAAAAAGTTTCACCACCTCCCCATAGTGCTACTCTGGAGAAGTCTTTATTATATGGACCTTTGAGGGACACCTAGACAAACCATTGCAAGGTGGAACAAACCTGCTGTTTCCAAGGTTGTGTTTTTGTCTAGATCTGCATTGCTAGTTATTTTTCTGGCTCTTCTGCTTCTGTGTTTCAGCCTGTTACCCTCCCACAAAGACTCATGGGAATTAGTGACATTTCAATTGCTTTTGAATAACCAAGAAGTCCTTTCAGAACTTAGACTATATCCTAAAGAACACATATCTGAAAAATTTTTAAATATTTATAAATGTACAGTACAGAGAAAAGTAGCAGAAGGCAACCTCTGTCATTACTACAGCCATGCCTACTGAGTAATAGGAAGGTTCAAAGAGTCAAATGTCAAAAGCAGGAAACTAAGTGGGAAGCCACCAAGACCAGGAAAGAGATGACATTATAATCGCTGTGAGACCTTAACTGACATACTTGGTCACAGTGGATACTTATGCAGCTTTGACTTCCTTCACTTGCTTTATTTCTTATACTTTTCTAAACTCCCAGAGGTTATTAAGTATTCAACATAATCCTAATTTCTTGAGAGAATATATTACTTTCAATTTAAACCAGAGCTAAATTAAATACAAAAGGAAATGCTTTGCTGAGTAGGGATAAGAGTAAGCAGGAGCACGAAGCTGCAGAAGAACAGTGAATTGTCAATAGGAGAGGAACCTTTGATCTAATCCAACCAAATCTAACATCTCTGGAAACAAATATGGCCTTGGCAGAAAGGTACTTTCAGTTAGAGACAAAACATAGAAAAGTGTAACACAAATTTGAATTCCTGCTATGACACAAATGTTTGGGAAATTAGATCACATTTTCTCAACTTGTGTATACTTATTACAACATTAAGTATCGGATTGACAGTATAGAAGAGGAGTATAATCGTAATTTCCAAATTTATTATTTGTTAGTTTTTGCTATAGGCCTAGTTTTGTCCTTCACCATTAGTTATGTGCAGATCAGTAAATGATAATTTTTTTGTTGGCATTAGAATTTAAAACAAAAGGAAGTTCTGGGGAAGTGGGTCTGAGAATATAGGAACAAATCCTAGAAGTGGAAGTAATAGACTCAAGGTTTTTCCTTTGACTTTCGACATAACCTCTGATAAGCAGTGGATAGTGAAATGGGTCAGTTTCTCCTGGCTGTCTTCTGTTTCATCTCTTCTCTCCACCCCATTCTATACTAATCTTAAGAGAGCTGGTAAAAGAGAGAAAGCAGAAGCCTTGATCACCCCAAACTTTGGGGCATAATTTAGTATTTCCATTTATAATTGCTATTTTTTTTGCTGGAAATTTTTATAAAATTATATTTAAGTTTGACTCCCTATACCCTAAGAGTCAGCAGGAGCTGAATTCTATAACTTTGGATACTCATGACTGTTTATCATATTTATTTCTCTTCGTCTTCCAGGGCACTGTAACTGAGTACTTTACTGCCCAATAGCAGGTTGAATTTCCCAGCCCTGCTGACATCTAGGAGAGGCCATGGGACTAAACTTCTACCAATGGCAAGTGAGTGCATTCAGTGCAAAGCATTTTTACCTCAGTTCTCTCTCTGGCTAGAGACTTCAACTCTTTGCCCCTTTCAGCTAGCTGGAATGGAGATAAAGACAGCAAAGATTAAAACCGTGGATCGGTATGTGAAAGACAGTCAACTGAGGTCAATAATGAGTGCAAGGAACAGAGACATTCTCTGCCATGCAGCACTCACCTCATCCTGTCAGAGGAGAGAGAATAAACAGTTCCTCGGCCACTTTTTTGTTAGGTCTGTGGTGTCAGCAGTTTATTATTTTAACCTAACTCATGCTATGCTCATTCACAACTAAAGCACTTACAGTAAAATTCTTACAATATACACCAAGATCATTGTCTTGTCTTAATTGAAAGATACAGTCAATAAATAGTTGATTAGTTGACAATTCCAGAACAGCAGAACCTAAGAGTGTAACTATATCCCTGCTGCAATTTAGTCTACAGCATTTCCTAGCCTGTTCAAACCTAAGTCCTATATTTAGTTTAATGATGATTCTAATCTATTGTTATTCAAGATTTCCAAGTTTAATGTGCACTCAAACTTCTATGGCCACCTGTTTAGGTCTTTTGTGTAAACATTCCTATGAACAACCACCGTTTACTGTGGCCTGAGTTCCTACCTAACTCACAGTAATCCAGAAGTCCCCAGCCACTATTATTCATCATGTCTAAATTAACTTCCTCTAATCTCTTTATTATTAAGTTCTTAACAGACAGTAGAAACAGATTACTTTTTAAGAAAGCTTAAAAAATAACACCATTTTGCAAAAGTGTTTTGATGTCATAGTTCAATCAAATTACAGAAAGAATAAAAACTTCAGTTTTTAGCAATGATATTGATACACTAAACCATCAGAGAAAACCCTTCCCTTTAATAGTTCATCTGTCGTGACACCGGCAATCCCAGCACCTTGGCAGTGGATTGCAAGTTTGAGCCGAGCCTGGGAAACTTAGCAACTTGGTGAAATCCGGTCTCAAAATTTTAAAAACATTTTAAAAGGGGACCTATGGATGCAACTTGGAGCAAAGGCTCTGAATTCAATCCCCAGAAGCACAAAACTAACTAACTATGTAAATAAATAAACTACCTAAAGTCAAGTCTATCTTGTCCACTGTTTTATTCAGAGTGCCTAGTACAGAGACTAGGCATTATAGATACTAACCGAATGTATCTGTACTATTTGAGGGGCTAAACTAGTGAGTAAGTGATGATTTTTTTCCCTCTGTAACAGAGGTTACTGGGTATTTGTACATATTACTTGGCTCTAGCAATATACAACAGACATATGACAATAGGTATGATATGAATATAGAGAGGGTTCTGGGCTATTAATGCTCGTGATTGATTATTTCTTCCAAAGGTTGCTACCTGACACTATAAGAATCATAGTTGAGAATCTAACCAACACTTCCTCAACTTTTCTTTTTGTAGGTACCAGATGATATGATCTGAATTTGTACTCCCCTCAAAAAAACTGTGTCTACTGAATCCCAATCATCAATGTGATGGTTTTAAGAGGGAGGATTTTTTAAAGGCTGTGCCTTTATGGATGGGATCAAGGCCCAGATAAAAAAGGAGCTGGCTTACTCCTATCATAGGAGGAACCAACAAAAAGGTGCTATTAACCAAGAAATGGGCCTTTATCAGACACTGAAAATTCTAGTGCCTCGATCTTGGATTTAGCTTCCAGAACTTTTGAATACTAGATTTCTAATGTTTATAAACTACCCAGTCTATGGCATTTTGTTATAGGCTAAGATACTAGCTATGGTACTTATATAGTGTCTGCTACCTGGCTTAATGTTGTCAAATTGCTCTGCAGACTTAGGATAGATAACACACCTAAAGAAAATCTGTAAGTCTGTAGCTAGGTCCTCCAAAGTTTTCAATTTGCTTTTCTCCCTGCTTAATCTGCCAAGTATGCCCCAGTGATTTGGTATGACATTGTCTCCATGGGAAAATGACTACTAATAAAATCAATTAGTACACCCTGCCATAACTAATATCAGCACAACTAATGATTTTGCTCCCTTTTTAAAATTTTAAATCTTTCTCAAACTGTGTTTGCATAATTATGATCTTTATTTTACTTATTGTGTTTTATGTCTTGTATCTAGGTGTCTCCCCAAAGCCTCATGGAATCATAGGTGGGGTTTTTTGGAAGTGGCTGGATGTAGGATGTGTGGTGCTGGGATTGTGTGATGCTGGCATTAAGAGTGCTCCACCTTGGGTATGAGTGCTTCCCACCCTACGGGCAGGTAGCCAGATGGAATATAAGGGACAGAAAGAGGGCTGCTACCATTGCTTGCTGCTGCTTCTGTTGCTGCTACTTGTCTTCTACCGGTTCCTGCCCACTCTGCAATGCTTCTCTGCCGTGCCACCCTGCCTTGGAACTAGCCGATTATGGACTAAAACCACTACAAACCATGAGCTACAATAAACCTTTCCTTCTTTAACTTTGGGTGTTGGGTGTTTTGTCTCAGCAAGGAGAAAAGTAACTAAGATATATTGCTTAATCTTTCTACATTTCTACTGGCTTTCAAGGAGACAGAGATAAAAATAGAGAGAAAGACAAAAAGAGAGTAAGTCAAGTTAAAGTTTCATAAAGTGAAAACTTGAAGAGCTATAAAAGACTAGAAAGTAGGGCACTGACTGACAGACAAGATGCTTTGCTAATGGCCAGTCCTGGTTTGGGGTGGTAGATTTGGGTTTCTTCCTTTATCCTGTAGCTACACTGCTCTCTGCCACAACCAGAGACACAGTCCCATTTGTAGTACTATATTTTTTATTAATTTTATTGGTACATTTTAGGTACACAATATAATGACATTCATCATTGGGGATTTGCACCTTTATGTAATCTATCTTGGTTCTTATTTTTTCCCTGGATTCATCTCTACTCACCACCTCCTTGGGTCTTCCTACTACAACGCAGCCAAAGTGTAGGACTGTGAATTTCTAGAGTCACACCAAACCCCAAGGGCTAACAGGGAATCAAAATTTATGGATCAACCTGTGCTGTTAACAGAGATCAGGTGTTCAGTTCTCCCCTAGATCATTTGTAAAAGGTAAGAATCAGGGTGGCTTGTCAGTCTTGTGGTTCAAAAGTCCTTTATCCTTTCACTTCCCATCAAATTTGCACCAGTCCTGGGAATATAGCTTCATTTCTAAATGGAATTATCCACACAAGTATTAAATAATGCAAGTCACATAGAAAATCATCAAGGAATGTTAGCTCGTATCATTAGTATTGTTATTAATGATAGCCAAGTTTTCACCCTTGTTGTCTGACATCCAATTTGAGCTAAGGTTCAAATACTATGATATCAACAAACAGGAAATATTCACCCCAGTCCATATATAAGCACTCCATTTAAAAGGACTTTTATTTTAATGCCTGTTACCTTATTTCTAGGCTAATTTCTCTGTAGCCAACATGGAGAGAAAATTATAAATGGAAATGCAAGAATTGTGTATTTTCATTAAGTAATAAAAGAAAATTCATCTTTTAAAAAAGCTTGGTAGTGCTCAGATATGTTTAGGGATTCTATCATTCATGAAAAATTTCTTAGACTATGTTCATAAAATCAGATGATTCAGATACTATGCAAGAAGGGGAAAAAGAGAAAAGAAAATAACTTGAAGTGTGTACAAGTAGAGACTCAACTCATTAGCAAGTAATATTCAAAAAAGACAGTTGCCATATGGACTGAAAAACTTTGCTCCCATCAAGGGGAGGGACTGCTGAGAAGCTCAGGGATGGTTGTTAGAAGGAAACCTCATGCTTTCTGCTCCTCACTGGAGCAAGTTTTTTTCCCCTGGCTGACAGAGGCTGTTGCCTGGAAGGCTTTATTTTCTTTGTGAGCCTTTTTGAATGTTAATGTCTTTGCAATTCATTAACCTGGGGTAGTTGTTTTGCACCCTGAGCACCAAGACATCCCATCAGAATGAACAGGGCACGGCAGCCTCCAGAAACACACCTGGGTCTCTGGGCAGTCATCTGCAGGCGACTGGCTCCAGGTGTTTACCAGTGGGAACCCATTGAAAGTCAATGCAATTTAGAGCAATTTCTCTGGCAGTGGAAATTACCCTGCAGGAATCTGCCGGCAACAGGTGTATTTTAGGGCAGTCATACCAGCGTCCTGCACTACGGAGACAGGACCTTGGCTACCAGGTGTAGTGCAGGAGGCTGGATAATTGGAGGAGGCAGGAAATCAGTGCAGAGAAGATGGCCAAATTGCAGGTCAGCGTGGGTTGGTATAATTATTGGTTAACCCTCTCTTGACTGTTAACTAGAAACTATTTGTGTGCTTGAGGAACGAGGAAATCTTCCCCAAAGGGAAAAAAATTATCACTAACCACTCAAGTAGATTAATTTTTTGATAGCTGAGGTTTTCAAGCAAATTGTTTCTGGTTTAGTGTTTGATACTTAAGAATAGAGGATTTTTCAGGAACTCGTAGTTCTTCAGGAAGGAACAAGAAGTGAATTTTAAGAGCTTGAAAGCCTACTGCCTCAGAAACAAACATAATTTTACCTAGTGTGTTTGGCCTTTTTGCTTCTTTTGAAAAGACACTTAGGGAGGAATGTACAGACCCAACAAAGGGCATCTGTACTCTGTGCTATCTTTCATTTCAGATCTGTCCTTCTACCTTTGTTCTTCTTCCTTAGGGTCTCCATTTGTGTCACCTTAAAATAATTCTGTTTCTAAGTTTGTTAATATCTTTTGTTCCTTTCACGCCACTCTATTGACTTAAATAACTAAAACTAAGCAAATCCAATGTCCTGTACTAAACAAATTTATACCCTCAGCAAAAATTTTCACTAAAATCTTAATATTACTATAATATCCATGACATACACCAATGAGATTTGTAAAATATGGGCTTTTAGTTTTCTGATCTAAAGTTTAAGATATTAAGAATGAAATTGAAATGTATATTTATTACTGACAAAATAAAGTGCTGTCAATTGATTTTGAAAGTATAAAGCTATCATTTCACATTTTCAAAAATCAAACAGAAATAGATCTAGTTCTTAAAGAGAATTGATAAAATGTTAGATAAACAAATTTAGGAGGAATATATTCTTTTTTGAACCAACATGTGAAATTAAAATAATACAAGGAAAAATATTTGAGGTTAAAATAAATCACAATTTTAATCTTTTTAAAATTGTCTGACATGGAATACTTAAAATAGTAAATAAAATTTCACCTAAGTATTTTATTTACTATTTAATTTCCTAATTCTATTTATGTTAAGAAATCAATAAAGGAAATTTTCTATTTGGAATTTTTCATGATTTTTGAGGCTGAATTAAAAGGAAAACTTAGCTTTGCCAACTCAAAATTTTCATGAGAAAGAAGTCATTTCAACAGTATTCAAAATGAATACTTGATCCAAATATAATAATAAGAATGATATAAAGGAAATAAGAAAATAGTCTACATATTTTATTCTCACTAATCAAACTTCATAGCAATAGACATTGTGAGACAACTTTAAGAAAACAGCCGGCCCAGTGGCTCATACCTGTAATTCTAGGACTCTGGGAGGCTGAAGTAGGAGGATTACATGCTATAGCCTAGCCTAGCACCTTAGTGAGACCATGTCTCAAAATAGAAAACAAAACAGGCTGCCCATGTAGCTCAGTGGTAGAGCACTCCTGGATTCAATCCTCAGAACAACCCAAATAACAACAACCACAACAATAGCCCAAACAAGTAATTTTTAATGTAATTTTTAGTGTAGATTGTGGTTAAATATGGTATTTGAATGTTGTCATATTGAATGTTCTAGGACGCTGATAAAAACACCTTAGGTGGGTGTTGGGCCTTTCAGTGATACCGTGAGTGTGCTGAAGTATGGGGATCACTCTTAGACTGGTAACCATTTTCAATCGTCGACAAATAGCTAAAATCTGTAGCACAAAATTTCTGGAAAATATAAATCTGCATTTCTGTTGGATGAAAAAGGTTATTGATATTAGCAAACGTGTCTCTTGAAAGCAAACATATTTCAGTGTCACAAATGTACATTGCACTGGTGGTGAGTACAATCCAGAACCTGACAATCTTAAAAAATAAATGTTCTTGCACGGTAATGTAGAACTTTTAAAATTTGACTTATCAGAATTTTCATAATATTTTATTATTTCATAATAAAATTATATTTAATTTTTTAATAATTACAAGTTAATTCTTTTCTTTCCCAGGTTCTCTCCATATGGTAACACTCACTTTTAGTTGACTATTGTTTTTAATAACCAGCTATTCTCCCTTGGACCAAAAGGTATGTTTAGTATACTTGAAGTGTGAAGTTACATTTCCCTTAAAAAATCTAATGCAGCAAGATATCTCTTTGTTCCATTAATTTATGTAATTCTCTATCTTGACTCTTTACTTGTTTCCTTCATAGTATGTTTTATAATTTAAAATTATTTTTTTCATTTGCTAAATGGATTTTTTTTTTGTCTCTTTTACTTAACTGTACATCTTGTAAGAGACACATTTGCTGTTTTATCCTTAAAGTCTAGAACAGGGCTTGGTTTAAAGTTGGAGCTCATGATTTATAGAATGAATGAATGCATACATTGATGCATTAATATATTCAACTGGAATGTATTGAGTGGTTGGGCTATGGATCAAATGCCAAGTTACATGGTAAGAGCTCAAGAAATGCTCCTGCTATAGTTTCTAGTTTCTCAACATGTAAAAAATAAGGGGTTAAGCTAGTTCTAACATTGAAATAGTAAAAGATTCCTACAGACATCCATCTCTGTATGTATTATGTAAATATTAATAACAGTATTTAATATATGATTGCTCTAATTCTTATTCCAACTAGTGTATCTTTCGTTATATTGAAGCTATACATGCCTTCCTCCTCTGGGAAAAGTTTTTGTTTATATCCTTTCTGAGCAAGTATGTAACATCCTGATAATATACCTAATTACTGCATGTTGACCAACTATCTCTTTCCTCATTAAATTATAAGCTTCCCAAGGGCAAAGAAATTGCAATCTTAACTTGTGTTTGCATCTTGTGGTATCTAGAATATTGCCATGCTGTATACACAGAGATGGAGAATTCAAGTTGGTAGCTTCAAGAAACTACACCAGCTTTCTTCTCGCTTCTTCTTTTAATCCCATTGTTGATGCCTGTGATGAACAAAGTGAATCATACAGCAAAGACATCTGAGCCTGTGAGGAACTGGTACTCTGACAACTGAGACATGGAGGATGAGACTTCAGAATCCCCAGACATAAGAGGAGCCAATGAATTCCAAGTAGATGAATTAAGTGAGCCTCTTTTAGGATCAAGGTGAAGTCAGATTAATTCTGCCAGCCTTGTCTTTCACGAATATCTATACCAGTTATAGTGTAAAACTAAAAGCTTGCTAAGCATAAGGAAAAGAGAACAAAGAGTGGTGTGTGCCACCTGAAGGCCCCTTGGTATGTTTTCCTTCACAATTTGCTGCAGAGACATGAGGGAGAAAGGTTTCTCATCTATGCTCTGAAATTCTATGCAGTAAACGTTTACTAAATATGATTTAGAGATGAAATGAAGGTCCTTGGATTCCCACTGTCATCATTTGGCTTCTTTAGGGCACATTTTAAAAATGGGTTTGTTTTGTTAACTTTCTTTTATTCATTAATAAACTTTTTTGAATCCATATGAAAGGCCTCATCGTCCAGTTCAGTAGTGATTAGGAGGAGCATGAGCCGCAGTGTCAGACTGCTGAGTTCAAATCCCAACTCCACCCTCCTCCATTATGTGAACTTGAGCAGTTTATTTTCTGTACTTCAGAAAGGTCTGACCTGTACATTGGGCTTAATAAAAGCCCTGATGTGTAACACAAGGATTAAAAATTTAGATCATGAGAAGTACACAAAATAATGTTTGGAATGCAGTAAAAGATCAGTAAATGTCAGCTATCATTACATATTGGGGAGCAACTCCCAGAGTATGTGTTCTGTGGCTTAAAATCAGGAGATAAGCACAACACATCCCTTGTTCTGAAGGTGCTAACTCACAGTGTAAAAGCAGAGAGCTTGGATGCAAAAGCTAACAATCACACTGTTGGGTCATAGTACTACACAGTGTCTCAAAAGAGCACCATTTAGGGGCACTGCATTCCATTTATAAAGGTCAATTATTTTTTTTCTAAGAGGAGCAGCCACTTGGCTCCTGAAGGATGCAGAGGCATAATCCTAGCAAGAAGGAGGGAAGGTAAACACTGACAAGGGGCTGGCTTCAGAGAAGACCCAGAGATTTTGCAAATTGTTCTGTCATTAGGGAAGAGCCCTAGTATCCTTTTGGTAAGAATCTCTGTGCTGGAACTCTCCATCTGCAAAAAGGCCCTCATGACTCTTTGTTACCATCACCGAGATTTCTTAGATACCAGTAAGAAAAGTATGTATAAACTATTGGAGGAATGCATCTTTTAGAACAAAGAACAACTTTGGAATTAGACAAATCTGAGTTTGAAACTTGGTTCCATGTCTATGAATGTGAGGGAGCCATCTAACCTCCAGCCCCTCATTCCCCACAGACAAGATCAAGAATGTGTAAGATCCCAGGTGAGAAAGTGACACACACTGTCAGCCCTGAAGTCATTGTCTTTTCTTTTGAAAGCTTTCAAAATGAATATTATGTTAAATGCAAGAGGAATTGTAAAGATTGTTTATCAATGCAATCCTTTCTCTTACCTTGGTGATAGCCACTTGAAAATATGGTTCCCGGTGACCTTTTGTACTATTTTATCATAGAAGTTAGAATTTAACAGTAAATAGGACACAAGAAGGGGAAGAGAAGGAGGTAGAGGAGGAGAAATAAGAGGAGAAAGCATCAGGGCACAGAAAAGAGGCAAGAGGAGAAGTCAGAAGTATTTAAAATCAACTCACCTCGTTCAACTGTTGCTTAAGTAATACTTCCAACATTTCATCATACTGTGATAATAACATCATAAATAATTTTCAGGTTTTTGAGACTCCTCCACATCTACATTGAGCTCAGTCAAAATAGATGTTTTCTCCAGTTTGATCGCCATCGCCTCAGGAAACTTTAAAGCCAAGCTCTGTCATAAGCAAACCCAGAGCTCTGACGGATACACATTTCCCATAAAAGGAAAAGACAATATAAATAGAAGCTCCAAAACATATTGCATTTAGTCTGGCTGCCCTGCCCTATTGTCTAACACTCTAAAGCACAGAGCCTATCAAGCCTGACCATATTTCTCCGAGAGACTGAGGCAGGGCAAAACTCCCTTTATTTCTTCAAGTACAGTATTACTCACATAATAATGAAGTTAATTGCGAAAATAGAACTGGTAGACAGCCCAGCTGTAATCGCCTATCTTACTGAAGGAAGCCAGTTTTAGGAATATTTCTCAGCAGCTTAGGCATTATATTTCATTTCCCCCCTAGTCCAGCCCATAGTCAGTTTTTCTCCCATGATCTGCCAGGAGACACTGTATCACAAGATTGCAAAGAAACTTGCTACAGTTCCTTCAGTCTTATCACTTCTTTTCCTGGAAGAGTGTGTGCATTCTCTGTGTGTGTTTAGTTAAAAATAATTGTGGGATGAGCTACAGTGAAGGAAGTAGAAGGTGTGATTTGCAGGCGCAGAATTCTTCCTGGAAGCATCAAAACTTGGGGGTGAAGAATGTACTCCCTGTATCAAGTGTTTCTCTTTGTATCAGTTCAATAAAATGGAAAGGGCAACCTTATTACCTCCAAAAGTAGTAATAATGATAACAAGAGTTTTTTATATTTTGAAAAATGAAAGAATCTCTGGTTCAACCTCTTTCATGGAATTTTTCTTCTTTGCTCTATTGGCCAGCGTTCTAGCTATTCTTGGTGGCAGACAGCTAACACAAAGTACTTTGTATTGGAGGAGGTTATGACCATAGTAGAAAACACAAGAAAGGGTGAAAAGTGTTAGACACCGTGGAGCTAGAGGAGTGAATTGCTGCAGCAATAGCAGGGCAGGCAACTCATTCTTGTTAAGGGTCCCTGGATGCAATAGAATAATCAAACAAAGGATGTCCCTTTTCTTTCTTAATTAACAACTTGAAGATAAATAATTTTCCTCTACCTCTAAGCAGGATCAAGCAAAACCTCCTGTGTCCTTTGACTTCCCAAAATTGCTGCATGAAGCATCACAGCCAGACAGTTTTTAAACCTCCTTCTGATTTATTAACTTAAGATAAATGGCTCTGCTATCATAACCTGTCAGTGCCATGCAATGAAAAGGAAATCAGTGGTGGCAACTGCGAGTGAAGCGGCTCAGTGTAGCCAGCCTTAGACTCTGCAGTTAAACCTTCAATAACTCCACTACCTTCCCCCACGGAAAGCACCCCACCAGCACGTTTCTCATTCATTAACTTTCTAAAGACATCTGTCTTTGCAGAATCTCCATTGCTGCTGAACATGATGTATGAAATCCTGCCCGCCTCACGCACGGAGTAAGGAAAAAAGTGGAGCTAGGTGGAGAAACAGCAATAAAGTGCATGGAAACTTCTGCAGACTCAACTGGCAAACTGATCCTTCATGAAGACTCAAGGGCAAGGGGTTTCTATCCCTTTTTTAATTCTTCCAGTTTACTCATTTCCCCTGTATGTGACTTATTTCCTGAGGCAGCCAGGAGGCACAACTTATTAGCAATAATAAAAAATAAACACATTCTCCTTCAGTATGACAAATACTTTAATAACAAAAACTTTATTCCACGCCTCGTCTTCTCTGTCTATAGACTTGGAACAAATTTACATACAGTGACTCAATATGTGTGCCGATCTCCTCTTAAATCCAAAAAGGAAGAAATCCAATGCCAAGAGGGCACATTGACAAAATAGAGATTTGAGGGATTTTTATTCAGAGGTACAGATGATCCTGTAAGCCCATCGACATCATTTGCAACATTTTTAATGACATTTCTAGAGACCCAGTCTCAACAGTACATAGGTGGAGATTGTTTTATTTACTGTGGGATTTACCCCCTTTTCTTGTCTTTTTCATGACTAGATCCCATGGAGTGTTACTTATGAAAGTGGACTACCTGACTGAACAGCACTTTATTTTCCCCTGTCATTTGCAGTCTCTGAGGTCCTCAGAGAAGGAATTTTGCCAGCAGTTTTCACTTGCCCAAGGGAAAGATGCAAAGGGGCCATGTGTTCCCTTCTAAGAAAGCTATCCCCTTTTCAGAGAAACAGCTGCCATTTATAGCCAATGCCTTCACAGCAAGTAGCAATGCACTTCATTGTCTGTCCTTACTTCTTGTAATTTCCAACCTCTGCCATCAAAACGATCCAGAGAGTTAACTCAGAGAGAAACCAACCCTGGCTTGTTTAAGGTCTCTGAAAGTCTATCAATAGAATGAATCTCATCTTAGTTTTAAAGATGCTCCTTTTCTAAAAATATTGTCATGTGTAGCATTTGTTCTAAGGAAGCAAAATCAATAGGAAGGACTAATTTTACCTATAGTATAAGTATCCAGAGGTGCCTGTCGTTTTTCTCTCCTTTCCTCTTTCTCTTTCCTTCCTTTCTTCCCTCCTTCTTTCCCTCTTTCCTTTTTTCTTGGTACTGAGAATTGAACCCAGAGCCTTTGCACTGAGCTCCATCCTAAACCCTTTTTATTTAAGACAGGGTCTTGCTAATTCACTAAGTTGCCCATGCTGGACTTGAACTTGTGATCTTGCCTCAGGCTCCCGGAGGGCTGGTATTATAGGCAGAAACATTCATGCCTTAATTTTTATAGAATTGGATGTTCCCCAAGGCCTAGAAAATTCCTGCCTTGGCTCTCTTGCAGGATAATCTACACATGTAAATAAAAATCCTAACAAAGTCAGTAGCCTGACTACGCCGGCATGCCTCCATCTGATGGCTCTGTGACCGGCTGGGCTAGTGAAGTAGAAGTTAGAAGACCTGTCAGCAATAACTGGCTTTCTTTTTGAGTTTGTTCTTAGTAGTAGTGCAAGGAATGATAAATTACTTTACTCCTCTGAGGTCCATAGTCTTCTTGTTTTTGACATGGGAAGTATTTGTGTGAACCAAATGAAGCGATGACTGAAAAGGTACTTTGAAAGCTATACAATGCTTTATAAATGGTAGGATGTTTATCTAAGAAAAGTTAATTAATGGATTCCTCAAAATTAGGCTAACCACAATACTGATTAGCATGCTAGGCATAGTGTAATGATTAGCTCAGGTTAAGAGTGTGGCCTCTGGAGTTGGGCAGCCTGGATTCAAATCCTTGCTCTTCCACTTCAGCTGGGAGACCTTGAACACTTTTCTTAACCTCTCGGTGTGGCAGTTTTCTCAGCTCTAAAGTGGTGCTAATTAAAATGCCTATCTCAAAGGGCAGTTTAGAGTACTTACTTACTCACTGGTATATCTAAATCACTAAGTACATTTTCTGGCATGGAGGAAGAGCTTATTAAATACTAGTTGTTATGATCATTGTCTTTTCTGAGGTGGCTTGTGAAGTGGGAATGCAAGTGATGAAACTATTTGTAGTAGAGCCCTGCTTTCACCTTGGGGTTTATTCTGGAACAGAGCAACTGCATATATCATTACATTACTACCTTATTTATTAACTATTAATAAGTATCCCCACATGAGACACCTGGGGCTTAGACATGTTGCCAGTTAGAGCACAATTCCAGAATACGTTTTCCTAGTATTGTAAATCTCTTTCTTATAAAAACAAACTAGTTCATGGGCTGGGGATTTAGCTCAGTGGCACCTGGCCTGCCTTGCAAGTGCAGGGTCATGAGTTCTATCCCCAGTACCAAAAAAAAAAAATGAGTCCAAATATGAGCCTTTGTAACCTGTGTTCCCTGGTCAAATTATGCAGTTCAGCAGGACTAATCTTTCAAAAATTTGGACACTTGGAATATCTACCTCTAATTTTGAGCTTTATGATTAAAACAATGTAGCCTGTTTGCCATTAAAATCTTGATTGTGTTCAGTAAATATTATCCCTGGATAATAACTATGACATTTCTTTGAATAGCTATAATTACTCAATTAGGAATAAATTAGAAATTCTCTTAGCCCAAGATGAACTTAAACTGACCAAATCTATGAATGCCTTTTCTTCATTTTATTATTATTCAGTCTAGACACAGGTTGGGGAATCTACCTGATATATGTTTATACCCCTCCTGGTATATCAATTAGATAGAAAACAGAAATGATTTGAAAACTCATGTGTTTGAAGACTACATACAGCTCTAAGACAGGTCTATGATTTGGCACTTAAAAAGTCAAGTAAAATAACATTTATATTGTTAAAACATTTTAATAGAAAAAGTTCATATATATTAAAATGGTAGTAGTAATCAATAATCAATAAATTTTAAGTTACAGATCATTTTTATTCAGTGATTTTAGAATTTC
Organism: Heterocephalus glaber; assembly: GCF_000247695.1. The sequence goes on along the minus strand of NW_004624742.1, from coordinate 1,497,639 downwards.
CTTTAAGTGATATGAATTGCCATTATTATCTAGGAAAGAAAAATGATATGTATATGATGGCAGCAATTAAATGGTTTTTTTCAAGTTTTGCTTAAACAAGTAAGGAGAAAATATACAATGTCTAAATTCTCACATTTCTAATCCTACTGGCTGATTTCTTTGATAAATAGTGAAAAAAAATTGGCATAACCACTCTCTGACCTTTCTCTGACATTAATAACTTCGGATAAATGAGATTTTCCTATTAACCAAATACTCACTGCAACATGCTCTGAGGACATGTGTCATAAAGAAAATAACCAAAAACTCCAGCAAAGAGGGGTTATGTAATGATCAGGATTTTCAAAAGCAGATCTTCATGAAAAGATACCATTTGGAGTCCGGTGGTAGTTTTCTGGTATTAGTGAATGAAGAATAAAAAAGATTACAGAGGAAATGTATTGTTATTAGAAGAGTTCACCAAAACCTGCCATGCTTTCCTTTTTATATTTGCTAATCCCTCATAATCATATCATGCATCCCAGAGGCCCAAGACTCAACTCTCCAGTCTATTCCTGTCTCTATCTTCAGGGCAAAAATATGTATGGGATCCATCTGCCAAGTATGCTCTATGCCTTCTTTGGGGTACACAAAGAGTCACCATACATCACAAGCTCTTAAATGGCAGAAAATTTTTTATCTTTTACACTCTTTACTAAGTTCTGCCAGATGCCCTGGGTGTTGGAGTGTTTCAGGTAATAGAAAGTCTGAGCCACAATAGGGAGATTATACACCTGCAAGTGAGAGTGTGATAACAGTGATTTGAGATGTGAAGGAAAGGGAAGAAAACCAATGTCATCCCAATAGTCCCTTCATTCATCTAATTGGCTGAGCCACACTTTGTAACATGGTAGGTGGGAAAAAAAGAATCTAAAATGGGTAAGGGTGGTTCTGCGTTTGGTAAGACAGAGTTAGAGGGCAGAAGACCGTTCTTCTCTTGGAAAACTGTAACTCTGAACAAAAATAGAAAAATAAACCATGAGACATCTCTGGCAAGTAAACAAAGGCAGTGACTTTTGGAGGGGAGACAAAAGGGACAGGACAGGGTGGGTTTCCTTTCATTACTGCTTTAGCCTGAGGGTGGTCTGCAAACGTGGTGTAGTGTGGAGAAGGTGCCTAGGTTCCAACAGAATTAGCATTTTTCTGACTTAAAAGAGACAGAGCCTGGGGCAGCTCCAGCTGCTGGCAAATGAAGGAGCTTCCTGAAAAGTGTTTGGAGTAAGGAAAGTCCCAGGTCTGTGTGTAAAACTTGCTGAAGTCCCTGGCAGAACTCTGAGCCCTGCAAGACAAAACAGAACCGAAGGCACGCAGTGCAGCAAAAAGAAACATATCAAAGAAATGAACCAAAACTTGAGCTGCCTGCACCTCAGGCAAAAGACAGCAGAAAATCGAGGTTATGGGCTTCTTTTTCCATCTCTGTGAGAGCAGGGAAGGATACTTCCTTTTCCCAAAAGTAGCGTGAGGTCTGAAACACACAATGCCAGGGATTAGGATGCAGCAGGCTGCCTTATTCGCGGAGTGGCACCTCATTTCCCAGTGGGATGACTGCTTGTGTCACGGGTGTTCTCAACTGCTTTCTGTATATATTTGGAGAAGGAAAAAAAGTTGGAGAGAAAAGTTCAGGGACAAAGAAAGTAGACAGTGTGAGGAGATCTGTACTCTGAGGAGCTGTAGGCTTCCTGGGCTGTCTTGCCAGATCTAGACACAAGAGGGCTGCTGTTGGACAAGGGGCTGATGTGGCTACACTGTGAGGCAGGGTGGATGTTGAGAAGAGGTAATGTTTAGACATATTTTATGACCTACAAGAAGCCAGAAGTAAATGCCAGCCATGCACCAACTATCACCAGCCAATGGAGCTCTTAGAGAACAATGAGTTAAGAAAAAAGACTTTTTAACCTATTTCTCCATCCGTACCCCCAAAACTTTCACACATCTGAGGATAGAAGGGCTAAAAAGAGAATCAAGGGAATATGAGGTCAGCCTGTGCCCCATCACTGGGTGTAGAACCGTGGTCCTAGAGTCAGATCTGAGTTCCAAAAAGGTGAAGAGCTGCTGGGAGGACAAGCAGAAGAGTCCCATGATTCAACCATCCTACGAGCTGCTCCCTGCAGCCCGACAAAAAGCTAACTAGTACTAGGATTTCCTCCCTTCATCCCAAAGAAAGAGCGACCTTCCAGCTTAAATGTCTCATAGAACAAGCTTCCAGGGTGTGCAGGTGTGAGGCAGCTCACATTTCTTCACATTCTCCTAAGCACTTGGCAGATATCTAAGCCAGGAATGCTTGGTGCCTGAACCTCACATTTGCACACTAGTCTTACAGGAAGGGTGACAAAAGGCACTTCTCTTCTTGGAGCACAGAACCACAGTGAATATAACAAGGCCCTGGCTTAAACATGGTTCTTTTGCAGCAAGATGCTGAAAGAAAATATGGACCCAAGCATCTGCTGAAACTTCTACTGGTATTTTTACTTTAACCGAGTGACATTTTCTATATTTTCTAGCCATATTAAAATAAAGGTCAGATTCAAATTATAAATTGAGCTATACTGCAAAGAATTAGACTTTACTATTTTTTTAATAAAAAGCAGAAAATGACTAGAAAGCTATAGCATCCATCCAAGATGTTAAGATATAACAAACAAAGACCCAATGTAGCACAAGAAATAGTTGGAAACAAAATAGAAGCAATCCGTGTTTGTGTCCTATCAAGTTTGGATTGCTGCACACACTGATTTTACACATTCACTCTCATTTAAGGCCATCAACAACCTTAGGAGGTAGATACTTCTCTTAGTCACTTTCTTCATCAGTGAGACACAATACCTGACTCCCGCAAGTGAAAGGAGGAGAATTTCATTTTGGCTCACATTTTTAGTCCATAGTTACTTGACTCCAAGGCAGGAAGCCATGGCAGAAGAATCTAGTAGAGGAAACTTGTTCACCTCACGGCAGACAGGAAGTAGAGAACAGAGATGTAGCCTACCAGGCTATGCCCCAAGTGACCTGCGTCTTCCAACCAGGGCCCACCTCTAACATGACATTTAGCTACAACACCTTCATGATCTATTTCTCTTCCAAAAGCCCCACCTATGAAGACATAAGGTTATGGTGGGACAGTGAGATATGAACCATAAAAGTGCTAGTATTAGATATATTTTGCATATAAGGCCACTTAACATTAGGGGAGTTGGTGTATATTTTCTTATTTATTTGACTGCCCAACATGTACAGTCCTTTTCTGTTTGCAGAATGCCTTGCCTTAATAGTGAGTCTTGTTAAATAGCAGTGACCAGCTTCCAACCTAGAAGTTGAAAATGTCAAATACTCATTGTTGCCACATTCCCTGAGAGCTATAGCACTGACTTTGAAAGATTCTTCACCAACAGTTTTACCTGTGTCAGTATCACCAGAATCTAAAACTCAAAGAAACAGGGCCTGTGTGAGAAGCCATTCTGGTGAAAACTGAAGCAAGAACCCTACACTGCATCCAGTGTGTGAAGGCAGGAAGTACGGTGGCTTCAGCACCAATGGTGGTGCTCAGTGACCACTGGTTGGGAATGGACAGTCTGGACCATAGAAGATGGAAGTGTGGCCCATGTGCTGGGCTGTGTGTTCATTTTTCATACTGTGTTTGGCTGGATAACCTGCATGCTGGTTGTCTGATCATTTTGAAATTTCTGTTGATGGCTGATGGTGGGGCATGGTGTTGAAAGCTTGTAAACCTAGCCCTGGGGAGGCTGAGGCAGGAGGATCCCAATGAGTTCAAGACCAGCCTGCGCTACATAGAGAGACCCTGTCTCAAAAACAAACCAGGGCCTGGGGCATTAGCTCAGTGGCATCGCACCTGCTTCGCAACCTCAAAGTCCTGAGTTCAATTCTGTATATAAAAAAGCAAGCAAGCAAGCAAGCAAGCAAGCAAGCAAGCAAGAAAGAAAGAAAGAAAGAAAAAGAAATTTCTGTTGGTCACAATACCTTTCAATACATTTCTTTTTTATTATTAAATTAGCTGATTGATTTCTGTTACTAGGAACCAAGAAGTCTGACTGACTCAGATTGTTGAATAATTGCTCTCTAGTCTTACATAGTCAGAAGCAGAGCTGGGTTTCCAATCTTCACCAGGCCACACCGAATGATGGGAGTGTGTTACAGGCTGAATTATATGTTGAATTCTTAATCTCCAGTGTGTTTGAAAAAGAATGTATAAACAGGTAATTGATTAAAATGAGGTATTGAGAGAGGTCCCTCAGACCATGTGCCTGGTATCCTTATATGAACAGTACTTTTAGATACTGAAAGAAATAGAAGACAAAGATGTGTGGAGAAGGTGGCCATCTACAAGCTAAGGAAAGAGGGCTCAAAGAAATCAAACCTGTTTGTATCTTATAATTGGGCTTCTAGCCTGCACAACTGTGCAACAATAAATATCTGTAGTTCAGGACATCCTGACTTTGGTACTTTGTTATGGCAATCCTAACAAATTAACACTGAGAGTGAGAAATAGGAATGAATTCAAGGTGATCTCAAAGTTGGTCCATTATGGGGCCTGAGGAAGGATGAGGGGTATCGGAGGAATAGTCATTGAAGGCAAAAGCAACATAGTGAGTGTAATTTTAAGACTAACATTTCTGTGGGAGAAAAAAAGAGAATACTGCAAAGGCCTGGGTTTCTTCTGAGAATCCTGGGAGATGCTTAAAGAGAAGGAAAAGGGAAAAAAGATGCCTCCATAGAACCTCTGTTTTCCCCCATTGGATTTGGTTCTGAATTGTTTGCTTCCTGGGGTTTAGAACAAATGAGATTTTATAATTGTAGAATTGTTCTGTAAGCAAGTCCCCACTGCAGCAAGTTCCCACATACCTATTTTGACAGCTAGGTAAGGTTTTCATCCAGCATTGAGCCTATGGCTCAGTAATTTAGGAGTCAGACAAGGGTCTACTCTGTGGCATGAAGGCAAACAAATAAACCCTTAGGGATAATTCCAGGTTAAAATGGTTTCTGACTCAAATATTTATGAAGGTCTAACAAATCACATTAGGTGCCTATTCTATGCCTAGACTCTGCTAGGCACTGTGGCTAATTGGTAGGCAAACATGCTCAGGGTCCTGCCTTTAGACACCTGATTGCTTAGGGGAAAGGGGAAGAGAATGAAGTCAAATAAGAGGCTTGAAAAGATGGGAGGGTCATGGGCAGACTCACAGGTTACTTCAGGTCTGCTTGGATGGGGCTCACATACCTGGTGACTATGAAACTGCCATGGATGGTTTCAGGTTTCCAAGGAGAAGTACTAGTCACAGAAATGTAAACCTTGAAAATACAAATCCACAGGCAAGGAGCCACAAATGTTACATATATGGATTTTTGGTAAAAATAACAGATAATATTAGAAGAATTTTCATCTTTATATGCAAGTGTATAGTAATGGAAATTGAAGGGCAGGCCAAGGAAAAGACAATTACTGTAAATGTCAGAGGACTTCATAGACATAAAGTCGGGCAGGATGACCACCAATGGAGGGAACAAGTAAGAGAGAGATTTGGGGACTGATGTCCGGCTGGGCTGAGTCCACACAATTATGCTCCCTCAGAACCATCCCAAAGCCCAGACGAATAAGTGCTGTGAGAAGATCCCTTTGCCCTCCATATCCCCAGTATTATCTTTTTAAATGGCTATGATGATCCCAACAAAAGAATTAACTTAACCAGATTAGTAGCATCTTAAATGATGCGATTTTATCTTGTCCAAGAAATAGCTGCAATTAAAACAAATTATCTCTCTCCATTCACAGCTTAATTCAAGTAGCACATCTAATACATTCTTGTAAAATGTTCACTTTTATTGGTCTTATTTCAAAATTAATTCATGTTTATGGTATAGCATTTAGAAAATTCCTATACAGGAAGAGCCCATGCTTGTGTAGTTTCCCATGACATCTCCAGTGCCCTATTATAGTGCCAACACAGAGGATATTGAGAGTTGACTGTGGGGAGCTAAATTACCCAGGAACCCACACAGGATCGCAATACCTTGACTTTTTGATACCTGTTTTTACAGTCATGTGTATAAGCATAACTGCACAAACAAGTGTGTGTATAACAGGTGTGTGTTTAGAGTTGTTTTATAAAGCACAAAGTCAAATAGCTATTTTAAGACATTTATGGGAGATGATATATAAGGAAGAGACTAAAACACTGAGACCATTGCACTTATGCATCTTAATATTTGACCTTTCTGCAGCTGCGCTGAGATTGTTGCAAAGATTGTTGCAAAACACTTCCTTAAATTTCTCCTTCTTTTTCAAAGTAACCTGGTTTTTTATTCTTACTTATGTATATATATTGAGAAACATTCCTTTATAATTTAAATAAGACTAAAGGCAATTGTAATAACATTGTACTGTGTAACCTGAATTTTTCCAAATAGGAAATGGGTAGAAAGATCAAAATGCCACCTCCTCTGACCAGACTTTTCACCAAATGGTCTTTACATTTTTCTGTAGATTGCATACGAAATCTATCATATTTTTCAATCTCCAAGTGAGAAAACAATACTCTGAGAAGAATAAGTGTTTAGATAATTGAAGATTTCCACTTTTAAGGATGGAAGTTCATCAGTTTAAGTGTCCAGTCAATAATGAACATATTGTGGCATAATTATATGGTGGGATGCACCATCTAAAAAAGAACACACTGAAGCCACAAGAAGCAACATGGATATGCTTCAGAAACAGAAATTTGAGGATAAAAAGCAAGTTGTAGAGGTATATGTACTGTACAATAACATGGAGGTACAGTTTAAAACCAAAAATATGATGTATATATTTTATGGGTACATCCTTTAATAAAATATGCATGAAAACGGTGACGGTAAATTTCAAGAGAGCCATTATTTTAGGGAGGAAAGGAAATGACATTACAATATCTGAAATGATTCTGTAGAATTTTGTCCTTTAAGCTGAGTAGAGGGTACACAAGTCTTCATATATGCAAAACATAAAATGATGCTAGCCATAAGTCTAGCCACATCAACAATGACAGCAACAAAACAATGATATGTTGAAATCTTCACATACTTGAAGATTTCACACGTTGATGATGGAAACTATACCATGATCAACAGGCAAAGCTCTTAAGAAGGCACATTTAAAGTCAATCTTTGGAAAAATCCTAAGAGGGCTATATAAAAATAAACTGCTTCTCCTACATGACTATGAAATAAAACAGGCTAAGGTTGTCAAGTTATCAAAACAGTAGAAACAGAGTTCACTTTTTTTTCTCTTAAAAGCAAGTTATTTTTTCTCCTGCCAAATTCCCAGGACATATTTTGATAAAGCTTTATATCTCAGTGGTATCACTTTGATTACTTTTTCTTCCATGGAATTCCCTAAGATTTCCTGACTTGGCCTCTATAGTCTGGCATTCCCTGCCACTTACATCTTTGATGCTGTCATCCAACCGTGCCTAGGATGGATGAAACTGCTATCTAGTATTGGATTCTACTACCACATGTATTATTGTCACTGCTTGTGCCAGCTATAAGGACTCACCGGAACTCGGGTGGGATTAGGATTTCCTCATGTCTGAAGATATTCAATAAGATCTAGCTTATCAGGGATGCTGCAGAAGGGATCCTAGCAACATCTTCTACTTAGAGCAGATGCCTTTTGTGTATCTACTGTATTTCTACATTCATTCACTCAAGAAATACTTAATGAGTGTACAAGATACCTTGCTTGTCCAGTTTCTGTAGATCTAGGATTTGTCTTTGCAAACATGTCTCCATTTTCAGAGAAATAGAAACATAAAAGGAAAATAAATTTATTTTAAACCATAAGGCAGGCAGGCTGTGGTTTGCAGACCCACTGCTGTTTTTTAGTCTTATTGCCAAAAGCATTATAAGAGTCACAGGAACATTTTGGAGATAATGGTTAAATTCACAGACTCATAGATGTCTTGCCATGGAAGAGACCCTAGAGGTCAACTAATTCAAATACTTCATTTTACAGATGAGGAAACAAAAGCCTAGGGAGGTTTGGGGGCTTACTGATTGCAGAATCTATTCTCAGACACAGTATTTCCTTTCCAACCTTCAAGGTCATATTCCTAAAAATCCCCATGGTAAGGAGAAATTATGTTTGAAGAACTTATGACCTTAAGAGAAAAATAGAGTTTGGAAAGTAAGACAGTGAGTGAATCTGAGAAAATTATCATCAGTGTTTTATATTTACTAACACAAAATAAAGCACGTGTCATTGATACTCTATTTTATGCTGATCAAAATTTTAATGATGAGTCCTGAGCAAGTGATTTTTATTTCCTTCACAGAATACCTCAGTACCAATTTTCTAGACTCTTCATCTTCACAGTATTTTAAACTTCTTGTCATTGCCCCCCACCCCTTGATAAGTACTAGTTACAACAGATTTCTGTTTTGGTCCTGTTGTCTCTAACTTTTGTGTCTTTCACAACATAATCATCCCATTATAATTCTTGTTACCTTGACCTGGAAACAACTCAGATTTTTAAAAAATTCTTCTCCCAGCTTTATAACTGTGCCTTCCTTTGCTGTACTTTATTGTAGTCATTCATGGGGATTATGTCACACACTTTCACAGCCTCTCGATCTTGCTCTCCTTATGTAATTAACACTGTTTGACAAGTAGGTCCTATCAACTAAATCTTGATGTCTTTCTAATCTATGCTTTCTCATTCTTGCAGCACAGGATATCAAGACATCACCAATTCTCCCTTGGACCACTGTAATAATCCCCTTGATTTGTCACTAATTTGACATTCCACAAGAGTCAGCATCCCATATTTGTGATTCTACATGCAAGGAATTCAACTGTGTGGATTCAAAATATTCAGTCTGTAGTAAAGGTATACAAATGTTTTTCTTATTTTTATTCACTAAATAATACAATATAACTATTTACATAGCATTTATGTTGTCCTAGGAACCATACATAATCTCTTGATGATTTAAAGTAAAGTTGGAGAAGTAACTCAGTGAAAGAGTGCCTGCCTAGCATGCTCAAGCCTTTTGGCCCCATCCTCAGCATGGCAAAAAGTTTGTTTTTTTAAAAAATAATACACAAGGGAGGAGATGCACAGGTTATATGTAAAAACTGCTCTTTTATATGAGGGACTCAAGCATCTGTTGATTTGGGTGCTCACAGGAATCCTGGAATTAATCCTCCAACATATATTAAGAAATAACTGTTTTTGCATTGTGGCTTGGATAAATGTTCTCCCAAAAATCACTATGCTAAAGGCTTTGTACCAAGGATGTCCCTATTAAGAGGTGGTAGAAATTTTAAGTGGTAGGATATAATGGGAAGTCTTTGGATTGCTGGAGATCTAAATGCTCTTAAAGGGGATTTCTGGATGCTCATCTCTTCTTTCTCTCTTTGCTCTTTAGCCATACAGTTAGTGGCTTTGCTCCACCATGCACTCCAGCTGAAATGTGCTGCCTTAACACAGGGCTAAAAGCTACAAGGCCTAGCAATCATGGACTGGATCCTCTGAAATTATGAGCCAATATAAACTTTTTCTCTTTATAAGTTGGTTATGTTACCTATTTGTTATAATAACAAAAAGCTGGTTAATAAGTGGTCTGAGAAATACTTTTCCAAGTCATATTTTTCTTATGACTGTTTCCGTTTCCAGTGGCACTATAGCTCCCATTATATTAATCTGTTGAATTTATTTAATGTTGTTCAATTTACCATGTTGTATGGCATTTTTGTGCTTTTAGTTAACTAACATTTCTTCATTAGGAATGTCCTTCACTCTCTCCCTTTCATTATACCACTTTCCTCGCTCATGGGCCACTACCTGCCTGGTGAACATCTCTACTTGGAAGACTGCTCAGATCACCTCTCCCTTGAACACATCACCACTATTCCCAATTTCTGCTTCCCTCACAATTCACTGGTGACAATAGGAGCTTTGCAACACAAAATCTGAAAGGCTCATTCAATGGTGCCTATTTTTCTTTCCTCCTTCCAACTGAGGGCATCCTCCCCTAGTAACGTCCCTAAGGACAAGGGCTTAAATTTCAGCTTTTCACAGAAGCCTTCCCTGGAGACCTTATCTTACTCAATTTCCCACTCATTCTTTATTTCTGTGTTCCATTTGCTTCCATAATTTGAAATTATTATGTTTATTTAGTTACTTTGTTGCTGTTGTTTCTTGTTCATTTTTTGTACTTGACCCTATGGTAGCTCTGCATAATTGATCAAAATATATACAGTGTTTCTCAGAGTATTTGTCACCTAGTAGCACTAAATAATTATTTGTTGAATAACTTAATGATTTTAGTAGTCATGTAGGTTTTTTTTTTTGATTGACTGAACATTGATTGCCTGAGGTGACATGGAAGATCAAAGAGTGAGGAGGAGTAGCACCATTTGGGAATAAATTTATACTTCAAAGGTAGCAACTTCTCAAAAAACAGTTACAGCATTACTGGGACTATTATGCCACTAGCTATTCTCATCTTCTCTGGCACCTTAGCATCTCTCCTTACTGACCTTTGCATAAGAATAAAATAGAAAGTGACTTGGAACCCTGGATACCTGAAGTCTGACATTTAAAAATTTATCCTCAGAGAAAATAATGTTCTGCTTATCTTTGTGCTAAAAGATTCTTAACATTGTATTTTATTTTGAATGTACAACACATGAGTACACAGACTGTAATAAATTTGAAAAGTTTAAAATGAAACACTATAAAAAAGTAATAGGTATATTTCAGATATCTTGAAATTACATCTGTCCCTCTCTTTCTGTGTAGTAAATTACATATATGGAATTTTATATATTCCTCTAGTTTCTATTTGGATAAATATAACCAAATGCAAATATATGTTTTTCCTTCCCTTCTTATTCAAAATGTGACACATCATATGCAATGTATTGTATCATATAACTTTTATTAAATATATTCTAGAAAGTGTTCTTGATTAGTATAGAGACTCCTGTGGTTATTTGTACTTTTTTCATTGGCTGCATAATATTCTGATATGCAATTACACCAAAGTTTACCTAGCCAGTTTGTCATAGATAGATACTTGGGGAAGAGGCTATTGCAATCATTTGCAATGAATGATTAAATTTAAAAGGAAGGTATAAATTTCAAGAAGAGAAATTGCTAGACCAAAGAAAAATACATTTTTTCAATTTTTCATGACTCTTATTAGTTATGAGAGTTCTTTGTAGTCTCACAACAAACTCTGTAAAAGAATCACCTTTTTGTCTATTTTAATAGATCAAATATGAAATTTTAATATAGTTTTTATGGAGTTCATAATAACTATGGTTAATGTATAGTTTATGTATTTTTCTTTGAAATATTTATTCATGTTTTTGTCTATTTGATTATTCTGTTATCCTTTATGCATATAAATTTCCAACTCAGCTTCTCAAGTTCCACCAAAAAGTTGATTATTTCAATAAAATTGCATTAAATATAAAAATTGGTTCAATGACAATAGAATTTTTAAAAAATATTGAGTTGCCTTATTCTAAGAATTGTTCATTTTATAGTTGCTCATGTACACAGTATGTACACCAAATGAGCTTTACATTTTTCCTCATATCAGATGACTATGTTTCTAGTAGAGTTTCCATAGATATTGTCTGCCTTTTGCAATTGTAAGTGGAGATTTTATTTTTAAACACTTTTTCTCTTTTATTGTTCATGTGTGAAAATCATTAAATTAGAAGTAGATAAATTTAATTTCTAGTAAACAATAAATTATTTTATGCTGTTATAGTTTTCAGCTGGCAATCTTGCAGCTGTAGGTAAATACTATATACAAATAGTGACAGATTTACCTCTTCATTTATAATTTTATCTCTAATATAATATTAAATCATAGTGATGTTAAGGGAATAAGTTGAGAGGCTCCTCGTGCTCCTGACTTTGATGGAAATTATTCTGGAGTTTCCCCATTAATTACAATCCTGACTTATAATAATTTTGGAGGTGAGTTTCAGCAAGGATAAAATGATTATGCTGTGATAAAAATCAATCCCAAAGTCCCAGATATGTGAACAAATTTTCTTCTACCTTGTTGATTTTGTTGGGTAGTTCCCTTCTATTCTGAGTAATTTTCTTTTCATTTTACCTATCTTGAACCAAAGGTAGAATATCCATTTGTTTCTATTCCCTACTTTCTGTGAAAATAAGATTCTTTGCTATTTTTGTACACTACATTGTTTCTTTGTTTTTTTAAGAGCAATCATGGAAATACTCAGAATTACTGCATGGTTTCTTTCGTATGAGAAATCCAAAATATAGATAAAGAGCAAAATAAAAGATAGATGATATGAAATAGGGAGATAGGTCTTTTTCAGATGGGAAAGGATCAAGAGATAGAGGGAAGGGGATAATAATTTGAGATATATTATGTACAGGTAACCACCTCCACAAGGAATGCAATCATTATGTACTGCAAACATGTACTAATAAAAAATAAGAACTGAAGAAAAGAAAAAAACCTCCTGAAAAAGTTCTTTTTTGTCATTAGGCCTGTCCCTAACATTTGTGGTATCAGGAACAAATGTATTTAAGTAGCCCAACACACTATATGTCAAAATGTTGAAGGGTTTAAAACAAGCTAAGTTAACTATTAAGCATGTTTTATTTTCCTTTCTTAACCTATATGCTTAGATTCATATATACAATTTTCAGACTTTTTGGAATCTCACTTTTGTCTTCAGCCTGCTGCCTACTTCATTTCTCTCACCACCTAAAACTGTCCTCTACTATGCTTACGTTCTTTGGAACATGTACATAACATGTCTTAGTTACTTTCTCCACTCCTCTTCCTTCTCTCCCAGCCTCCTCCCCCCCATCTCTTAACTTTCCTTCCCACTTGACAAAGATCCATGTCCCTGCCACCTATTAGTTATCTTTTAGTTTTCTCTTTGTATTTTGTGTTTCTCTTATAAGAGAAACTATGCATATTTAATCTTGTGTGTCTGATTTACTTCACTTAATATCATAGTTTCAATATACGTTCATTTTTTTCTATAGATGATTCAAGTTTATCCTTTTTATGGGAAAGTATTTTTTTTATATTTTCCACTGTGTGGAAATATAACATTTTCTTTATCTATTCATCTGGTGATAGACATATGTAAAGGCTTCTTCCATGATTTAGCTATCATGAATTGTGCTGCTATAAACATGGCTATGCATGTGTCACTCTAATATGATGTCTTTAACTCTTTTGGGAAGATACTGAGAAGGGGAATAGCTGAGTTGAATAGAATTTCTAGTTGTAAGAAATCTCAATGTCAAGATTCTTCAGTGGTTGTTCTAATTTATATTCCCATCAACAATACAAAAGAGTTCCTTTATTCCTGAAGCCTTGTCAGCATTTGTTATTATTTGAAAATTTTTTTTTTGGTACCAGGGATCAAACTCGGGACCTTGTGCTTGCAAGGCAGGTGGCGGAACCACTGAGCTGAATCCCCAGCCATTATTTGAATTTTTGATGATGGTTATTCCGTAATATTTTCACAAGCCTGTTTTCCTTTAGATGGCATTTGGCAGCAGCATTCACTATATTTTTATCATACCTCTTAAACACACCCATGAGAGAGGATCAGAAAGTGGCTAGAATAATGGAATAAGTGTGTTCAATGCAAGGGGGAGTATTGTTAGAGGGGTTATTATCAATGTGTCTTTCATGTAATAATTTTTCGTAATTTAAACATTCACTGTTGATTTCTGTCAATCCTTGTAAATATGTGCTTGGACAAACTCTGAGGCCATAGCCCTTATGCATTGTCCTCTCTGAAGTTTAGATCCATGGTCAGCTTACAGAGCATCCATACAGACCTGTCACCTGTTCCTCATGCGCCTTCTTTCTCCTGCATGGTTACCTACATATCCATCTCTGCTCCAGTGGATGTAACAACTTCCTGCTTTGCACTCCAGGCAGGAAACAAAAAAGAGCAAGGAACTGCCAAAGTTCCAGGAACTTCAAGTCTTAAGTTTTCAAAAATTATTTCTAAAGTGAGAGCTTCTAATAGTTGATTTATGGTCATTGCTTCCAAGGGTTCCCGTTTCTTCCTTTTAGAATTCTTTTCAAAGTTTTCCTCAGAACATTTTCCCTCTCCATCCTTAGGACTCCTAATTAGGTAGAATTGCCATTATTATACATTTTTATTTTGTTAATGTTCAACACTTACGGAATATAGAAAAAACTTGATTTCTTCTGTCTATAACATTAAATTTGTGGTTAGAGTAATACATCAGGTTTTTATTGGTTTGAATCTACCAATAAGACACTTTTAATTCTACAACTCTATTTTTCAATTTTGCTCATTCGCCACTTATTCATCTGTAGGATTCCTTTTCCTAACTTAGCCACGTTAAGGACTCATGTGGTGAAAGACCTAGATGAGAATAAATATGATTTTAAGTAAGCCTTACAGGCCCTGAGCAAATGGAGTTCTGATGAAGATGTCATTTCTTCTTCCAGAGAACACTAACTCCACTGTTAATACTATGCTTTAATAATCAGTAGCTATATTTCATCAACCATAAGACAATAAAATCACCCTTGTGACCATATAGTTTCTAATAATCCCACAGGTGTGTCTTCTACTCTGCTAAGATCTCTGCAAAGCGTTTTGAAAGATGATTTTGAATTTTAGCATCTTTTATGTATACATTACCTTGGCTTTGCTTCTTTTCCTAAGAATAGCTCTTTTAGAAAAGGGGTTTACAACTTTTATATTTTAATTTTAACTTTTTATTTGATATGGTTTTAAACATACATTATATAAAAATGAAGAGGATTAAGCAAAATGAAATACATAATGAAAGATGAAGAAAAGAAAAATTCATTAATAATAATGCTAACTACTGTTACTGTCCTCGTTTTAGTGCATGACAAAAAGGCAGAGTTTTTTTCTTTCTCCTTCCAAAACACACTGCTCCACATAATGGAAGTCTTTCTAAGGATAGCCCTATTCATGAGCAATTATTCTAAAGTGTTTCACTTCCAAATATAGAATCTGGAATCTAAAAATTTGCTAAATGCAAGGATGACATCATATAAACAGATATTCCACACCCTTCTACCACATTTGTAAAAATGTTCATTTTTATGTTTAAAGGTGTATGGGACTTATCTATTAATATTATGCTTTATTTGAATTTTATTTCTCTTTTCTGCATGATCCAGCCAGCCATACTGCCTGTGTAAATACTACTCAGGCTTTTTTTCTTTTGATACTCAGAAATCCATCTTCAACATTTTTGATCAGTGTGCAGTGCATTAAATACTACACCAGATGGTGCTTTTTGATGATGTGTTTCTACATGAAGCAACATTTTGTCTTGTATGCTGCATTATCAAAAAATCAAACATGTAATTATGCAAATATGTATGCCTTTATAATAATCAAGTTTTATTGTAAATGGTTGATGCACATCAATTTGATCCTGTAGTGCTGTTTTAAGTGCGGTTTAAGTGGCTTTTCAGTGTACCCAGAGGCAACACAAATGCATCTCTGGAATATTAATAAAATCCTGAATCTTTGAGACCCCAACTGGAATCTCATTGCTTGTACTGATTGAAACGAAATGCTAATCCCTTCCTTAAAAAAAAATCCCCTTTGTTATTTAAAACACTGATATTAGTATGATATGAAGGACCATTTTATTTTAAATTGTATTTTAATGTAGTTGTTAAAATAATGCCTAATCATACTATATTCAGTCTTCACAATGTAAATTTGATGAGACATGAATCCAATCATTTTGCAACAATGAATGCAGTCATGTATTTTAACCAGTCCGGTTTTTCTAATTCCATAAATTTCTACTGCCAGTGGCTGTTTACCAGTTTCACTTTTGGATGCATTAGCTGTCCTTTGTGGGAACATGTATTGTGAATATTCATTCCAGAAACAATTGACTTCTTAAAAAAATAAGAAGAAGGAGGATTCTTTAAGTTAAATTCCTAAGAGCATTTTTAAGCAGGATTATAACGTAGACTGTGGAATTTTTTACTGAGCAGAATCTGGGTTTTATACGTTGGATTGTTTCATCGGGACATAATAGTAACTACCCGTCTCTCCCGAATACAAACACTCACACATTCTGTTGTGGTTAAACTAAACAGATGGACTGTGGGTACTGATAATCTATGATTGTAAATTATTTTCCTTGTTTGTTCCTCTTGAAGAGAAATAAAAGGATGAGAAAAGCAGAATACAAAAGGAAGCACAATGTAGCATAAAAGGGAAGAAAATAACCACATAAATTCCTTTCTCTATTTCCATTTTTCCTTGTCCTTATGTTTACTTTGTTTATTGGGTTTACTGTAATTACGGGTTGTGCTTCAATGGTGGCCACTCCCTCTCAAGATGAAATGTGTACTTCATTCCCTTGGTCCCCTGCACTACCCTTTATCTTATCACACAGCATGTCTTTCCTCCAAATGTGTGGACTCATTTGATATTTTCCTTTCCGTTAGTCCATTGTTCATATGTTGCCATTGAATCTCTGTCTCTTTTTATTTGCCTTGTGCACAACTCTCTGATTCACAGTCCAAAATGTCCCACTGTCCATATTTATTGCGTCCGTTATCTTGTCCACTTTGAAGGGTCACTTGTTAGCTGTCCTTTTTGTAGTGTGCATGTCTTTGTACAAAGTTACATGATCTCACCTCCTTCAAATTTTTGCGACTCCATTTACCCATTTCACTGACTCATGATCAAGATATATATATATATATATATATATATATTTAGATAGAATTTCTTGGCAGGGTTGAAGGAATGATGGAACGGAGAGTCTTTTATTGCTTGGATACCTACCTATAAGCAAATTGTTGAAATACAACCACAACGATGCATGTATGAATATTTTAAAATAATTTTAATGCACTGTAATTGTCTGAGAACATTTAAGAGCTTAAAACTTCCCCATAAATACTCTCACAGATATCAATTATCCATGTCCATTTTGCTTCCTCTGGACCACATTAGAGCTAGTCTTGATGTTTGAAACTTGGCTGTTTGCATAAGTCATTAAAAACGCTATGAGTTTTGTTACTTGTTTCTGTAATGGCATTTTCAATGTAAAAATAGCACAATCCCAGGGCTATTTAAATTGCACACACACACACACACACAAACACACACACACACACACCCTGACATCTACATTAACGTAGCTGTTAAGTAATGCTAGCGGCCATTTGTAAAGGTCAAGGCAAGTGCTGGATAGTTTTCAGTTTCTAATCTATGTGATTTCCTTCTCTGCTCACAATCAGAGCTCTAGGGATGGCTCCTGGAATCAAGAGGAACTGAGACTCAATTCATGTTTGAGTGCCCATGAAAGCTGAATTTCACTAATTACCATGCCATGCCATGAGTAGGTTAAAGATGACCTGAAGATTTCTAGAAAACTCATATCCTCAAATTATGTTCAAATAAAAAATTTCTTTCATTTTGACTTTATACCCTTACAGATAAGTTTTAGATAAACTAAGAACTGGGACTAATTCTTTTTTTTAATAATTGCCTTTGTTTTTGCAAGGTGGGATTCATGTAGAATGTGAAACATATGTTGGTACTTCAATCAGTCCTCTTAATCTTCATCAGGAAAATCAATAGTATCCCTGCCCTTTTTATTGTTTTTTACATATGCAAATATAATGTGTTTTTTTTTAGTTTTTGAATTTAACTTTAGACGACATGACATTTGGAGCTCAGTTTTGAGATAAAATCAAGACAGTAACATACACAACAGTAGCATTGATTTTAACCGTAACAAGAAATGTAGTCACATATTCTGCTGATGTTTCCCCAGCAGAAATCCCTTCTGCATCACAGCCTATTACAAATGCAATTCACTAAGGTCTTATGGGTGACAAAGCTTTAATTAGCATCACATTGTTTTCTAATGTGATTTTGCACTTGTAAAAACAGGATTAGGAATCAAAATATACTTTTATAAATGCCAATTTTAATTGCATTACTGATGGTGTGCATGTTTTTAACCACCCCACGCAGCTTCTCACATAATACTCTCTGTTTGGAGATTAAGTGTGAAACATAAAGAAAAGATAGCATAAATTGTCTAATAAAACACCTTTAAATCAGAAGAGAAAATGCAATCACTTTGGTATATGGTTCTTCATTCACTATCATTGCCTGCTGAAGGTGGCACACCCACAGCAGTCAGTGCCCATAAAATAGGCAATGTCTGGCAATTGTCTCCTGCTTAATTCCTTGGATGGGAAGTGAGTGTAGCAGTACCCAGATGGTTGTGCTTTCTTGAGAACAAGCCTGCAGATCCACCGATTTCTAGGTCAGTGATGGCGAACCCTCCAGAGCTTTCATTAAGACAAATAGTCCTCTGCAGCACACATGCAGTAGGTTCACCGTCACTGTTCTACGCCCTTCTTTAGAAGATATCTGCACTTTTATCCCATTTAACTTTCCAGCCACTTCGGCTTGGCTTTTGTGTTTGTTGTTTCATGAGATCCTCTCTCTTCCTACACTAAAGAAACTCATTTAAGGAAGTAGCCACCTTGTTTTGCACAGAGTCTACTTTCTAGAAGATCAGGATTAGTAGGTAGATCGTTGGATTAGAGATTTGCTGTAAAAATCACACTATACGTATTTCATTGTTACATCTTACCTGTATTCTGAATGCTTAATAGACTTCTGTTCACCTACCTGCATCAGACACATTCCATAGGTAAGCAACAATGTTTCTTCAACCTTTTAACCAGAGCTCTAGCTGTGGCATAGTGGGGTTAACAATTTATCAAAGGTTAGACAATATTTCATTTGGAAAAATAAGACCAAAGCATGTATTCTGTTTCCTAGCTTGCAGGAAGATAGACCTGAGAAAGATAAAAACTAGACACCATGTGAAGGGCACTTAACTATTTTTGTTTTTTGCTTTTGTGGATGAAATACAGAAATAGTACATCTAAGCTTTGATTATTTAGAGAGAGGTTGGGACTGAAGTGACTATAGTCGAAAGTGAGTTTTAATTTTGAAATGTTGCCTCGGTGTTGCAAATGAAGTGATTATTTGGAAAACTGATTCTTTTTCTATAACAGCTCTACAAAGTCACAGCCATTTCCATCATGTATGATTGTGTCCATTTAGGCATTTACTTAAGTCAGAGAAGATATTTCGTATTACAATACAAGTGTAATTATATTATTTGTTGAATTTTAAAACTTCAGTTCATTATAGTTTTAGTCTTTCATTATTCTCTAATATTTTATTTTTGAAATTTTCAAACAAACAGGAAGAATGCAAGAACAGTGCAATGAGTTCAATTGCTTTCATATCTTGATTTTCTGGGACGAAAAAACCTCACTGTCAGGTCAATGTAAATTTTTAAGTTTTTTTCATTTCTCTTTAATTGCTTCTTAATTTCTTATTGATCCACTAACTAAAGGATTATTGTTTGATTCACCGAATGAGCCGGGAAGATTGTCTGGGTGAAATTAAATCAGTTGACCTAGCCTCTTTTGGTAGAAATTGGGTTGTGCAGACATAATAGCTCTATGCACTCAATAAGACAAAGCAGAAAAGGATAGCATAGCCACAAAGCCTTATAACATTTCTCCTATGTTAAATGATCATCATGCTTTTGAGGTGCCCATCAAGCAGAAGGACTTTATAGGAGAAATTCAGGTTTGTGGGAGAAATCCCATAGAACTCAGTTGTTATGAGATCTTTTATTTTGTTTATGACATGATGTTTATGATATTATGATATAGGAATACCTAAATAAAAATAACTGTCATTAATCTGCTTCATATTTCCTATGAACTTTAATTCATACTTTTTAGTACAATATTTGGTTTAATTTCGGCTCTTCCCTGCCCCTCTCTTTCCTTCACCCTACTAGTATGCTCCTGGTCTCTTAGCCTACATTTCGATTATTTCTCCTGCATATATTACATTCAATGAATGCAGTAAACAGCTGCAATTTTTGAGCCCATCTGAAAACTTTGAGCACGTTCAAGTGTTATTTAAGTCATATGGCCCTTTAGAAATCCCTCCAAAAGTGGCTAACTACAATGGCCACTCTTTTCTATAACTCTGTTGCTGCTCATATACTGTGTTGTCTTGTACAACTAACAAACCTTGTGAAGAATGCCTGATTATTCATTTGTTTCATATTATGTCAGTAGCCTGTATATATATATATATATATATTCACCTGCTCTCCATTTCGAATTGGTACATGTTGCCTTTTACACAAGCACATAGAAAAAAAGAAGTAGGCTAAAACCTGCTAGACTAAAGACAACAACTTAGAGAGTCCAGGTCCTGAAAAAGACAAAGTTTTATGAGAATAAGGAGTAGGGGCCAAAGACACAGCCTAAAATTGTACCATAAAGAAAAGTCAGGATCCAGACACAGTCATAGATACCACATTCTGTCTGGGAGAAAATGACTTTAAGTATTCAGAATGCGTCTGAACCTTTTATAATTACAAGTATATAGGGACTAGCTTCCAAGCTATCTCAGAATGTGAGCAGGTTTATTTGGTTTCCTGGAATCAGGTGATAATATCTGCAGGACATAGAGAAGTAAAGGAAATAGGAGCTTGATAGCTCCTGCCAGATACAGTACAATACAATGCAATACATACATACATACATGCATAAATAGTTCTTAATAAATGATGGCTCATAGAATAAAGCCTAATCTAAAGAGCACTGATGAAACTTCTCTATTCCTGGATGCTAGCTCTAGCTATGACAAGTGGATAATATCCAAGTTAAAATCCATTTGCATACATTTCCCTGAAATCTGTCTTAAGTACTTCTGTTTTTAGACATTCTATATTAAAGATCATTGACCAACTACTTTCAGTGACAGGAATAAAAATTATATATGGATGTTATTTTAATAAGTTATCCCAGATCTCTTAATTACTAATTTTTTTCTTCAATAAATAACTCTCAGCTATCTTCAGTGGAGAACAGTTAAGTATATTCTGGTAGCCACAGCCAACTTATATTCTCATGATAGAGAAGTGTATATTTGTTACATTTATGAGTTATGGTCCCATCTGTGCATACTCAGGCCCTATGTCTTCCTTCCAAGTGTTTTTAAGCAGTCTTCCTGATACCTGTGGGGTAGTATTTGAACTATCTCATATGTTGCCCAAACTACAAAACTTGCTGTTAATGCTGAATTCTAAGACTTATGACTCTGACATAAAGATAAGTTTCTGGAGTTTATTTTTACCTTCTTTTCTCACCTAGAACAATGAAAACTGTCAGTTGGGGAAAAGGTACAGTATTATTTTGGCTGCTCAAAAATCTTAGTTCTAATTCTGCCTGTGTTGCCATTTTTCCATTTAGTTGTCTCCTCTACCCTCTCTGGACTCTAGTTTTCTCACCTGTAACAGAAAGGAGTTGGATCTGTAGAGACTAAAGATTCATGTATTAGATTCTGTTTTGCCCTGAGGACACTTTCAAAACTTCAGCCTTTGCGAATGTTATACCAACATATTGATTCATGGAAGAAATGAAAGTGCAAATGGAATGTGCCCAAAGCAACCTTATACAGTACTTGATAAGTGTCTTAATCACTTTCTTATACTGAGACAAAATATCCAGCCCTCACAATTTAAAAGAGGAGAAGTTTATTTTGGCTCATGGTTTCAGTCCATTGTCAGATGGCTCCGAGATAGGAGCAGGATGGTAAAGGGGCATGTTGGAGGAATGGGTGGCAGGCAGGAAGCAGAAGGAGAAAGGAAAAGCTGAGGACAAGATACACCCTTCTGGATCATACCCCAAGGATCGAACTCGAACCAGGCCCTACCTCCTAAGAGCACATTCAGCCACTCTGTTGATGAGCACATTGCCCCCATGATCCAATCACCTTCCAAACCCATGAGATTTTGGGGGACCTTTTCAATGTAAACCGTAACCACATCCTTTTCTAACTTTCTGGTAGTTTTGATATTAAGTGGGGAACTTTTTCACAAATGGTTGCATGATCTCCTGATAACTACTTCACTCCCTATTATATGACATTTATTTGAGCCTATTTTATCCTTCACTATTTAAAATTAGGCTTAATCAGTCTTAATTTTGATTCTCATAGCTAAATAATAATAATATTGATCATAGTTGACATTTTTGAGCACCTTTTATGTGTCAAGCAGTCCTCTAAAGACCTCGAATCTGCTAATTCATTTAGCCCTGAAACAATTTTATTGTGCAAGCTCTATAATTATATGTCTCCAAATCAGGCTGTTGAGGCACAGAGAATCTAAAGACCTTGCCTGAGACCACCTAGGTAGAAATTAGTGGTTTTTCTATTGAAAACCAGAAAGCATATGTCCAGTGCCCATGTTCTCTAGTGATTATGCCACACTGCATCTTATTTTTCAAAGTGCCTGAAAAGAAAGCATATCCTTGCCTAATGTTTTAGAAACATTAGGTGAAACTTTCACATATGCTGCATAATCACAATTTACTTGTAGGGTAGCTGTGAACACTACAAGACTGTTGGTTAAATTTTCCTACTTTGCAATGCATACTAGCAGCAGGGACTCTGAATGTAGATGCTGATGCTCTGAAAATGCCACTCCATTTGGAATTCGAGGGAATGAACCATAACAATCAACAGGGACACTGAACATCCCCGCATCAAAGAGGTGAAGTTAGTCGCAAGTGACAATCCAGTGTTAAATAATTAAATTGTTTTAGCTGTTAACTGTAAGTGAATGTTTTTTAAATTGCACTTTAATAATGCCATGCCCTTTATAACCAAAATTAATGTTTTCTGTCTCTCTGTTTTTGAAGTATGTGTCAGTTTAATTAAACTATTAATGGTAGACAGATTTTAAGTACTTTATATTCTTCATTAAATTGTATCTGTTCAACAAGCATAAACAGGAAAATCGGGATGGTGAGGAGCAGATTCATGTTCTGCCTGATAAATCACTCATCATCAGATAAGATGGTGATGCCCTGTGCTTGTTTAGATGCTCATTCGCCATGATAAACAAATCCACTTCCAGGTTATGATATTCACTGAGTTCCTTTTAAAGCTAAAGGAGACAGGTTCTTTGGGAAAAAATGCAGAGTCAAAGAGTTTGTTGAGACTTGTGAAACAAAAAGCTGAAAGGCAGGAACTGGGCACTGAAGTGATCGTGCCATTGGTTCCTTTGGGCTCATGGATTCCTTTCTACACTCTAACTCTGATAATTTAGAGAAGAGAGACTTCAAGACAGGTTAGTTTCCTCTCCTTGATCCTTTCTGGGTTGCCTATATTTGCCTATTTTCCTACAAAACATGCAAAACCAAATTAACAAAAAGTGGTCATTTGGGTTTTTTTGCCAGAAATGACAATTGATAAAGTAAACATTGTGCCCACCCTAACCCTCTCCTGGATTCAGTTCAAGAGAATCAATTCAATCTTGTTTAAAGATCAGGAAGGGCTAGAGCAGGATAATTTCTTGTTTCTTCAGCCCATTTATGACACATGCAAATAAAAAGGGGACCCTAATTGGCAAACACTTGAAAGAACCAGGACAGGGTTGAAATTACACTTCTCTAGCAAGAGGAATTGTTGGGCTACATCTGCTGCCTATAGTCAAAGATATAACATGTTATAATAGAGACAAGGGTGTCCTTCCTTTGTGTGGCAGATCAATCAATAGCTTTTCATGTGATCTTGTTCACTATTATGTTAGTAATGAAACCCTCGTGCGATGTGACAACTGTGGAATAACATTTGGTCACAAAGCTGGTGTTAACAAGCACAACTGGCACTCTGGTAATTAGACTGATTTCTGGTCCCTTCTTTCACAAATTGTCGATAAGTGCAATAAACAGGCCACTGATTCCTTTCTGAACAGCTATATTAAGCTTCATATTCTTGGAATTCATCTACTGGGCTTGTTTGTGGGAATGAAGCCATAGAAAGAAAGAATATATAGCAATCTTTTCATTTTGAGCAGCTTATGCATATATAAACCCATGTATGGATGATGGATATACTGTATGTATATATGTATGTATTTATTTATCCGTCCATCCATTCATCCATCTTTACTATCAAATCTTACAGGTAAAATTCAAAACTATATTAACCTACTTAGTCTTAATTAACTGGCAGTTGGCAGAAAGTATGACTCAGAAAAACATAGACCCAAAACAGATCCCTGGGTTTAAGTTACACTAAAGCAGAAAGATGGAAATATACATAAAATGGAAAGCAGAATCACAAACACCAAAAACAAATCTCTTTTAAACTTTTGTGCAAAATGGGCTCTATTTGAAACATAATGAATGTACAAGCTCAGTCCTGGAAAGAAATTCCAATATATAAATTTAGTATATTTCTTGTTATTACTACTGCTGAGTGAAGTTTACCCAACTGGGACTCTGGCTTCATGGAATTCTGATCTGAGCGGGCAATTCTCAGAAGGCCTGATGTGCTTCCAGTTAGTCAGGAGACGACTTTAAGGAAATCTCCCTTGTACAAAAGCTGAGAACTTTTGGAAACCAAACTAAAACCCTGGTGGAATCAGGTCCTTTATGAAGATTCTACTTCACATCCCACTACGTTTCTCAGCTATCCCTCCAGTCCCAGATATTTGTTTGCTACTTGATGTACCAATACTTAGAGATCAAAACATATTCAGTCAAGTTTTGTTTATGTGTTTCCCCCACAGATTTGGAATTTCATTTTCTGGCAGTTTATTAGATGTTTTTGTTGTTGAGTTTGAGAGGATATTGAAGTATTGCATTGTACAGTGTCCTCCTCTATCCACAAAGATAATTCTTGCATTAATTCCACACAATTCTTGTGAAATAGAGGCTCTGTGGTTGGTGCTCCATCTGTGGTTGTATTGTAGGCTAAAAGATCTTCATGAAGGTCAAGAGCAAACTCCTCATGAATGCAATTTCCTAGCCAACTGCCCTCGAAAGCTTTATTTCCTCATAGAGTGATTGCTCATTAGCTTATGCAGAAACACTTCAGCAGACATTTACTGAGTAACTAGTCATTAGACAATGAGGGTACAGAGATAAGAAGACATAGACCCTGTAGTCACTCTTCTCACAGCCCTAACAGAAGAGTTGGATAAGTAAGGCAACAATACTAAGAAACGGGGCTATGTGTGAAAATGGTGATGAAAACGAAGCATAGAGGGCATGAGACTGAGCCTGGAGAAGAGGAAATCCTCCCATCTCCCAAGGAAAAGAAATGGACTTTGAGTAGTAGATTAACACAGAAAGCAGCCTCCTGGAGAAAGGAGGGTCAGGTCCTGCTGGGAGGGAACATAGGCTTGGACAAAGGCATGAAGGCCTGAGCTAAGACAAACCTAGAGTAGTTCAGGTTTTTGGGTGGGGGATACCAGGGATCAAACTCAGGACCTTGCTCTTGTGAGTCAGGCGGTGGGACCACTAAGCTAAATCCCCGGCCCTAGTAGTTTAGGTTTTAAAACAGAAGTAAAGGCAACCATACTAGGTAAAGAACAAATTATAAACTTTTCTGTAAGTCATTGTAAGGGATTTTTCTATATTCAGAAAGCAAACATGAAGCAAAGAAGGAATTAAGGCAGGAGAAACAGAAATTTTTAGTAGGAAATCCACCGTATTTTGGCAACTGGTTGATTGAAAATGTCTAGTCTTTTGCATAGTTGTCATTTTATTTTAAATCACTAGAAGTGACATAAATAAATAGGTTATGGTCTTATTCCAAAAGAATGTAGGTAGTCTGATCTAAGGCAGACTTGCTCCAGGGCAGTAGAGGCTCTGAAGGAGCAGGCACCAGCGCTCAATTAGGTACAGAAGGTGCATTTGCTGGTCATCCTCTAAATGTTACTGTCCCAGGCTACCCTAAAGACACTCCTCACTGAGATGACTTAAACAGAGTGCTACATTAAATCTTACTTAAATTTCTTAACATATTTTGAAGAGGTTGCTCTTTTCATTCCCAAGATCAAGACAACCTGAAGCTCAGAGAAGGTAATGTGCTTGCTTAATGTTGTAGAGCTGATAAAGGATGAAGTATAAGATTTAAAAAAATCTCAGCCTGACAGCAAAGCCCATTATGTTTTCTTATACACTAAAATTTTCAAAAACTTGTAAGGCATATAGTTAGATATAGCCACCTTTTTTGAGGATCCTTAGAATGTGGGCTGGCTGCTCTCCTTTACATTTCAGTCATGCCTGTTATGGACCGTTAGTGCTCAATTAGCACAGCCTGGGCACTAGGAGAGTTCTGAACTTTGACTTTCTCTTCAAACTATCCTGGACATAGCCTAAATTTATAGATGTTAGGTCAAGAGGTGGAACTAGCAGATTTAAATGGCCAGCAGTATGTTGCCACATAAAAGCTGAGAATGACTTCCAGGCTATTACAAATCCCTAACTCTTGAAACAAAAGATACCAATGCGTTCACTACTTGACAGTTGAATTTAAAGATCATTTGTAAATCTGTCACATATTATAAATCTGATTATAAGGGTGCTGGGTTAGAGTTGGAACTTTACTGTGAAATATATGGGTGTCTTTTGTCTACATCATTCATGGTCCTTTACCTATTGCTGTTTTTTTCCCATGCTGTCCAAATAGTCACTAATAGCTGCAATTTAAGCCTACTTTATTCTAGGCAAGATACATTGTCTCATGTCTTCCTGATAACTGCATGAATTTATTAAAGGAAAAGTTGAACCTGAGAAACAATGGTGTCAGTCAGATTACTTACTGTGTTGAAGCCAGAACTCAAACTCAACCTACCTAGCTCTTTTCACTGTAGTAGTCACTCCCCTAGGGATAAGAAAAGCTAGTGAAAGATAACAGATTCTTTCCCAGGATATTTTCCAGAAATGCTTCTCACTTGTTTTTAGCTGCTTTTCAGTGCTCATTCCCCCTGTTGCCTGATCTCTGACTTTGAACATTTGCTCTTGGTCCTTGAATTTGATGACCACACAAAGCTTCTTTGTACACTTCCCATTTATATTTGTTTTCTATACACTGTCTGATACCATCACCTATCTTTCTTTGCAAGACTACTTTTATCAAACACAAGCTCACAGAGCTGTGTCTCCGTGTCTTCGTGAACACTTTTTGCAAAAGGAGAAAGGTTTAGGCCATATAAGAATGTTGATAAAGTAAGAAGGAAATGGTTTTTGAAAGAATTTGAGTTGCAAATGGAAAATGAATTCCATGGAGACAAATGTGGACACAGAGAGACCAATTAAAATGCTACTGCAGTAACACCATTGAAAAAATGGTCTTAACTTGCGTCAGGACAGTTCTGGTAGAGGGTAATAACTTCAGAACACAGACTCTGAGGTCAGACTTTACGAGTCTAATACCTATATTTGCCATTCTTTTATTACATGGACTGAAGTTACCTAAACCTCTCTGTGTCTCCATCCTCTCATTTGAAAATTGGTGTGACTATATAACACTATCTACTTCTAAAGTGATGAATATTAAATGAATTAATACATGTAGAAGTGGCTGACCTACAATAGATGTTATAAAATGGTGGAAATAGAGTGAGGAGAGATAAGATGCAAGGATGTAAAAAATATAAACTCTTTAGTTGACTTCCTATGGGAGAAGAATAAGGGCACTGTCTAGAATATTCCTGATGGTTCTGTCTTAAAGCATCACTTTCTGAGGCTTCAGTCCTAGTAAAGGTAGTTTTGTAAGAAGGGAAGGTGGGGTTGGGGATAACCTAGGTGAGGGTGCTTTGAAGGTGGTCATTGGTCATTGGTTAGCTGTATTTACTCACTAGTTAAGGGGCTCTCAAGTTATTACATGCCTGAGACCTTAGAGAGATTTCTCATTTATAATAGAAGCCATGAGTGTTAAGTCTAAAGATTCTCTTCTCTTGGTGTACTGTGTCATTTTCATACTTACAGCCAAGTAAGCTGAGATTCTGAGAAATGACTTGGGAAGTTCAAGCAGCTAGCCTGAGGAAACACATACTTTTCCCTGAGAGAGCCTGTGTTACATCTCTGTGATCCATTTCCCCAAATGCCATCAAGGAACACCCAGATCTAAGACTAGGGTCCCAGGATAACAAAAAAAAGCGGAGCATTAGGTTATGGCTGCAAGATGATGAATGATGGGGATGATTTTAGCTCAAGAGTAGTAATAAGTAGGTAGTTTAGTAAGCAATCATTTGGTACTGTGATACTTGGAACATTTCATCATTCATTTGTTCT
Source organism: Heterocephalus glaber (assembly GCF_000247695.1). The sequence goes on along the minus strand of NW_004624742.1, from coordinate 1,469,385 downwards.
TACTCTCATATTATGTAATTGTATTTATGAGGCAATGTTTATTGGAGATATTCTATCCTCAGAATAGTTTGTGCCATCTTCTCTTTGAGAGTTAGTTTTTTGCTTCATTGTTTAACTATATGGCATTTAACTTACAATATCATACAGTAGACAGATTGTTTCTCCTTAACTATGTATGGAGACTTAGGAAGCCATGTTTTATTTTATTTAAGAAAATTCAAATATTTTTTAAAAATCCATAAAATTAAGATGCACAGAAGATAGAACATCATAAACATGAGGCAACACATCCTAGGGATGTGTTAGAGAACATGATTCCTTATTGTTTTGACATGTCTTATTAATTTACCATATTCTAGATAATCCTTTGAAATACTTTCAAGATGGTTCTATCTTGAAAGATCTATTTGCCACATTTTTTCATTTTGGTAAAGTTTATTTTGCCATATTTAAGATATCTGCCATGTCATAAAAACAGATGACACCTTCATTAAGTTATTCATGCAATGCCCACTTGTGTTCCAGGCACTATTATGCACATCATTTTATAGTAGTGAACTTGCAGTAGCTTCAATCCTATTTTTCTGGAAGGAGAAGATGGAGGATTTTAATAAATATCTAGTACTCTCTGAATAATTTTATAGCTTCTTTTAAAAATTAACAGAAGATTATGCCTCCTGATTTCTATTTCTTCAGACCATAACCTCAGAAATGTGATCTTAAATGAAATTGATCTATTCATTTTCTTTATCCTTTGAGAAAAATTTGAGAGTGCAAGGCACTGTGAGACCTCTTCTCAAAGTTGAGCTTCCTCAGAAAGCTCATTTGTTGAATTCATGCTCATTCCTTCTCAATGTGACATCCCTGATGGCTCTTTCTCAAATAACTTTGTCAACCAGTCCCATTAAGTAAGAATATATTTTTAAGAAATTAATATATTTTATTACATTCATAGTCAACATTTAAACATGAACATGCATGAAAATTCTCGTCAAAAATATAATTACCTTTTTTAGGAGTATGTTCTAATTCTAAATGTATCTGTGAGCTTCGTTAAGTCATGTTATGGTAACAAGCAAAGCATTTTTAAATTCTCCAGTAAAAATCATTTTTTAACTGTTATGAGGTATATTACCGACAATTTTAAAAGTAAAAAAGTCACTTTTCAGTAAGCCATATTCTGACTGTCCTATTAAAAGTGAAACTCTCATTATCAATACTTACTGTTTGTTTCCTGACCTGTCCCTCCATCATATTATTTCTTTCTAACACACTATATTATTCAGTTATTTTATTGTCAATATCATTTCAATAGAATGCAAGTTAAATGAGGATATGATTTTTTCTACTTTGATCACTGGTATAGTTCTAGGGTCTGGAATAATTCTGGGCACATAGCAAGTTCTCAAATAATAAATAAATGGAGAAATCTTTCAGGGGGTTACAACAATAAACGCTTTCCCCACTCATGCAATACATCTTTCAAAGATTGGAGGCATCACTGCTCTGTGGCATTTTAATTTGGACACACAGGTAACAAAAGAGCCAGAGTCTTGGAAACATCAGCTTCAGTGTAAAGTGAAAAAGATGATGGAGGTTGTGACTGTGCTTACACTCAGCTGGTGGTGCAGGTCACTTCCACTGATGTGCCCTGGGCCAACACAGTTGGCTTGGCAGATACCAGTGGGGCAGTGGGATAGAGGTGTATTGTCCTTTCACAGGGACAGGCAGTGGATATTTGAGCCAAGTAGACACTTTACCACACTCGTTTCTCACTTTCCTTCCTTACAACACATATGAAAAAAGTTACCTGAAAGCAGGGAAAAATGTTCATAATGTAGTTATGTTCTCTTGAAAGACTGAGTTCTGTGCAAAAGGAAGTGATAATGGGATCTAATCTATAGTTTGGGGGTAACTAGGTGAGAATAATTGCTCTTAAAGAGATCACAAGTAGAAGTAAATTTGAATTCTTCTAACTATACATTCCCTTGTGGCCCTTCTGCTTTTTTTTCTGGTTATTATAGGGCATTCCATTCAAAGGTAGTAACTTTTTGAAAATGCAATAACCATAATATTGACTGCTTCTGATAGTAAGCACAATTCTCAATGCAATATTCAAAATGGTAATTGGTTATACATATAACCATTCTATGACACTTAAGAAACCCCAAGATAAATATGTTGCAAAAACTTAATTGAAATAAAAATTTTACAATGATAAAGTCAAAAAACCATAAACCTCTATGAAAATTCAGGGCCCTTACTCAAAATTGCTTTAGTTTTGAGTATCAATAAAGAATGCATGAAATAATTTATATCCAAGCAAATTAGATAAATTCCCCAGGGACTTTAGGTATTAAAGTGGAGGAGAAGAGCAAATACATGCATCCAGCCCAAAGTACAGATAGTAAACTAATTTATTTGCACTCAGTTGATTTTGAGGCTGTTATATAGAACAATCAAGTATGATTATCAACTGAACACCAATGTTTCATATATTTTTAAAAGTGGTCATACATTGCTCTTCCATAAACTTTCTCTCTAACAGTATCAATTGGTAAACCTTTTCATTATGATTTTTTTCTTCTATATTTTTTCCTCTTCCTGTTTCCTTTTAATTTGCCCTTAGTTACTAAGGATTTATAAGCCATACTCCCTACCTATGAGAAGTCTTCTGTCTAATGAAACAAACAGATAAATCAACAATTAAAATGAGAGTGATCAAAAATGGGACCTTCACAGACACCTTACAAAAACACTCTTACCATACTGTCAGCAATTCAACTTCTTGTTATTTACTTAAAAAGAATTCAGAACTGTTCACACAAAAACCTGCACACAGATAGTTACCAAAACTGGAGAGTAACCAGGATGTCCTCCGGTAGGTGAATGGACAAACCATGGAGCATTCAGAAAAGGGAATAGTGTTCAGTGTTAGAAAGAAATTAGCTCTCAAGCCATGAGAGGACATAAAGAAAGTGGAACTATATGTTACTCAGTGAATGAAGCCAATCTGAAGGGGCTATGAACTCTGTGTTTCCTCCTGTAGGACAGCCTGGCAAAGTCAGAGCTCTACAGAAACTAAAATGTTCACTGATTTCTAGGGCTCAGGAGAGAACAGTGAATATGAACAAGTAGGACACAGGATTTTTAGGGAAGTAAAAATACTATATGATACTATAAGGATGGATAAACGCCATCATACATTTGTCCAAGCCATAAAATTTAAAGCACCAAGAGCAAACCTTGATTTAAACAATGGACTTGATTGAAACTACATTGTGTCCCCCTGGGTTTATCAGTCATAAAAAATCTCCTTGGAGATGTTGGTGGTGAGGAAGGCTCAACAGTGAGGGAGATGTGACAGTAAGGAATACATGACAAATCTCTGTATTTTCCCCTCAATTTTCTTGTGAACCTAAAACTGCTCTACTAATACCAATCTCATTTTAGCTGGGACTCTTTAGACTTTATAAGGATCATGACATAGATTTGTTATTTACTAGGGTGAAAATTTGTAAGAAATATAATATTTGTAAATAGGGTATAATGGTGATTTTCCCTGAATTCAGTAGATTAGTTGAATTGCTTTTTGGAATTCTAGCCCAATAGTACTGTTCTATGGTGACCGAATAAAGCTACTAGTTTCAGCAGACCCTTTATATTTTATCCCTTAGTCTGATCTTCTCTGCTAGAATTGTATGGTTGAATTCTCTCTTCTTCTAAGAAAGAAAAAAAAGACTTTCCATTAATAAAAAAGCATCTACTTTAAGAAGAACCTTAGCACTCCATGATAATCAAAACACTCCCTATCTTTAAACTAAGGAAAGTTACTGTTTCTCTTGTAAGATTTTATCTAAGCTATGATGCACATTGAATGCACAAATGAAGAAATTATAGAAAAATAAGAATGAAACATCATTGAAATTATACCAGAATTTTGCATCAACCATAGTGGCAAGACTCAATCAAGTGGTTTGGACAATAAGTAAAATTACTCCGCAATTTTCTTGGTTAGATCTAAGTTATATTATTGCACTAAAGAAGTATTATAAGGTTATTATATAATACATAGAACATACATTATTATATTTAATTATATAACCTTTTAAAAAAATATATACTCTTATATCCACAAATCCAGTAAAGCAACAATAATGAAAAGTCCTTTAATGTTAGCACCTGTTTTCTATTCATTATTATAACAAACATTGAACAGGCCAATTTCAGATTTTCTGACATAATTCAGTGGGGTCATCATTTTGTACATGTGTTCAATCTCTGCCTCAGCCCTGACTTCCTTGTTTCATATTGAAACTCTGAACAAAGTAAGAAGATATACACAATTACATGTGCAGCTTTCCAGTGTAATTTTCCTTGTCTAATATAAAGAAAATCCTGTTTGCCAAATATTCTATTGGAATTGGTTAAATTTACCCCCAATTGTTGTTTGTAGTTTGCCGATTAGTTTTGCTAATGAATTAACTAGTGCAACCGACCACTTGCAGAGCTATTCTCAGTATAATGAATGTAATTATTTACCACTAAACCAGGACAGCATCTTTCTTTCTCTGTGACAAGCATAATTCTTTCTTCTCCCATTAGCCAGGTGCCCTGGTCTCTGTAAACTAGTTATTGACCTGCTCATTTAAGGAGCTTCACTCTAAATGCTTCTTCCCTTATTTAACTCAAGCAAGCTCCTATAATTTCTCCTCCCCATACGAGGTAAGCATGTAAAGAGTTCATTGTTCATTTATTGTGAGTAAAGCAAGGCATTGGGGAGCTATTCTTAGATAGATGCTCAGACTCCTGAGCCCTGCTTACTTGTCCCTGGTTATAATGGATACAAAACCGTATGGGGCTGAGCGAGCATCATGTAAGCTCCATAGGAAATCTGAGGCAATGAATCATGGAGCTGGACTCCTGCTGAGGACTGTGTGTCTGAACAGACTACAAATAGACAGAAAAGCAGCTTAAGCAAGTAGCTTTCATATGACAGGAATGCATATATTAAACATAAGAAGAGACTATTTGGATAAGGATGTGTATATATAAGGGACAGTAATAATTCTTCTAGCCAGATTCAGAGTGTGCAAACCAGTCGTGAAGAGCAATGCCCCTTGGGCCCACATTGACATGTTTCAGGTATATCTTCTGCCACCATTTAATATCCTTTTTTAAAAAAAATGCCGCGCAATATTGGATCACCTTGGCCATGATGTATCATGTCAGGGCTCATGCAGTGAGACATAGTGAGATGTGACTGGCGAACCCTAAAGTAAAGATTAGATGTCACAAATTAAAGAAAAAGCTACAGCCATTATTCATGATTGAACTTCCCTTTGAATCTGGTGAAAAATTAAAAGAGTTTAAAATTGCGTAGGAAAGAAAGTTGTGAATATAATGATTCTGGGTAGTATTTTTTTCCTCGAATTTTCCTTAAATAGCAAGTGCTATGTTGTACTTGACCTCTATCTGTAGAAATGTAATTGTGCTGATAAACAAAAACAACAACATAAAGGTAAGCAATAAACACTCCCACCTTAGGGAAACCTTGTTAACATTTTTATTAAATTTTTATGTTTGAATAATGATAGTTTAATATATCTTTTTCTTGACTACAATTCCCTGAGTCCTTTTAAGAGTAACTTGCCTTGACAGCCTAGGAATTTTGAGATAAAGAAAAGACAAATTAGGACCAGTTCTATAGAGGGAAACAAGATTATAGTGGAAAGTTTATGGTGTAAAGAGAGTAGGAACAAAACCTATTGGTTTTCTTTTGAGGCTCTTTATGTACATGTATGGTAAATGAAAATTGTCATACAAACATATACATAAACAGTTTACATTTGTTCCTATGTATGCTCCCTTGTTTTTTTAAGCTAGCCGTACATGTATAAACACGGATGGTACTAATCAGATTCTCTGAGGATAACAAATATGACTCAAATTTGGAATTCTGCCAATGAAGTAAACTCTAAACTATGAATATTACCAAAGAAGAAAATGAGCTAGCCAAAAAATAAAAAGAGAATTATAGCAAATTACTGCAGAGGTGTTTTGAATCTTCTGAGAGTTGTTCCGCTATGGGTTTTGTGAGCATGTGGCATTACAGACAGTCGATAGAAAATAACACATCCATCAAATATAAGCGAATCAGCATCTCATCACATTCCTAAGTCACAAACTGAACTCCAAACACACAGGCATCTACAATCAAAATTCCCTTGGTGAATTAAAAAAACAAACTTAAGTCTTCAGAAAATCTGTATATCCTTGAGGATGTTAATTGTAACTCATGCATTTTCATCTGTGTTTCAAGAACCCTTTGGCATAGAACATGCTTAATAAAAATTTTTGAATAGAAGTTAAGCAAAATTGCACAATTAACAAATTTACACTACCATTTGCAGATTTGTATTGTTGATAATTTTGAAAAAAGAATGTAATATGTTAAGATTTAGAAATTCACAGTGTAAGCTGTTTACTACATCTTTCACTATGCTTTCAGTATCATTTAATACAGGGACATTTCTAATTTGAATGTGATCAATGTGCCAATTTTCCCCCTTAATGGCTATGCTTTAGTGTCCCTCATGAAGTTCATTAAAATCACTTTCTATGCTTTTTTCTTCCTTTAAATTATGCTTTTCACATTTAGATTTTAAATCCACTTGGAATTAATTTTTATAAATTAAGTGACTTAAGGATATAATTAACGCATAAACAATTAACCTAATTACTTATTGTTTGATTATTTCCTTCTGTTATGTACTACCACTAAATTGCTATTAATATATTATTGTTCTGAAAGTTTGATATGGCAAATCCTCCTGCCTTGTCTTCCTCAAAATTTTCTTGACTATTGTAAACCTTTATGTGGCTATATTAATTTTAGGATAAACTTGTCACTCTACGAGAAATCTTGTTTTAAAAATTAAATTTGCCAGGCCTAGTGAAGCACGCCTGTAATCCTAGCATTCAGGAGGCTGAGGCAGGAGGACTGCTGCCAGTTTGAGGACAGCCTAAGCTATAATGGTGAGTTCAAAGACAGCCTGAATTACATAGTGAGACCCTGTCTCAAAAAACAAACAAAAAACTTATATTTCATATATTAATTTGGTGAAATTACTTGATTCTTTTCTATCCTTGAATGCCTTTAGTTGCTTCATATGTTTGTTCTTCATTTTGTCTTTTTTTTTTTTTTTTGGTACCAGGGATCCAACACGGGTCCTTGCTCTTGCACACCAGATGGCAAAACCACTGAGCTAAATCCCCGGCCCTTCATTTTGTCTTTTAACATATGAGGTATGATAAAAAAAAATACGGTGCATATTTAAAAATTTTTTTAAACTTAGTATAGTAAAAGACACACATTATCATTAATTCCCTTGAAAATTTTGCTGCTCACCTCAAACACACTTATCCCATCAATCTTGGTGCTTTCTGAAGCAGTTCTTGAAGTTCCTCTTTGTGTCTTTAGTTGTGCTATTGCAGCTACCTAGATATTCTGAATTGATTCAAAACATTTACCTTTCATGGTCATTTTGACTTTGCGGAAAAGCCAGAAGTCATATGTGCCATATCCAGTGAATAAGGTGAATGAGGACACACTATAATTTGGCAGAAATTGCCATCATTTTTGATCAATGAAATGTGACTGATAAATAAAGTTAATATTTAATTTTAAAAACTTTTTACAGTAAAATACACTTAGCCATTAAACCCCTCAAAATATTTTTAAAAACCTGTCCCTCACTTTTAACATACTTATCTCAATGTTCTTGACAATATATCTTCTACTGTAATAAATTTTTAAAAACATAAGCATTCACTGAATTTTTGATCACCCACCCCTTGTAGTTTTAGTAGTTTCCACATAAAAGTTACACATCTTTTCTTAAATATGACACGGCTTTCATTTTGGTTCTCTGGCCCTTTACATGATTTGTTATTATATTTTCTAATTCACTTTTGCATGATGAACTTGTCTCTGGGATACTTGCTTAATGATCTTAGAGATCCTAATTGTTTGTAAATTATCTTGGGTACTGAATGCACATAATCATATTGTTTCTGACAAACAAGACTTATTTCTCCTTTTTAATTTAACAGATATGATTTTATTTTCTCTCTCCTTTGCACTAGGTAGGTCCTCTAGGATATTGTGGATTAGAAACTTTGATAGTAAAATCACTGTCTTGGTCTTCACTCTTAGAATAAAACAGCTTTGTTTCAATCATTATGTATGATGTTTGGTAGTTTAGTTAATACCAGTTTCTTAGGTTAGGAATTATCTTTTTATTCTAATTTTGTTAATATGTTTATCATTAATGCACCTTGTATTTTCTGTGTCTATTAATGTAAATCATTCTTTTTAAGAAATTACAGTAATGTGTATTGTCTAATATTAAATCATCCTTACCTTCCTTTGAACCAAATTGAGAACAATGTTTAATTTTCTTTTTCTTAGGTAGTTTTCTCAAATATTAAAAAAGGCTTCCTCTTTTTCAGTTCTTTGGAACATTGTAAGTGAAATTGGGACTATGTTTAAAATATTGATATAATTATTTTTGATTGCCCAAGTTTGTTAGATGTAGATATATGGATAGGTTATAGTTTAAAATAGTGTTTGAATTTACTTGGTAGTTTTGGTTCTGGATCTTTTATTTATCTGCAAATCAAATTTTATAAATTATATCCTTTGGAAAATTATTTATGCAAGTTTTCAAATTTTTTATTTTTTTATTTTTTTATTTTTTTGGTACCAGGGATCGAACTTGGGTCCTTACACTTGCGAGGCAGGCGGCGGAACCACTGAGCTAAATCCCCCGCCCTAGTTTTCAAATTTATAATCAAAAAGCCCTTGGGAAGCCAAGGCAAAGGATCACTGTGCATTAAAGTCCGGCCCCTGCTACATAGTGAGTTTTTGGCCAGCCTGAGACCTTGTCTCAAAAAACTTTTTTTTTCTGAGATTGTTTGATAATCTTTTTGTTATTGCTTTCAATGATGATGCAAGATTCAGCTGTGTTTTATTTAAAGAACATAGTTTATATTATATGGATATTTTTGCTCTCTCTAAGATTTTCTTTTAAGTCTATTATGTTAATTTTCATGAATGTTTTATTTGTGCTCCAGAATAATGCCCAGTTTTACATGTAAATCTTATCAGGACATGCTTGATAACCAGGCTGGTTAGATATTCTCTACATTTACTAATAAATTTTTTATGTAATCTATCAATTACCAAGAGAGATTAGTTAAATTCAGTCCATAAGAATGCAGATGAATCAATTCTTTTTTTTAATAATTCTATCAGTTTGTTTTCTAATATATTTCAAAATTATCATATTTCAACATTTCTTTCAAGGTAACAAAATGTTCATAATTTTTCTATTTCCTAAGAGAATTCTTTTCTGATTGTGTTGAGACCTTTTTTTGTCTTTAGTAATATCCTAATTCTATTTGATATTAGTAGAGTGCCATAACTTTTACTTTCATTAGAATTTACTTATTGTATTTTTCTACCTCTTTTTTACCTCATATGTTTTATTTTGTATCTTTTGCAAGTAACAAGAAGATATATTTAAAATGTGATTTGTAACATTTCTTATTTTTAACGGTAAATTTTAATTTATTTATATTTGTTTACTAACATAGTCACAAATATTTTTATCATCTTCTATTTTGCTTCTTTTTTGTTTTTTGGTAAAATATTTTTTTTATTATTATTTTCCCCCCATTAAGTTTATTGGTACATTTTAGGTATAAAATACATTTACATACATCATTGGGATCTTGTACCATTACATGAGTCTCTTGGTTCTT
>NW_004624742.1:1409008-1457070 GCF_000247695.1 Heterocephalus glaber | reverse complement strand
AGTTTTTTTATGTCATCTGCACTCTCTCCTGTTTCTTTGTTGACTCCAATCAGTCTTATGTTATTCTTTTTTGCATGGTCTAGCAGCTGCTGGATTGATTTGTTGTGTTCCCTTACAATTTTAAAGCAATTTTTCTTTTCCTGGTCACTAATTGCAATCTTATTTTCTATATGTGAAATTCTATACTCACATTGGTTCATTCTGCTGTGCAGACTTTCGATAGAGTTTTTAATCTCCTGGCAATCTGTTTTATCTGTTTTATGGATTCCATTTGTTTCCTACATTGGGATTCCATCATGTTCCTCAGATCCTCTATTTTTTACCTGTGTCCTCTCTAGATTTATTAATCATGTCTTGCACTATCAGCACAATCTTTGCTGTTATTGGAGTAATTATTTCTGATTTCATTTTTCCCAGATCCTCTTTTGTTGACAGTTGAGAGTCCAGGTGGTTGAGTATCAGATTGTTTCATCTTATTTCCCTTTGAGGTTGCTGTAGGTGATCTGGAAGTCTGTTTTCGAGGCTTCTTTACATGTCTTCTCATTTCCACAGTGGGGGGGGGGTGTGCTTCTTGCACCCACGCGGCTCATCTTCTCTGCCTAGGAGTGTGGAATGGCGGCAGGGGAGCTTCCTTCTGGGTGCTGGGACTGGCTCAGCTTCTCTGCCCTAGGTGCATGGAAAGGCAGCAGGGAAGCTTCCTTCCGGGTGCTCTATTTTGCTTCTTATTTATCATATCTTTTGATATGGGGATAGAGGTTGCTTTTTTCATTCTTGGATTCCAGGTAGTATAGATTTTTATTTTTACCTTTCCCTCTTCTACAAATTAACAAGTATAATATTTTATTATTATTCATTAATGGTTACCCTTCAAATTTTACTAAGATAAGTAACAATTCTAAATTTAATTATAATCCTTATCTACTCTCAAACAAAGCACCAGTCTTTAGGCATGAACTTAAAATTCTTTCAGTTTTGCAGGAATTGTTGCCTAATATCTTATTTCTACAATGAATATCATTATATTTATCAATTTTATGGCAATGATTACTTTGATGTACTTTTAAACAGTTTATTTATCTTCTACTATTTCTTGTATCTCCTTTATTCTGAGTTTTTCTTTTCTTGTATCTTGAATTTCAGTTTATACTTTTCAGTTTCTTCTTTTTGATGTACTTCTTTTAGAATTTCTTTTTGTGATGATCTGAGTGAGATAATACCTAATAATCTTTGTCCAGGAATGTTTTATGCTACACTAATTCTAAAATGAGAACTCATCCATATGAAGTTTGTATTGATATTTACCTCTCTCTTAGACATTTGAAGTTTCTATTCCAACATCATTTAACTATTATTGTTGTTTTTTGTTTAAGGCATTACAGATTTTACTGTAATCTATCTATGTCTATATAAAACTTATTTAGTCAATCATTAATTTATTTAATTCTACTCAGGACTTTTTCATCATTATATTTTTAAGTCTGGAAAGTTAGTAGTAGTTAATCCCTCTGTAGTGTGCTGGGTAATGGTCCCTAAAGGATGCACATTCTAATGTTCAGAACCTATCAGTGCTACCTTATGCGGCAAAAAGACTTTCACTATATCTATTTCCACTTCTCTGATCTCTTCTTAGCAGTATTAATATGCTCATTAACTCTTCCATTGAACTTTTAATTTCATTATTTTTATTTTCCAGATCTTCTATTTGAATCTTTTTCATATCTGCTTTCTTTTCCATTTTAATGACATCCTACTGTATTTTCATATCTGTAAGTCCTTCTTTAACATTTCAACAAGTTTTAAACATACTTGTCAGAATTTCCTAACTGTTTCTGAGGATGTAGGGGTTTAATACAAATGTACGACATACCTGCCGACTCTCCCTCACAATAAATTGATTATCTGTTTAATAATATTGAATTGTGAAGTTATATTCAGTGGGACTCTTTATGTGGGTGTCATGTACTACCTGGTTGAAATGTGGGTTTGAATGTGTACATTTCAGACACCACAGAGGTATCATCAGTCTGAGAATAATTTTGGATTACTTTTTTTGAAATTTGGGGATTTCTACTCTCACAAGCATAAGGTTTGTGATATAATTATAGATTATGCTGGCAAAAATCTCAGAAAAGATTTTCTTTCTCCCCAGATCCCATGACAAATGGTCAATTTTCAAGTTTCCTTGTACATTTTTTGTGCTGGCAGCAGATTTCCTTCCATTTCCCAATTTTATCATTGAATACTTTCTAAGACCCTAAGTTTTTGAGTGGGTTTCAGGTTCCACCCACCTCCTCAAATGTGTCCATAACCTTGTCTCTACAAATGTTAACCCAAGGGTTTGTGAATTACTTAATGTAGCTTCAGCAGTAGCTCCTTTGGTTTCGCCTCGGGTTTCATTTTCCTTTTTATTTCTTGTCCTTAGAGATTTTCCCAGTTTTCTAAAGAACTTAGCTTTTAAAATTATTGTTACACTTTATCATGCACTTGTGGGGTTTTATAGTAAGAACAAATTTTATGCTATCTTGTTTACAATTTTTATGGAACTGAAAGACCAGAAGATATTTTTAAAGTAACATTTTAAACCAAATCCATCATGAGACAAAGCTTATATATATATATATATGCTGTTGACATATGTGCTAGGAAACATTCTGTTTTTGGAGGGTAGCTGGGGGACATATTTGGTAAGATTGTCCAAAATCTGGTACTTAGTTTCCATGCTCAACCACTAAGTGTGAAATTTCAGTTTGCCTTTATATATATCCTTGATTTAATTTTAAAGACTAATTTTCTTCAACAAAGAAGATGCCTGTTAGTAACAGTTTCCTTCTTATAGAGTTGTCAATATCCTAATAAGCATAGGTTTCTCTTTTTTGAAGTAATGTTCATGGATGGAATATAAATTGAATGCTTGAAACATGATAGTAATGAAACTTAATTCAGTCCTTGAGATTCATAAGCTTATTTTTCCTCTGTTATTTTTGCTCCCTTTTCCTAATAAAAGGATTAAAGTGTTGATTATAATACATTTGGATATTAAAGGAAAAATTATAATCATATAATTTGCTGCCACCTATTAAGTGATTACCATGGCCAGACATTGTGATAAATATTCCATATATATTATTTAATTCTATCCTTAAAATAATCCTACAATATTAGTATAATTTCACCTATTTTTTAGATTAAAAAAACTATGGCTTTTAAAGTGCCCAAGGTTACACTGGAGGTAATCTGGAATTTGAATACATATCTATCTGACTTCAAAACATGTGCTCTTAATTCTCTGAAAACCATCTACATAGAAGGGACATACAAATAATAATAACTTCTGGTAAATGTACAATAATGCAGGACTTAGTCCTTGGCTTTGAGAGATATCCTTTTGTCCTATAAATGCCTTGCTTGATAGCATTGTTTTTGCCTGAGGTCGTGCTAGACAGTGTGCAACAACATGATTTTGAGTAGGAACTGTCCATTCCAAATAGTATTTAGGATGAGTGTCGACCAGGCCAGAAAGCCCAACAATGTGATTTAGGATAGGTGCTTTGGGTGAAAAGAGTATCAGTTAACCTGGAGACTGAGATCCATCATGTAGGCAAACAATCATGGTTGTGAGATGGATGCCAACTGAAAATTCTTTAAAATGAACAGTCTATGCAAAGACAAAAAATGAAGAAGCAAATATCATATTTAATTTAATCAAATGTACCATATTTAAGTGCTATCAACAAACAAACCAAAGAAACTACCAAATAAACTATGATATGCCATTACTTATAAGATATATCCTCATTAAAAATGTCAAAAGCATCCTAGAGTCAATGAAGATGTAAGGTAGACTATTTACAAATTGATGCTAAAATAAGCATGGCCAATACATTTTCAAGGCCAGGAGTAAATGGAAAAATATTGATGAGAGATGTTAACAAGTAAAGGTGTTGGGAAAGTCACTTATAGCCTAACTGCAAAATTGGCATGAAACATGTTAAATATCAAGATTGTACTAGTCCTTTGATAAAAATCTGTACATAAAGTATATCTTTCAACAATCAGAATGCTTTAAAAACTGAGGGTCAATGTAGCTATAAAATTTCCCAAGGTCAGAGAATTATTAAACTGGGAGTGTAAGGTGTTGAGGTAGATTTTTCTCATTCTAAAATACATACTAAAGGGTTTACACTTTACCTGCATTGAAGGCTGTAAAGAGGGGAATGGCCTGACACTATTTCTGCTGAGGAATGTAACAATGGGAGTACTGTGAAAAGGCTGATACCAGAGACTGGTGAGATTTAGCAATGGTCTGAGTTAGTGTTTTGTGGTCATAAACTAAGAAAAGAGGGCAGTTTAGATATGCAAAGGAAGAACTGAGGAACAATCTGAGGTTCTTAAATTTAAAATTTATGACCATTACTGTCACAACATACTTAAGAGGGAAAGTGAACTATAACAAAATTCAAACTTAAAGTCCCAGGTGCTTGCTACGTATCTTAGTTGAGTTATTCTATGGATCTGACAGGGCTAATTGACACATATTTAGATGTCATCGGTACATGTTGAGGATATCTGAGTAAACGGTATTTAGGAAAAGGGGAGTCCACAAAAACACTGCTACAACGACAGGACATAGGGCAAGAATTACAATTAGGTCATGAAAATTGGCACTAGGAGTCACTAGTTAATGGTGATAAGAGTATCAGCTGATTAATGAAGACTGAAATTACATTGCAGTGAGATTAAAATGAAGTATCAGGTTTTTTGTGCTTTGAATAAAAACACTGGACTTAAGTGTGTTATATGTAGTCAGTTGCCAGTGAACCTCTGGTCGATGTCTGGCTGTCAGCTGGGGTGGTGGTAGCGAGTGGGCCATGTGTCTCTCATTGTCCAAAAAGCTAGCCCTGCCTTGCTTACATGGCAGCTGTGGAGAGCCCCAAGAGAGGGAGTGAAGAATGTGGAACTCTGGAGACGTAGGCGTGAGGCTGGAACATCATCCCTACTGCTCCATTCCTAATGGTCAAAGCCAATCACAAGGGCAGGCAGATTCAAGGAAAAGGAAATGGATTGTACCTCTTCCTGGGAGGAAAACATATAAAGAGGATGTAGGAATGGGTCAAGAACCGTGACCATGTTTGCAACCTACCATAGAGAGAAATGAGAAGGTGAAAACAGGCACTATAACCTTTCATTGTCATGAAAGAGGGCTGAGATAGTAGTGCAGAAGCTGGCAGGGCTCTCATTCCCATGGACGAGAGAATAAAGTTTGCCTCTGTGGTTCTTCACCCTTGTGGTTTTTGGTGTTCACTTTGATCAGTAGCTCTCATCCTCCTTTCTATTACAAGTCACCACAAACATGATCCATTCACATGTTTGAGAATGACTGAACTTTAATATTGACTTGAAGACATAAATCAGAATAATGCATCGTATTTGATCTGGCAAGGTTTGTTTCTGTCAAACTCTATTTTCCAATTAACCACCAGAGTAATCTTTCTAAACTGCATTTTCTACTGTGTTGATTCAAATCTATACAGAAGCAGACAACAAAACAGAATTATAAGTGCAAAAGAATTACCAAGAAAACTGTCACCTAGGATTTTTTACACATAATTTAATGATCACAGGTGCACAAATGGCATTTTATCAGCCTCCAGCAACATTTTCACTTGATCAGTATAGACACGTAAACTAGCTTCTTTGCCCCTAAATCATTTGCTATAAATCTCAAATATTTGAGAACACTACTCTGAACTGGCCAATGATACAGTATAGGAGTCCTCAAGCAGCAAGCATCCAGCTCCTTCTTCATACTGCTAGCTCATATTCAACTACAGAATTTTGTTTGTGATGTCATTGTAAAGCAACTTCTCCCTGTAGAAGAACTGAACAAAAGTTGTTGAAAACAAACTTAATACTATTTACTAAGAATTGAGAATTCTGTATCATCAAGAGGATGAGATTGTTCACATGAGCCAACACCACAAAATAGCTAGCAATAGCAATAAAAAATAATAGTAGTAGTAATAGTAACAATAAAGATTAAACAGCGACAAGTGCTAGATGTGAACATGAAGTGCTTTGCCTCAGTACTCTTCAAGCAGAAGGAAGAGTTGGTCTCAGCATACTGTACAATAATTGTTAATTTTAATAGCATTATTTATTGGTGGTAGATGATTACTTTCAGTGTCTTGTGAATACTAAATACTACATGCTTGGTGAGTGTCTGCTGTCTGTCACAAATGTATCCTCCAGGTGGGTGGAGCTGCCTTTGGTTTGGCCTTGGAGACTGTATGTGCAGGCGACTAGAATGCACCTGTAGGAATTGAGGCTGACTTCTCACATTTTAGAACTAAAAACAGCAGGAGAAGCCTTGGCCCTTTCTCAGGCCTCCAAGATCCTACAGAAGTCCTAAGATGAGGGAAAGTTCATCTCAGATGTTTTAGCAAATAAAACCTGCTGGAAAACGGTTCTCTTGCTCCCTAGCCTGGTTGAATTCATAACACTTAAACACCTGTGTCCATCAAATAGAACACACAGGATCACAGCTAGAGCTGCTCTTGACTTTGCAATTTCATTGACTGACAGTTTAATATCTATTTATTTTCACATCTGACACCAGTAAAGACAGGCTGGCATCATGAATGTCAAGACACTATGCTGACAACTGTATTTTTTTTCATCATTTGTGGGATGGGGTGGGGCATGGAGGAAGGTTCAACATTGTGAAGAAAAGTGTTCTTTGCAAGCAGTGTAGCTCTAATAACAACCAAATTATAGTTCAGATATAATTGGCAGTAACTATTGATAGGTTACCTGTACATATTTATATAGAAATGAGTACATTCAATTTGAGATTTACTGGTAAACGCACTGTTACTGTTATACTGCAGAATGAAATGTGTAATTATACTATTTAAATAGCTGGAACAGCTGCCATCACTGTGGACTGTGTAACCAGTGTTTTCTATGCTGAAATTGAATGTTTAGGGTATGGTCCCTTATTTTCAGCAGCTCTTATTTAGTTTCTGAAATACAAACAACAGGTCTAGCTCCATCCCAGTCCATAATATCCTAACAACACTCTAGATAAGAAGCATCCACACAATAAAAGTGAGATGGATTTTTAAAACCTTAAGCAAGATCATAGCGTGGCTCCAAATTAACCACAAAGGTAGAGAACAGTACATTCACATTAGGAACTGTGCACAATACATTTAGTTTCCATATGCTGGAGTGGATCAGGGGAAAAGTCTTTTGTCTCTCCCATTTACACCTGCTATCTAAACAGAAAATAATTCAATTTTACTGTGCCTCTATGTATGGCTGGGGAAATATTATTATGATGCTGAGATCACTCACTGAACTTTTCGGTCTGCTATCTTGAGGGGTTTTTCATGGCTTGAGGTAAGGTCTGATAGTTCATAGAACCAGTTTTGCTGTGGAACCATTAAGAATTGCCTTATAATCAGGCAGCATTGAATGGACTGACATTATTGCATTTATAGTTTAGGACTGAAGTATACCATTACATCTTACAATTCTCCTCCCCAGTGTCATTCTGCCAAGTACTCTAAGAATGAAATATGCTCTCTAAACTGAAATTTTGTTCAGAGTGCATTCATTCACAGAAATTAGGCCTGAGATTGATTGTGGATTTCCACAAAATCACATTAATTTCAGTTCTTGGCAATTACAGTATAATTAGTGTTATTGATGTAGCAGTTTCATAAATAAATATTTTGTAGCTATACAGGGGGGTCTTTTTGGGTTTTTTTTTTTGTTTAGGCTTCATTGATGTCTG
This sequence comes from Heterocephalus glaber, assembly GCF_000247695.1. The sequence goes on along the minus strand of NW_004624742.1, from coordinate 1,449,272 downwards.
AAATTAGACCTGGATGTCTTATGTTTTCTGCAGGGAATTTTGAGGGAGGGGATAGAGGGAAATGATGCATCAGGACTCTTTCCTCCAAGTGACTGAGTGCATCTCAGGGGCACATTTCTGGGAGCTGAATCCTGACTCCCATATTCTGAGTTCTCCATTCCTCACGTCTTCTTCCCACAGTCAATTTCTTTCCATTCCTAGCAATGTGCTTCATTGACCCCAGCAAAATTGTGGCCTAAAATGCAATATTCTTAAGACTTTTCTCCAGTGCTTGTGGTACTTTCCTATACCTTATTTGTTCTCCATCACTTCTTCATTTTTTGCAAATTGGTTTTGATTTGCAAGGTCTACTGGACTTGAAATTGGAAGTCCTGGGCTTGAGTCCAGGCTGTCATAATTTGTGTTTTTGAGCAAATATTTTATTTCTAAAATGAGGATAATACTAATTTATTCATCCACCAAATGTTAATTAAATAGCTACTATGTGCCAGGCACTATTTTAGGAACCAGGGATACAGCAATGAAAACAAATAAAATTAACAATTGCCCCACCTGCATAGGCTTTATATTATAAAATTGTCCATCCTTAGAGGAATAGGTAGAAACTACATGTTAAACTTTGTTACAAACTAAACTTGTGGATTTTTAAATAATGGATTTTTTTACCATCAGTAAATAAGAAAACAATTGTTTTTACTTTTTTGTTTTGCTTATTCCAAAAATAATGTTTGTTCTCTTATAAAGCCTAACTTCCTAGAGTTACTAAAAAGAGATAAGGACATAGAAAATATTTGTAGAAACAGAAGGTAGAGGAAGTTTTTGAGGACAAAAAGGAAAAAAAATTATGAAGAGGGAAATATAAATGATCAAATTGACAGCATTATGTGCATGCACAGAGTATGTGATGTTTTCAGAAGGGCAGGGCAAATGCTGATCTTACTGATACTGAAAGGACAATGAACCAGAAAGAGTCAACACTGGGAGTAATAGACTGGGCTTCAATTCTTTTCTATCCTACTATCTATGTGATTTAGGGCCACTTTAATCTGTTCCCCATCTATGAAAGCAGAAGGCTGGATTTCATAACGTCAAAGATGCCTTCCATTTTTTGCCTTCTACAATTCCAAAGCAGGAGTTTGTATCATTAAGGCTCCATCTCACACACAACCCAAAATAATCCAAGATACAAATAATTTTAACCTAATCATAAACACAAGAAAACAACATATTTCAGAGATAGGAAAATCTATGTACCTAGATTAGTCCTGGGTCCTTCTATTGGGTGGAAAAGAATCCTCACATATTTTGTGTTGGTGTTATGGTTTGAGCCTCAAATGTTCCCCAAAAGAACATGTGTTAAATGTTTGGTCCCTAAGCTGACAGTGCTATAGGTAGGTAATAGAAATTTAAGAAGCAGAGTCTAGTTGGAGGAAGTAGGTTTTGAGGTGCGTGCCTGTATCAGTCAATGCTTACTAGAGAAAAAGATTTAGTTCAAGATATAAAAATATACAAGAATTTACAAGATTGGCTTACAGTGCAACCCACAGAGTCATTGTGGAAGAGTGCAAAAGGTCTGTCTCCTCGTGCTGGAGATCTGAATGATCCAGTGGAAGGCCTGGAGCTCAGAGTCTGCTGGAAGGCTGAAGAGTCTGCTCTGGAAGCCAGAGGATATGACATCCAAGGTGAAAGTAAAGACTGGAGCTCCTCTGAAGAAACTGAAGGGAGCCTTCTTTCTTCAGTTGCCTTTATACCATTCAGTTGACAAGCTCCCCTAGAGTGGGTCTTCCACACCCAGAGCTATGCTAAGCCAGTTTAGTTGGGTGATTCTTATTCAACTTGACACAATCAGTTAACTGTCATAGGGCCCTTGAAAAGTGTATTGGGTCTCACATACCCCACCCAACTCCCCATTTCCCAGCTGCATAAGGTGAGCAGCTTTGGTCCCCATCCACCTCCTGCCATGATGTTTCGCATCATCACAGACCCCTAAACAACAGAGATGAGTGGTCATGGACATAAGCTTCTCAAACCAAGAAACAAAATATATTTTTTCTCCTCTTAAGTAGTTTTTCTGAGCTAATTTGTTATAGAGACAGAGGGTTAACACAGTGGGTGGCTTCAAGTGACCAAAAAACTGTCTCTATCACTGCAGTCTACACTCACAGTGATCAATGAGCACTTCTGACCCTTCCTTCTGTCATGTCCTGTCATGTCCCAAACTTGCTACCTCAAGTCCCACTCTAGGACTCTTAATAGCCCTGAGCCTGACATGTTACTGCCACCCAGTCAGTGTGACTCTCTTAGCACCCACAGTAGACTTGGGTGATGGATGAGACTATCAAATGATCATAATGTTTTTCTGTACTCTCATAAAAGAACAGAGCTTTAAGGGCTAATATAATTTTCCATTATAATGCCATCCTTAATAACAATGCTATTTTGCCAAAGAGAGATAAGCAAACAGAATAGTGAATGAGGCACAGCTATATGGCAGGTACTTTTGGTGCTCAGAAATATTGATGGGCAATATTTACTAAATTGACTTAAAAGGGCTATATCTTTGGATGTGAGCTTCTAGGGTTTCTCACATGTGTCTTCCTGCTGCAATCAATGTAAATATGAATGATTTAAGAGACAGAACTCAAATAACAGCAATAAAAATTAATGAAAGAACAACTAAGCTTGTGCACTATATGAAAACCCCTCACTGACTTTAAAATAAATAACTAAGTACACATTCTTAGAACAAAATGGATTCTTAAATTAATACTTCTGGTTTTAAATAGGGAACAGAAAATTTGCCACTAGGCTTGTCATTAATTGTTTAAATGACACTCATCACTAGGTTATATTTATTTGAGTATTTTATTTATTCATTTAATGTGATTCTTAGCACTATTATGATAAAATAATACTATTTTTCATTTTCAAGGCATTTAAGTTCTTTTCTTATATTATCTACTATACTCCTTACAATGTACTATGAAACTAAGCAGTCTAATAATTCATATCTCAAATACAGCCATTTGGAATTTAAAAAGTTCTGAAAATCTTTATAAATGTAAAATGGCTCACTTGCCTAGCAAATATGTTAAATATGATCAAAGAGACAATGAAGACACTAGTTATTCTGAAAACCTATAGAAGAGATTTCTTTGATTTTCTTTTGACAGCTGCTGAATGATTAGTATTTATCTAAGAAATAATTACTGAAAGAGTGTGTCTCCTAAGTGTTTTACTTGTGACCTATCCTGAGGATAGCTCTAGACTGCAGGATTCAGAAGTGTGCTTGAGGTATTCAATTGGTAAAACAATAAATATGCCTTAAAATTAACTGAATATTTGTTTTGTAATTAGCTCATAGACAGTGGTGTCAGATAAAAAGGAAATTTGCTAACAACTGAACACCACCTAATCCTATTCATTTTTGGTATTAATGAAATTGCATATTTAGCTTGAATATTTCCAATTTTATCTTCTTTTCAGAAAACATAGGTCCATCATACTGCATAGTCACAACTGGTTGGTTGAGCTCTAGCATTTTAGTGCACTACAATTATCTTCATATTTATCTTCAAGGAGAGTGGAAGGTAAGAAAGCATTTGTGTATACTTTTGAACTTCCAGCGCACAGCCTAGCACTGTGAAGTGACATCTGCTGTTGGATGTGAAAATGGTCCCTTAACTGCAAAGCCATTTAAAAGCCTCACTCCTATAAAATAATTCTAGCAGGAATATTTATCTCCAACTCACATTATCAATTGATAGAAAAGCAAGCATTTTTCAAAAAATTTAAAAGACGACATTTAAAAAGAAGCCAGCAAGCAACTAAAAACACATACATCCACACCAATCTTTGATCCTCTCACGTAATACCACCTTTAGTGTAATTCTTAGTTATTTTCAGAGGTTTTATGTGTAAGTGTTGCCTTCCCAGCTTATGATTTCCAGTGGGATAGATGTCTCTTTCCTTGGGAGCCAAATGGAGTTTATTATTTATACGGTAGTACAAAACCAAACACATTTTTCTCCTTCAGATAAGCAAACAAACTTAGCAAAATTGACTGTCTAAAGCCTTACTATTGCATTCATATTTTCACCTGCAAGTAATGAAGAATGGCTTTCTATTTCAGAAAGAAAATGTAAAGAAATCACTTAAATGATTTTATTTAACAACTAACACTTTTTTGCCAAAAAAATTGTTTCCAAGTATTTGTGGTTTTATAGTAGAAGAATTTAAGACTGAGCATGTCTTTAATTGAAAATACTAAAGGGCTGCATTTTCATTTGGGAGTTGCTTTCTGATCAAGCTTATGGACTAGGTGGCTTCCTTAAATCAAGAAGAAAAAATAGGCACCTAATCACAGCAAATCATAGAAGTAAAGAAAGTTCCAAATCTTTATTCTATTGAGGAAACTTTCTTCATATTAAAGTAACTCACCTCAGTTTCCTAGTAAGCAGCAGACACTCTAAAACATATGATCCTGAGCTTCTTGCGTGACCGACTTACATATTTTCCATCACATCAGTGTCTCCTTTAATAAAGCTGCTTTAAATAGTGTTTTATTAATGTTTATTAAATTAATAGAAGCATATTGCTTAAAATTTGAGCAGTGGCACAAAATCGTCCCTCTTGCTTCACCTCTTCCCACACCCAGTTCTGGATGTCAGCTTCTAGTACTAACCATTTCCAAGATTTGTTCTCCCAGTATTTATATTCCTCATTTATCCTTCTAAATACAACTAGCATTCTTCCATCACACTTTCCTTTTCCTCAACCCTGCAAAATATTTAAAACATTCTTCTTGGTTTCTCTACTGATCGTTCTTGCAATTTCAAACATTATTTTTATCCCTCATGTCTTATCCCATAACAATAGCTGTAGATTCTAAATTTTTAAAACAATGATGCTAGTCTTCCTATATTTTCCTTCACCTTTCTTTCTCCAAATATCTCTCACAATTTGTACTTTCACTTTTACTCATTAATATTTTTAAATTTTTCTTTGGTGGAGCTTAATGAGAACCATTAATCACCATTTGTAATATTACTGCTTATATAAATACTGTTCACTCAGAGCCATAGAGTTTGCAACAATTCCATTTTCTTCTTCACATGTTTAATGACACAGATCCTACATTAACTTTCCTGAATGGAATCAGGTTAGAATAGATTCTCTTTTACCTTTGTTTCCCAAATGCTTTACTCAGCCTCTCATTTATTCATTCAATAACTATTTAGAGAACATCTGTTATGGGTGCTGGAGGGGCAACAGTTAAGAAAACAAAAGTATCTGCTTTCATGGGGCTTCTATTTTTTGAGGGTGGGAAGACAAATAACAAATGCTCAGTTAATATACCAGTATGGAAATGGTAATAAATATAGTGAAGAAAAAATAATCAAAGAGAAGGGTAGCAAGAACTGCCACTTAATAGGGTGGTTAGGTATGTATGACTTGTGTGATAAAATAACATTTGAAGTTAGATCTGATGTTAGTGAAGGAAAGTGTTATAAAAGTATTAAGACAGAGCAAAGGAAATAGCAAATGTGAAGGTCTTGAGACAAAGACATTTGTCTGCTGAAGAAAAAGCAAGAAAGCCAGTGTGAAAATGATGAGAACTCGGTCAGACAGGTAGCAGGAGGCTGTATCACATGGCACCTTTGGACTCTGAATTTCACCCTACGTGAGGTGGGAAGCCTTAGGAAGCGGAGAGGCTTGGAAAACAATACCCCATAGTGTGGTGCTTTGGCACGCTGATTGCTTTGAGCTAGGGAGAACCAAAGCCTCTCGCGCATGCTTCTGACTTGGTGTCTCTGGTCCCTCTTTCTTTCCTGAAGTGCAGAGAGGAGCTTTCTCTGAGATTCATTTATTTTCTCAAAGATAGATTCTCCAGAAAGAAACTTCAGTGTCAGGAGCCTCCTCCCAGGGAATTTCACCAGCCTGGGGAGATTGACTCATTGTCAGAGGAAAGAAGATGAAAGTTGGCTCCACTGCCAAGCTGACTTTGTCATCAACTGTAGCCTGTTGTTTGGGAACACTTGTTTCCCCCCAAAGCCATTTACTCTGGGATGCCTACATTCTCCCCTGTGAAGAACATATACAAGCTTTAGTGTTTGGGAGTATTCACTTTTCTTTAGGTAACACCAGCAACCACGTAATCAATTGATATACCTTTTCTCCTACTAATCGGCCTGCTCTTAGTTTATTTAATAGTCTCAATTACCAAATCTTCAGAGGGAAAGAGATTTTGAACAAATAAATATCATAATCTGTTTCATGTTAGAACAATAGTTCAGAGGTTCAAGTATCAGAGAATATGGTGACTTGGATCAGGATGGATTCTAGATTTGTTAAGGTAGGACCTACTAGGTTTTCTGATGCACTGGAAGTGGAGGAAAAAGGCGAAATGGTTGAAATGTATTATAAATATATATATGATTTTGGTAGAATATACAGAGATGGGAAAGATAAGGTAAGGAGCCAATTTTTGTTTTGTTTTTTGCTTTGTTTTGTGGTTCTAGACTGATCTGCGGAGACCTGAGCTAGTCCATTTCTAGGCTTTTAGGATACTTTCCCTGTAACTTCACCTCATTGCATTCCTTTTTAAAATTTTTATGTGGATTAATTTCTGTGGATATCTATAGTTTTTGTTACATATATCCTCAAGAACTTTCTAGGAATGTATGGTGCCAAATTTTCTAAGCCCTTACTTGTTTGAAAATCTCTTTTTCTCTCACATTTACTTGATAGCTTGATTGTATATGTGGAATTCTAGGTTGGAGAGTTGTAAAGTACGGGGACTCTTGCTTAATTCCAGTGTTTTTTATTTTGCTTATGAGAAGCCTCTTAGCAATTTGATATTGTTCCTTTGTAGATATAAAATTTCTTTTTCTGGAAGCTTTTAGAATTTCCTTTTTTCATTATTACACATTTTCACATAGTTATGCAATTTCACTGTAATATACATGAGTGTGGGTCTTTCCACATTGTGCTGGGTGCTCAGCTATTCTTTTACTATGAAGGTGTGGATGCTCTGTTCATGATAATTCTCTTGCATTTCTCCTTATATAAATTGCTGCCCACCAGTTATGCCCTCTTTCTTCAACTTCTTTTAATCAGATAGATAATCATTTTAGATCAATCTATGCCTCTTGTCTTTTCCCACAGGTTTTATACATGTTTTTCTCATGCTGTGCTCTGAAGCAGCAACATAAATTTAAATCTCAAAACTTTTGTGGAATTTTTAATTTCAGGGTCATATTTTTATTTTCCAAGGAAAGCCTCATTCTTTGATGATTTATATCATTGATTACTATTTTCTATTGTTGATATTTTCCAATTTAAACCTTTCTAAAATAATTTCTTCTCAAATCTCTGTTCTAATTACAAAAATTATTTTTTGAACTTTTTTTTTCTCCCAGAGGGTTTTTTCTTTCCTTGATGTTTATCTTGGCCTTTCACATTCATGTAATTGGTTTTCCTAAAATAGTGATCTTTGATTTCATACTACACAAGGTTTAAGAACCTTGATTAAGAGTATTATGTAAATGGACTGAGTCTGATGAATGGCTCATAGGCAGAGAAGGAACCCCAAGTTCTATGATTTTTCTCTAGGGTTTAATATTTCACCTTAGATGAAGTAGTTCTCAAAGAACTCATCTAATTGCTTTTGTGAAGAAACCTCCAATCATTTTCTTGGGGAAAACATCTAACTACCAGTCACTGCATGCAGGGACCCTTTGCTGGTGACAGGGCTCAAATGTTCAGTAAACAGATCTTCAGCTTATACCACTGCTTTCTGGTTCACTGCCTGAAGAAGAAAAATTCACACAGTAAATTATCTCCTTGAAACAAAAGCTTTCAAAAGTGCATCAGTGCATCCTAGTCCTAATCTAGGTGTTTCTCCCAGCATGCTCTTCCTTAAATAGAAGGCACAGTGGATTAAATAACTATTAAAGACGAATGTGTATGGAAGGAAGGGAGTCATTTAGGGTATACTCCTGAATGCATACAAACATTTCAGACTAATCTGCCCACTAATCCCAATCAACCACCCACTGTAAAGTGATGGAAATAAAATGACAGGTATTTAATGCCACTAAAATGGCTTAATCCTACAGTGTCTTGTTGGATAATGCTCTGTTCAAAGTAATTCTAATTGTGCCCGTTGTTATTATGCTGTTAATATTACTAAATTTAATATTAATACCCACTGAGAGGCAATGGTTATTTTTCATGGAAACGCCATGGCTCCAATTTGTACCAATTGGATATTAAATAACTCACAAAAATAGCTTACAACAAAGGGCAGGAAGAACTAATTTATGTGTCATAAATTGGATGATATGTTACTATGAAGGCTAGAAGCAACTGAAAATGTTTAACATTTTCAGAAATGACAGAAAGTTGTCTTTGAATTCAACTAGTTTGACCAAATTCAGTTAAAAAAAAAATAGGTGGAAATAAAGGAATGGGACTAAAACTAAGCAAATTTCTATTTGTTTGTCTCCAAAGAAAAAAATGCTTGACTAAAATATCTCTTTTCAAGCCATTGTTTGTGTATCTAAAAATAATTTTACCTTTAAGGAAGCTTCCATATATAGTTGTTTTGTAGGAAACCCTGAGGGCAAAGAGGAGACTTTTCCTTAAGTGAAAAGCTAGCCTGAGAAATGCCTCAAGGCAAAAGCCATTATACACTTCTTCTCTGTGCTTTAGACAAGTGAAGGCAGAGCTTCCCACTGATACACATCAGCCCAGAACTTGAGTCTCATTAGCTCTAAGTCTATGGAAATCTTCAGAAGCTTGGATCACCCCACCAAACTCATTAAGTGTTTAAAATTAGGCATTCTTTTCAGGAGGAGCAACAGGAGTTCTATCTGATATATATATATATATATATATATATATATATATATATATATATATATCCCGGAGGCTTTGTTAGGTTAACAAAGTGCATTGAAAGTACTCACTAGGACTGGTTGGCTGTACTTGTTAGCCCAGATTTTATACTCAGCTCTAAAACAGATCTCTGACTGCTATACTCAAATCCATTTAGATTCTAGGGGCTGGATGTCTGATCTTTTAAACAGATATACCTTTAATCCTAAATCTGTTTGTTTACTTCCTATTTTTGAACGTGTTTGGGGATGGGAGGAACATTTGGTTACAGGGCTGAGTACGCTAAAGTCATGGAAAAAATTCTTTCAAGAGGTAAGGGATGAAGGAATACACTTCCAATTTAATTTCACTTTATAACAATGCTTAGACTTTGCAAATTCCATGAATCTAGAAAGTAAAATAACCTGGACTCTCTTTAATGTAATTAGAGCCACAAAGTGCACACAGTCATATTTATGTGAAATTAAAGCAGATACCTATGGCCCTGAAGCTCAGTGAAATGATTCCTTTTAGTGCATTCCATATGTCTTGTAAGATTCTGGGAAGCGGAGCAGGAAACTGGGATGTTGTTTGCCTTCATTCACAGTAAAAAGACACCCTAAAGAAAACATACAGCTGTAGACTCACAGCTCTGGATCACCGGTCAGCCAGTGTTTGCAACCCAGTAACCCTGGAGCTAGGTTCCCACTATTTCCCGTATTATCAGGACAAGACAGAAAAGCAGCTCTTCTTATTATAAAACAATGCTGTAGTAAATAAAATGTCAGTCGGCTGCCTGTTACCTCATAGGATACAGGTGTAAATCTTGAAAGGGCATAAAGTTCAACTTGCCTTCAGCATGGAAAAGAAGCAATTACTTAGCTGTTAGGAAAAATCCTAATATCATTATTAGATAACCCTAATAGTCACCTGATATCTAGAGATTATTGTAAATAGATTTAAGATATATTTTAAAATCTCAAATTCAAATCATATGGAAATAACATAAGTTATCATAAAAGTGCTTTGAGATAATTCTAAATGTCAATTTAGCATACTTCCATATATTGGTTTTCTAAAGTGAATGAATAGCTTTTCTTATGAGGTAAATGTCATTTGGTCAAATGAAAAGGACAATCATATTTAAAGGTCAGTTAATATAGTGAGGTAGTTGTAGTTACTAGTGTTAAAATCTCACTATATTATCTTTAAACAAGAAAACTCAGCTATTTTGACTAAAATTATGCACAATAGCTTGGCTGTTTATCTTCTTTGCTCTCATTTTTATTACCACATTGATTTTCTGGTATTATTGTCCAGCAAATCTCACTAGATTATTGACTGTATTTTATTTCTGTACAGTAAGTCCTAATGCCACAAATTTCAATGGCAGTCTTCTTTCTTTTTTCTTCTTTCACTTCCTTCCTTCCTTTTTTTTTCCTTTTTCCTTGCAATTTGAAAGAAAAATTGTTTTTCTTTACAGCAAAACAAGTGCTCTCTTACAGCCAGAGAACTAAGTCTTTTAAAAAACCCAGAATAATCTGAATATTCAGATGAATTGCATCCATTCCTAGGGACGATGTTTCACAAACTTACATTATGAGAATGTCATAATAACCATTAATGACTATTGAAACTACCTGAGTTTCTTTTTTTTCTTAGCAAATAGGATACCATTGCAGAAATTTTTTTATCTTTTTCCCCACTTTTTTCTCAATATACACACATGTACACAGTGTTATGATTTATATCTAGATGCCCCCTCAAAGTCTCATGTGCTGGTAAGTGGGGATTGGGGAGGTGATTGAATCATGGGGGCATAACAGTAGATAAGTGCACTAACAAATTTATAGCTAAATGTGATGTGGAGAGGTGAAGCCTGGTCGGGGAAGCTGGGTCACTGGGGTCGTGGCCTGGACAGGTCCATCTCCCTCACCTTGACCTCTCTCTGCTTCCTGCTGCCATGCCATGTGCAATGCCCCTCTGCCATGCAGCTCTGCCTTGGAGCCAGCCAACTATGACCTTAAACTTCTATAAGCTGTGAACCAAAATATACCTTTCTCCTTTAAGTTGTAGGTGTCAACTATTGTGTCTTGGTGACAATAAAGTAACTAAGAAATGAGTGCATGCACATACACACACACACACACACACACACACACACATACATACACACACACACAGAGCCTTGACTCCTTGTTACTTCTAACTGGTGGCTACAAAGCAATTTTATAGAGATACAGAATTGGTTTCTTATGAAAAAAATATATTTTTAATATTTTATTTTTTACCTGCAAATTAAAATTATTATTTAATAATTATTTTTACAACTAAAACCATGAAGATAGAGATGATTACTAAGAATTTATTTAGGTCACTCTATGAAGGCAAACCTTTCTCCTAGTGCAAACAATAATAAACAAGTTCATAGAATAATTTGTTTTTGTTTTTTGTTTTGTACAATGAATAATTTTAAGGATGAGAGTTATTTGATCATGTGATTGGTTTTAGCCATTTTATTTTCTCTTTAAATATTTGTTGTAATGTTAGGTCACCTTAGAAGTGGCTCCATCAATTCACAGATGGTTTAGATTGACAATGTCCCCCAAACCTCATGTACTCAGCCCTTTGGACCACGGGGTGCTATAGCTGACTTGCTGTTAGGTGGGCCTGGTCAGAAGAGGTGGGTCACTGGGAGTACGACCCGGAAGAGTGAGTTCCTCCTTTCTATCTCCATTTCCTGGTCTCCATGATGTAAGTAGCAGTCCTCCGCCAGGCCCTTCCATCATGTTCTTCCAGCCATGGAGCCAGGCAGCTATGGACTGAAATCTCCCAATACTGTGACCCAAAATAAACCTTTCCTCCTGTAAGTTGTGAGTGTCAGGTACTCGGTCCAAGCAATGAGGGAAATGATGAAGACAGGAGATCACAGCAATCAGAAAGAAGTGAAGGATGGTGGTCAGAATGTGTTTTTAATTTTCATCAAAAGACAACATAAACGCTAAAATGTTACTAGGACATTCTCTTTCATGTCTATTCTTTCTGATTTGACCCTCAAGTACAGGAATATGTCTTCATATTTACAGCCTTCAAATTTAATACAAGTTTTGGTATAGTTTCTTAAATTGGTAGGAACAGGAGTTGATAAAAGGCTTTGTGTCACAGGTAGGTGTGATTTCAGAACGTTACCATAGTTGCTAGTTTACTCACAGGTAAACTAGATAGTGAAGATAAGTTTTTAAAAAGGAACAAATACAAATGACACAAAAAATAAGAAATTTTCCTCAGATTGATGAGGCAGACATAGCCAAATGACTGCAGTGAGACATGTCATCAGCCATTCTCTTTCCCTGGAACCCAGAAAGAAACTGGGACTTATTTCTAGGCAATCCATTATAGCGCAGATGAAGAGATTTTTGAGATGTTTAAGGTCCCCAATGAGTTGATTTTCTGGCATCAAAAGGGAGAATCTCCTCCATAGCTGTGATTTAGGTGAAAGTTCCAAAGAGAGGGACCGGGCAACTCCTGACTTCAGAGACTCTACTGCTGGCCTGGAAGCACAAGCTGCCTGGAGTTGTAAGGTTGTGAGGAAATAAATTCAGCCAGCGACAGCTTGAATTTGCAAGAAGACTGGAGTCTCGGGTGAGAACACATACCTGTCTGACACCTAAATTGCAGACTACTAAGACCCTGAAGCAACTAACTCATGTCTGGACAGATGACCTGCAAACACTGTAAGACAATACACGTCTCTTCTTTCATGACAATACAGTAGTGGTAATTTCTTACCTAGGAAGAGAAAATTAGTACAATTGAGCAGTACAATATTTTCATCTGAAACATATATGCGAAAGTAATTGGTAATGTACTTATAAAAGTGGTTGGGAATTCTTGGGTATTTCATGAGGTCTCCTTCAAACTCCTGAACCTTAAACCTCTTAAAATTGAGGAAAGACAAATAGAACAAAATATCCCAAACCAGTGGCTAAGGGAAACTGATGGTGCTTTGGCATCCCACTCGTCTTATCCCTACTCACCAAAAGAATGCAGAAGGGATGCATGCCAAATGCTTGTGACAGTCATCACTTACACTCTCCTTACCACCTCTGCATTCTCCACCAGCCCAGCACAAGCACCACTCTCTTTAAGGCTTTATATAGTAGTTGCCAACATTTCTCAGATCCACTAAAGTCATTTTTTTCTGAGACAAGGTCCTACCCTATAACCCAGGCTGACCTTGAACTCAGTATGTGGCCCAGGCTGGCCTTGAACTCACAGAGAGTGATCCTCCTGCCTCAGCCTCCTGAGTGCTTGGATTACAAGCATGTGCCACCATGCCTGGAATGCTTTACATTACATATTTTTTTCACACATTTTTTGCCCATTAAACTGTGTAACAAAACTCAGCAGAACACAGAAGAAAAACTGGACTCCAAGTGCTACTGTGTAGGTTGCTGCTGTGAACCTCTATGACCTGAGTACAGACCCAGCGGGCGTGTGGGGAAGTGGATATCTTGGGTAAAGCATGGCTAGCATAGGAAACAGTGGAATTTCAGACAGCAGAGGCTTCCATGGCAGAAATAGCCATGGCTCCTTTAGAAGGGGGCGATCTTTATATGCCAGCATTCATTTACCTTGTATTTCTTTAAAATTGCACCTCAGAGTAAACCTAGATGATCTACGAACTGTGGCTTAACACTAAAGAAGGAATTAGACCAGTGGAATGACGAGATGGGCTCTTGTCTCAAAGTTGTTTTATTTTGAGCCTGAACCAGCAAACACACCCTTGAGCAGGACAGTAGATTTTTGACCTCCTGTGACCTCAGATCTCACATTTCTCTACTCTTGCTCCCTCCTCAGATGCCTTGGGTCATTACACTATCTTTAGACACCTCATATCCCTACATTTATTTTTATTTGCACAACCATTTTTTCCTTCAAAGGTCTTTTCTTTTATATTTCTCTCTCCAGCCTCTGCATTTCTGATCAGGCTTACATGTAGTCCGCACTCTAAGCTAATGCAGTGCACCCCAGAAATTCGCAGGGGTTAGTTTCCTAGAGCACCCGTGAATTGTGAAAAAATGTGATTTCAGATATACTCAGAAACATACCTATAAATGGCTATTTTAAAATAGCTTATTTTTAAAAATTTTATTGATACTTTTTAGATATACTTAGTGATAACATTCATCATAGAGAATGTGTACCTGTATATAATATACCTTGATTCTTCTTTTCTTTCCATTCCCCTCCTCTCCCTTCAACCCCTCTTCCCTTCCTTATTTACAAAAGCTTTTTATAAACCCTAAATATGCTATGACACCCACAGTTGTGTAATTTAATTTAATGAACTACTGTATTTATAAAGCCTTAGAAGGTGCAGGATTTTTGGTGTCATCTTAGGGAATCTTAGGGGTTTAAGAAGAACAAAACCGAGAACACTGAAGATAGGTACGTACATCGAGAAGGTGTCCAAATTAATTCTTTCGTGTGTGGACATCCAGTTGTCCCAACATTAACTGTTGAAAAGAAATAGTCATTAAATATTTTTTTTCATTGAAAGATTTTTTTTAATTGAAAATTCTTGGCATTCTTGTTGAAAGTCAGTTGGTCATAAATGTATGGTATAGAATTTTGATCCCAAACTATGAAAAACTAAGAAGAATGAGAAACATTGTTTACAAATTAGCCAAAACATTGAAAAAGAACAATAGCACTCACATATGGCCAGAACCCGGCTGAGGCAAGTGAAGTACTTGCTTTGGGCACAGAACTGAAGTATGCAGTAATCAAGATAAATACTATCTAAAGGCAATATTTTAAAAATTCAAAATTGATGGGAAAATCCATGGTGAATAAAGTATAACAATTTTTAAAAAGACAGGATCAGTAAAACTGATTTTTCTTTTTGCCTTTGGCTCCAATGTGGATCAGCATGACACTGTTACAGATGCTGCTTTTTAAAAACTTTGATACTTTGTTTATCATGACATTTTGCATTAAAGATGATATTTTAAAATACAGTATTGAAGTATACTTGCTATGATTGTTGCCATTCTCCTCCCTTAGGTTTGTGCTGAGGAAAATGCCCTATTAGGCTCATGTACTTGCCCTCCTATCCAGTCCTGCCGACAACTACAAATAATGGCACCATATTCTGCTAAATAACTGGCTTGCCAGTTTGATTACCTCACCACAAACAAACGTTCACTCATCTAACTGAAAATCCCCCTTTCTCTAACCAAAGTTATTTACATTGCACAATACCTGCATATATTAGTGATGTCCCATATTTTGCTATCTGATTCAGCAGTTCATCTGAATAAAAATATGCATCATGCAAATCATAGCCACAAAGCCTAAGTTCAGGTTCCCTTTACTGATTAACTGCCATCACTAAAACTTCAATATTTTCATTCTTTCACCACTAGTTGTCAGTATTGACAGGTCATCTACTGTCCCGCTAAGAGAGCACAGCAAAGACATCATTCCACAGGAGAAGCTCCTAGGCAGCTGTGATCTCTGATCCAGTATGTTATACAATTAGACAAGGACAGAAGGACTCTGCTACATTAAGCACAGATTTTGAGGTGTGGCTGGTTATATACATGGCAAGGAAGAGTCAAGTGCTATAAATAACAAAGATGGATAAACTAGTAATAAAGAGATGCTTGGTCTTTCTAATTATTCCCATTTTCATGGTGACATTTAAGTTTTTCAACTAAAGAAGCTTTCATTTTATATTTCAGCCTAGTATATATATATATATATACACACATATATCACCATATATATATTCACCATTGCCCTTAGTAATTTCTAATGGTTACTATCTAATTACCTTTCAAATGAGAATAATTACAGTTCAGAGTTCGTGGCCTCAGGCGTTTGAGGATTTTTCCTTAGAAACTAGTAATTGCCCATGGAAATCCCCGCAATTTCTCGGAAACTGCAAATATCCTCCACAATTGTCTTTTGTTTTGGTTTGGGTTTTTTTGGCGGGAAGTTTGCAAATAGCCAATCTGAGAGAGTTCTTGCTGCTGACTGGCAGCTGCCGTGTGACTCATCTCCAGCAGATGCACCAGCATTCCTGCATCATAACAGGTTTCGGTTTGTACACAAAAGAGAACTCAAAATCTATCACAGACCAAATTAAGAGCTAAAATTTAAAAATTCTTAGAAGGAGACATACAAGTAAACCTTTGTGGTATCAGTGAAGGCAAAGACATCTTAGATATAACATCAAAATAAAAGTAAAAAAGAAAAAAATTAATAGGTTAGATGGCATCAGAATTCCAAACTTATTTATTTCGAAGGTCACCATTAAGAAAGTTATAAATAGAAAAACACATAAAAATGGGAAAATTATTTGCAAATCATATAGGTACTAGTATTCAGAATATGCAAATAATTCTTATAACTTAACAATAAAAATATAAATAACAGGTTAAAATATCACTAAAAAATTTGAATAGACATGTCTATAAAAAGGTATTAAAATGACCAATAAACAAGAAAGAAAATTTGCTCAATATCATTGAAGAGTAGGAAAATGTATCAAATAAAAAAGAGACATCACTTCATAAGCATTAGGATTCTATAATAGAAAGGAAAATGAGTGCTGGCTTGTATGTAGAGTAATTGAATCCATCATACATTGTAGTGGGAATGTATAATGTTGCAGACATGCCGGAAACAGGTTGATAGTTCCTCAAAAGATTGAACAATGAATTACTATAGAATCCAACAATTCTAAGAGAAATGAAGCTATCCATCCACAGCAAAAGTTGTTAGCCAGATATTTACAGCAGCATTCCTCAAAATAGCCAAAAAATGGAAATGACCCAAATGTCTATAAACTGACAAATGGATCAGCAAAATGTTGTGTATGCATAAAATTATGTGACAATAAAAATGAAGGAAGTACTGATACAACTTTGAAACATATGCTTTGAAAACAGTATGCTAACTGATAGAACTCATTTTAAAAGACTACATTGTCTCATTCAATTTATATGGGATCACATTATGAATCCATTGTTACAAGGTGAACAGGATGGACAAATCTAAAAATGTGGAGACTAAAAGTAGATTATAAGTTGCCAGGGTTTGGAGACAGTGGGTAATGGGAAGTTATTGCTAATAGATAGAAACAGGGTTTCTTTTGGAAGTGGTGTTCCAAAACTGTTTGTAGCATTGGTTGTACAACTCTGAATATACTAAATATCATTGAATTGTTTACTTTAATGGGGTAAATTATATGGTTTCTGAATTATAGCTCAATGTAGCTATTAAAATAGTTAATACCAGACATTAATGCATAACTATTGCCAGCCTCATTTCTCTTCCTTTGGGTGAACTACCAGCAAAAGCTGTTGGGAAGGACTTTCTTTTGTAGGACCATCTTAGTCAATCTGAGTTGGATAAAATGCAAAATGATGGTATTTCCATAGGAGAGGACTAGTGATATGATATGATTTAAAAGGCACACTGTTTCCCAAACATTTTCTATTTTGTATTTCCTGAAGGTATTCAAGGTATAGAATGATGTACAAAGAGTGTTATAGCATGAAGCATTGAAGGGTAAGAAAACCTGCCAGTGAAGACTCATGCGGTGATCGGGAACGGGGTTACAGTCTTCAGACTTTAGAGGTGAGCTAAAGAGCTGAATGCGGGTTTAGCTTTGTTAGAGCTTTGTTCTGTTTCTTTTTTTTCCAGCTCAAAAACTGATATCATAGGATAGAAATTGCTGGTGCTAGATTTGATTTTACCTTTATATAGGACTCATTTGGCAGACAATGCTCAATGGAATGGAGCCTCTTTGAGGTTTTACATTCCCACTGACAGGTGTTGTTCAAATGGAAACTGATAAACTGTTTCTTAAATGATGTCCAAAATTAAATATTTTGTTTTTAATCTGAGATTCTACAGTTCACTTTATCAGCCACTCTGGAATCCCTGATTTATTTAATGACTATTCCTTTGTATGGATAAGTAATTATAACTACCTCCTACTTTTTAACATCATGGTCTGCACTACTTTTTTGTTATTTTAATCTTAATTCCCAGCTTAAGTAAACTGTTCTTAAAAGTGTGCTACGTTTTATTTTGCTTTCTTTAAAGAGGGTGGAGAAGCAGCCTGAAGCAGGAGGTAGTTTAGATTCATTTTTAAAGCCTGACTGGGAGTGGCTTGGGTCAATCAGAAAGCAGTAGAAGTACAAGAGACTCCTCCTTGGGGGTGGCAGAAGAGGGGTAGGAGGTCAGCCACCAATCTCCAAAGCCACTTACCTTACCCAGAGGGTACAGTTTCAAGCTCCCCAAAAAAGCAGAACTTGCCTTCTCTAGTGATTATCTAGAGTGCACCAATGCGCATTGGCTGTCCCTCTCCATTCTCAGCACTGGGTCCCCTAGGCCAGGACAGAATAGCTTGGAGAAGCCTCATCCCCTCTCTGCTGGGAGTCATATACCTTAAAATATTCCTTATGACTCACTTCTTTAGTAGGAATACTAAGCAATTTAAAGAATGAGATTCCACGTAAGAAATTACTCAGTGTACAATGAATACCATATCATTAACTCTAAATTCATTTTTAAAAAATGTCCTCAATAGGCAAGAAGGTTTCAGAGTGGAGAATGACCCCCACCCATGCTCATCTCATATAAAGAAAACAGCTATGATCAGGACTAGGTTTGAATTTGAGACATTATTCAAGGAAAAACCGAAGTCTGAACATCAGGAATCCAATGAAGTTCTTTCTTCTCAGTGCAATACAAGGGGAATAGAACTAAGAAACATCTATAATCGGTATCTCTTCAATAGTTCTCATGCCACACATTCCAAAATGGCTCCACAGAAAATATTCAGAAGAAGACTGCTGAAACATTCATTGGTAAGTTACTGCCTTTGTATAATATACATTTAAAGGGAGCTACAAATGTAAAGGCAGATGTGTAATATATGGCTGGCACCAATTTTATTTTCTTATACATCTTGCTACTGTCTGGGGGCAATGCTCTAGCGACTGCTGAAATATAATAGCTGCTTTTTCTCTCAGTACACAATTTGACAGCATTTATTCTTTCCTTCAGTGAACATAATTACTTCACATATGGAACCTGTGATAGCCTACAGGCATCTGAGAGAAACCAGAATCATGCAATCTGTCCCCTTTGCGAGCTTAATTTACATTCACAAGTGTCATTTTATTAGGGCTGGCATCATGTAGAATAAAAATTACAGGTCAGCTATGCCATGTCACTGGGAAATGTGCTTAAGTCAATAATGTGGTATTATTGCATTTGGGATAATTTTACAAGAGAGATCTCACAGGAGGAATCTGACCCTTATTTCTTAGTTTCCAGGTTTTACTATTACCCACAAGGTAATTCATTTAGAAATAAGAATTGAAACAAATAGTTTACCCTGCTGTAAATATTAGTGCTGTGTGTCATACCCTTCAATAAACCTGTGTAATGACATCTACAATGTTAATGGACATGAAAGATTTACCTTGCTAGCTTTTCAAAGTAGACATGTTTGGATTTGTGCAATCAAAATGGCACCAATCATAAGATTGCGCCCTTTTTCTTGGCCTGGGAAGGGTGGAATTTAAGAAGATTGTGTTACTGGCCCTTTCTATCTTAAGTAAAATGACATTATTGGTTCAACAGATGTTCCCTGGGAAGGGGAGGCACAAGGCCTGCTGTAGACATCAGCATTAGTGATTGTTTCTCTGATAACAGTGAATGGGTCTTGAAATTGGCACTTGGCTTCCTACTCTTTGATGACATAAAAAATGATTTTAGCATGAGAAGTTAGAGGTTACCAAAGTCAAAATCATAACTGCTTTGTGATACCACATTCTTTCATGAAATATGCATGGGAGTAAGTAGCCAAACATAAGTCTCAGATGGCAAAGATAGTACGCACCGCAGTAACCCATGACAGCCACAGGCCAAGCCACAGCAGCCTTTAGCACACATGCTAACCACTCTCACCTTTGTCCCACTAGGACTGGACACCAGTGTGGAAATCAGTGGGTTAATGGAAAGCCAAAATTGAGTCTATGGTAGATGGAAGGCGAGGACTTGTGCTCAGACACCAAACTAAAAGCAGAGTCTTTGAGGTCCAAACAAGCAAGAGAAAAACAAAACAAAAACAAATGACAACCACAAAGGAGGTATGTGAATAATTTTTATGCAAGGTAGGAGAGCAGTGAAAACTATAATAAGTATTTGGTATTAGGATTGTTTATCAAATAAAATTTTTGAAGACTTTTTTAGGTCTCACTACCTGTTTAGAATTGCCTTACTATAAGGTGATTTAACTTTTCAAAGTTATGTTTTTATCAAATCATTACATAAACTTGGTCAGGTAATCTAATGGAAGAAGAGAGCTTATTTTGAGATGCTATCTTCCCATGTCACCCAGCAATATACCCCATACTCCAGCAGCAACATCTTTTAACTGTTAGTCTTAGTTCTTGTTTTAAAATCCACTGCAGTCAAATTTATGCTTCTGTTGATGTTTGAATTGTCACCTTTAGTAATTCTTGCTTACCTGACTGCTTTAAATGAATATTATTTATAATTTGCACCTTAAAATACTATTTATGATATTTAAAAATCATTAAAATTTTATGAATCACAGGGAAAGAAAAGAATTATTCATTTATCAGACACCATTACATACTTCATGTAGTTATAGCTGATTTAATAACTAGTGTGCTTTAGACTCTGGGTAATAAGTAAGAAGGACTCTTTTCTTCACATTTCCATCTAGTAAACAGACAATATATACTAATTCTACTACAATTTCTCCAGTTGTTAATAAGAATATCTCTTAAGTTTCTCAATATATTTTTTCACTCTTCCCTTGTAGTGGACAGTGATTAAAAACACCTCCTTCTAGCTTTTTCTCAGTGTTATGAGCCAATAAATTCTTTTAAACATTTAAGCCCATTTAATTTGAAACTTTTATTACTTTCAACCAAAGGCTTCCTAATTGATTGAATTAATAAACACTTTTGGACTCCATTTTAATAATTCTGATTGAAAAGCATATTGTGTTAGTCAGCTTTCCATCACTGTCACAAATTGCTGTGATAAATCAACTTATAAAAAGGACAGGATTTGGGGGCTTAGTTTTGGATGTTTTAATGTATGATCAGGTGGTCTTGTTGCTTAGGGCCTGTGGTGAAACATTACATCATGGCAGAGCCTGTGGTTGAGGAGGCCCAGTCACTTCATACCAGCCAGAAAGCAAAGAGAGGAAGAGGAAAAGACTGCAGTCCCAATATCCTCTTCAAAGGAGTGCCTCCCCTGACCAGAATACCTGCCTGGTCTCCATCTCTTAAGGTCCCTCTACCTCCCAATGTCATTAAAGGACAAGCCTTTAATACTGGGGCTTTTAGGGACATTCTAGATCCAAACTGTAATGTATTTGCTTATGATTCAGTATGTGTGCTAGAAGAAGGTTTTAGATACCAAGGATGTCTTCCCATCAAGGATATCACAGTTTATTAAGACATCAAATAAAATATGTGACAAGTACAATGAAGAGATATTAAAAGAGTACGGAGGAAGGGAAACAACTAAGGTTCCCTGAGAAATTAATGGGGTGAAAAGGATGAGAAAAACTTTGAAAAAGAGATAATGTTTAGACTATATTTCAAAGGATGATTTTTTTTCAGTTTTATTTTTTATTAGTACATGTTTTCAGTACATAATGACAACATTCCTTGTGTGGAGTTGGTATATGTACATGATACATCTACATGTATATAACCCTCCCTCAATCTCTAGATGCACATCCCATTTAAAAAGATCTATCTTCTTACTTCCTATTATGATTTTTAAATAAGATCTCATTCAGTTGTAAATAACAAAAACCTAACTCAAAATGATTTATACTAAAAAGAAAATTTCTAGTTTCAATGAATGACAGTGAAGTTTGATCTTATTGGTCAAACAATGCCACCTAGAATCTGGTTACTGTCTCTCTTTTGCTTTTCTCTAGGTGTTTAATTCTCAGGCAGGGTTCCTGTACCTGATGGTGGGATGACCAGCATCATCTTCAGGCCTTAGCCTACCATCTTACTATCCTCAGAAACAAGAACAAGAAGGTCTCTTTTGTGGTAGTTTCAGTAACTTTTAACAAATGTGGTCCCACAATCCGTGGCCTGAATTTTTTTCTGATGATTCATTTGTATTACATGTCATTCTCTCTGCTTTCAAAACTTTCTCTTCATTTTTGGTTTCATGCAATTTTACTGTAATATTCCTAGATGTGATCATCTTTGTATTTATTCTGTCTGGCATCCTCTGAGCTTCTTGAATCTGTAAATTTATGTCATTCACCAAATTTCAGAAAATTTCAAGCTATCATTTCTTTGAAATATCATACTTTTCCTGCTTTCCCTTTACCTCAATTACATGTATGTTAGATCTTACAACAGTTTTCCCCAGGTCTCTGAAGATCTTTTAATATTTTTCAACCTTCTCTTAGTTCTTCATTCTGGATAATTTCTTTTGATTTATCTTTTTTAAGTTTATTGATTGCGTTTCTTATTATCTTCATTCTGCTATTCATGCCATTTAGTGAATTCATTATTTCATATGCTATGTCTTTTAGTTCTAGTATGTCCATTTGATTTTCTCAGACTGTACATTGTTCTAAATTAGCACTATTTAGTTGTTGTATGATAAAGGAAAGTCATTTAATTTATCTGAGACTCTTCTTTCCAATAAGTAAAATGATATTTTTGCTATTAGGCAAAATAATCACTAAGATTGAATAAATGCAATATATTTTATGGACAGTTTTAAAACAATAAGAGGTATCATTACAGGAGATAATTTTAATTGTTTCCTAACTTGGCTCAGCAGCCCCTGAAACCTATTTTGATCTATGTCAAAATTATCTTTATTTCATATAAATGAGTTCACTCCCATGATTAAGAGACCTAATCATGTTTTAATGCCTAAAATATAATATCCTAATTATTTTATTTAACTTCTAATTCTTTTCATTGTTTGGCTCCACTGTTTCACCTATCACCATTT
The DNA here is from genome assembly GCF_000247695.1 of Heterocephalus glaber. The sequence goes on along the minus strand of NW_004624742.1, from coordinate 1,426,328 downwards.
CCATGTATTTGAATCCCCACCTGCTCTGTCATTCTCTGCTTCCCAACATGGCAGCCACAGGAAGAACTGGTTTTACTTGTGCTGTTACCTGAATGTAGTAGTGCTCCACAGTCTATCATCTTGTAATACCTGGTTCAGATGTAGCATCTTTTATGGATTCTTTTCTAATTCACCCTGGGGAAGATGGTCTCTTTATTTTTTGTACTCCCATGGCACTTTGTTTATGTCTCCATTATTATACTTTAATTATATGGTAATTATTATCTACTTAGGTGTCTGCTTCCTCTTTATCCTGCCAGACTACCAGATCTTTGATAGCATGAATGTGTCTTTTGCATTTTTGGTTCTTGAGCTCTTGAGCACAATGCTATAACATAGTAAAGATGGAAATAGTGTTTCCTTGGTGAATAAATATAGCTAGAAATAAAAACAAAATACATGTTTGAGGAGAAGAAGCCTGTATATGTTTACATATCCTTGAATATACAATAAATATTCATTATTAGCAATGAATGTATTAAATGTGGCTGCATAAAAATTACTCCAAAATGTGGTGGCTCAAAATAATAAGCATTTGTCATATCACACTTACTGTGAGTCAGGATTCCTGGCCCAACTTGCTGGATGCCTTTGGATCAGGATCTCTGCAAGGATATAGTCAAGGTACTGGCAGAGACTGCAGTCATCTCAGGGCTCAAGGAGGAGAACATCTGTTTCCAAACTCACCCACATAGTTGTCAAGTATCAAGTCCTTGATGGCTCTTCTTTGGAGTTCCTTGCCATGAGGGCCTTCATAAGACAGCTTTCATTATGGCAGGACTTCCTTCAGAATGCATAAACTAGAAAGCAGAAATAGATCACCAAGATAAAATATCTAGTTGTTTTCTACCATTAACATGGGACTCGCATTCCATTGCTTTTGTCATCTTCTATTCGTTATCGCCAAGTCACTAAGTCCAGCCAATGCTTAAGAAGAAATGATACAAGAAGACTGTTCACAAGGAGAGGAGGAATCCCTGGAGGCCCATCTACCACAGTGACAATTAGCAGTTCCAAACAAGTTTTTTTCTAACAACGAAGTTGATAAATCCTCATTACAGAAAATTTCAAACCTAATTAGTAGAGAAGAAAAAGCCATCTATATTCCTAGCATTTAGGGGAGGCCAGTTAATATTATGGGACATAACTCTAATTTTTAAACCACAGATGAAATGATAGCATGTGTATCTTGTTTTTGATTATTATTATTTTTATTTTAATTATTATTATGTTTCAAGAATGTTATACATAAGAATGTAATATATATGTCTCATTATTCATTTCCTATGTGTTAACTATTTGGAATGTTTCCCCTTTTTTGCTTTAATAACAATGCTACCATTATTTTCTAAGATTTGAGTAAATAGTTTTCAAATATATAAACATAAATTGAAAATCTTGTGCTAGAAAGAAAAAATAATTTCACAAATGGGGAAAGAATATTATTGGTATCATAACAGAAGGAACATACATGTCCTGTGAACTTGTTGTAGAGTATGCCTTTTGCATTTCCATCCTAAATGCTTGTTTAGAAGTTTCATTTGATGGTATTTACTTAGATCTGATGAAGAGAATCTTCGGCTTTTGGCATTCAGATTTTTCTTCAGAGGTCAGAAAGACGTACTTTACCCACAGATCATACTGCAATGGTTGACAGAATAGCACCATGGCAATTATTTTTATTAGTCACAATAATAACCTTTGTTCAGTGTTTCACCTTGTGAAGAAGGTAAGACAGGTATTATCATCATCTGCATATTTCAGAAATGTAGAAAGCATACAGTTGTTTGCCCCAGGTCATCTAACTATTAAGTGATGGAATATGTAAATTATATAATTGGCCATATTATGCAAATTAAAAGCAAATGCGCGTTCTCACAAACAAAATCCACTGACATCTTTAACCACATTTCTAAACCAAGACTCCAAGTTTATGTAAGTTCTCTGTATAAAAAGTCAACTAATATACTAATCCATATACTTAAATCGGGGTTTCAAATTTAATTAAATTCAATTTACCTGAAGGCTAATGAACATGTTGAACTACGTCTTCAAATCAAATTTCAGGTTTACATAATTTCAGTATTATTTTGGGGTTGTTGATTCTTCTCAGAGATCTGTAGATAGAAACTTGGGATTTTTAAGGACTTCCATGGTTGCCATGATAAGGTCTCTTCAAATGAGAAAGATATGTTTACTTTAAAAAGTTATATATGTTACATATGCTTACATGTATAGTTATATAGAGTTAAATACATATATATCTCCTTTAAAAGTCTATGATATATAAAATAAAATATACCCAAAATATAAAAACATACATTATTAAGTTGCTATAATATAGCAAAAGTCTACATTTTAAAATTACTAAGGAGGAGTAAATGCAGTTTTTTCTAAACCTCAAAAATGTGAAGTATAAACATACTTTTCAAGGGACATTAGTGCTTTTGCATATAGTTTTTTGTTTGTTCTGTTTTTAAAAGCAGATTTCACTTTTAGACATCTTATAGTTCACTCACCACTGAAACTCCAGAAAGGCTTCTGTCCCCTCTTTTATTTGGACAGATTTTTAAAAACACTTTATTTTGAAATAATGTTAGAGCCACAGTAAAGACAGGACATAGAGATCTTCTATATCTAGTTTTTCCTAGTGATTGCATCTTATGTAACTACAGTACAACATCAAAACCCAGAAGCTGACATTGGTACAATGTATGTATATAGTTCAATGCCATTTTATCCTATATGTAGATTCATCATTGCAATCAGATAAACTTCCATCACTACAACTATGTGGCTCTCTTATCTTCCATAATTATATCACTTTCCTTCCCCCACAATCTATAACCTCTGCCTAATTTGTTCTTTATTTCTATATATTTTTCTCTCAATAATATAAATGAAATCATAGTTTATTATTTTACATTTAATTTTTGAGGTAATTTCAACATAATGCCCTTGAGATAGACTCAAATTGTATGTATCCATAGGTCATTTCAATTGCTGCATAGTATTTCATGGTATAAATGTACAATTTTGTTTAACCATTCATGGTAGATACTTTTAACTAAGAATTGGAACTGGACACAGAAATGACCATGGAGAGCAATCTGTTTTATCTGTAAGGCATTCTTCTGGCATTCAGAGTTGTTTTGTTTCAGTTTTGGTTTGTTTGCTTTATGAAGGAGGTATTGAGGAAAGGAAAAGATAAAACTTCAGCGTGATGAATGCAATTTTCAGGTTGAATAAAATAAACACCATAGGGCTGGGGATTTAGCTCAGTGGTTCTGCTGCCTGCCTCGCAAGCACAAGATCCTGAGTTCGATCCCTGGTACCAAAAAAAAAAAAAAAAAAACACCGTGAGAAAGATGGCTTAGGTCTTGATTTTCTGATTGAATATCTTGTTGCTTGAAGTCAAGTTTTTTACAAACACCACTATCTGAAGAGCCATTTAAGTTAACCAAACAAAGATCAAGGCAAGGGTAAGACAAAAACTTGAAGATCTAAAGCCAAATATCTTTTAAAAAGTTTGGTAGTTTACTAAATAAATATCTTCATAAGCAATCAGAATGATTTATTTTTAATGACTTTCTATGCCAATATACTCTTGATAAAAAAATCTGAAAACAAAATCAAATTAATCCCATCTACACATTACCCTGCTTTCCCTGTTGTGGGTATTTTCAACATGTTGTCAATCATATTTTGCCAGTGTTTTATGGAACTTTGTATAACAACTAAACATCTAGCCATTGCTTTCCTGATGAAACACCAGCTCATCTAGTTTGCATTTTGATTGCTGCCAACTTTATAGAATGAATTATTGATTTTATTGCTATTTGTTACCTAAACAGCTAATATTATAATCTTAAGCACAACAATTCAGACCTGTTTCTTTGTGAGCATTGTGAAGTATACTTTATTTTCTAATTGATTTTTTTCTGCTTCTGTAAATTTTTTTTTAATTAAAAAAAAACTTTACCTATGTAAGCATAACCAGGTATACAGATTATAATACATCCATCATGAACAGGAATACATTTTTATGATTTTATTTTTCAGTTCAGACCATTGAGCCAGGACCCTGTGCGTGATAGTCTGTACTCCTAGCTCCATTTAAAAAATTCTAAATAAGAATTCACACATAAAAAATTAAGATTTACTTTATCTAACATTTAAAGAGCACTTAGATCTTGATAAAAATTTCCAAATAGATATCTGCTTTACAAATGAAGAAATGATAACAGTAATGAACATATTTTAAAATGTTCAATCAATAATAATAACAGTATTGGTCAAGATAACATTAGGATAACAGATAATATGACACTTTTGTTTTGTTTTTTTAGACAAGGTCTCATTATGTAGCACTGGGTGGCCTTGAAATGATCCTCTGGTGCCTTAGCAGCCTGAGTGCTGGGATTATAGGTGTTCACCACCATATGTCACATTTCTAAAGTGGTTTTTTTCGCTACTATATTCAGAGTAAGAAATTATTAAGAAAAAATCATTCATGCTCAACTGAAAAGTGACTACATGTGTTAAAACACTGAAAAATTGAGTAAATCTTTTACCTTGCAATATTATCATAAACAATAATGGGTATGCTAAATGTTTATATACATTCATCTACATTTTTTAACATGAAAAGTTGAATAAAGTTTAAATGATCAAAAACTAGAGATCTTATTTATGGTATATTTTATATTAACATTCTATACAATAATTAAAAGTTACTTTCTGAAGGAAATAATAACTGATGTGAAAATACTTGGAATATATTTTAAGTAGAAATAACTTACATAGCTGTTTAATTTGTGCTGCATGTATGTTTTTTCATGCAAAATATTTCATTCTAACTATTCATCATTAGCATGAAAAAAGCCTGGGAAGATTACATACAGAAATAATAGCAGCTGTATTTTTTCTCACTTGTTGTACTCATTTGTATTTTTAAGAATGTGTAGCTATTATGTATTACTATCATAATCAGTACTGAAAAAGAGAAAAAAGTAATAAGAGATATTCTAGAAAAAGCCAGAGAAAGGTATACTATTTCTCTTGGTAAATTTGACAAGAACAGTAACTCAAAGGTGAGAATTTAGAGACTCATGTTACATATTATGAATCCTTATAAAAAGAACAAGTTAATTGAGTTAAAGAAAAATACCATTGTTGAAGCCAGAATGGTGACAAGAAACCTAATGACTCATCTTCATTATATATTTATTACTTTAAGCTCAAATTCAAAGATTTGGAGAGCAATGTCTCAGACCTTCCAGCTGCAGTGGATATGAAAGTCAGCCTCCCCTTTATACTCCATTCTCTACATATAGATTATCTGGAAGATGTTTTTACAAGCACTCAGGTCTTTGACTTAATAACTGAGAAACTGAAGTGCCTAGTAAATATTTTTCTATTGTTTTTGCTTATGGAATTCCAAATATTTGGGCCTGCATCCTCTCAATTCCAGAATGCATTTATTCTTTGTATGTAAAGGGGTCTCACAAAATTCTGGAGTAAGACAGCAATGGAGAACGGGCCTTTTCCTATCCGGTTTCCCTGAGCCTATTTATGACCTACCTTCTAATCAAAAAGTCTACACACTCCAGAAAAGTGACTCCATTTTTAATAAATCTGCATGCCTATGCATGCCCTACATTTCAGTTGTCTCAAACTGTTCTTGGTTCCCAAACAACTTGATGCCCATTCACCATTTTATGTCTTTCTTCATAATTACCTTTAGTCCACCTTATCAGCTCTGCACATCTCTTAAAATCCAACTTACCCTAAGTGCTTAAGGAAAAGCTCCATTATTCTACTACACCCCCTTCTTTTTCAATATTTGTTTGTTTCAAGATGAATTGATTGATAATTATTTTGATCTCCTGGAGGAATACATCTTTTTCTCTTTTTATTCTCCATTGCACAAGGGCCTTTTTCTCAGGACACACTAAAAAAAACTGGTATTGCCTAGTAATCTAAGCCTACATACGCTCTGGGTTTAACAACTCTCTCACATCTGGGAAAGTCAGCCTAGATTCAGGAGTTATTTCTGAATTCTAGAATGCTTTTTAAAGAAAAGACCTGCAACACAACAGCTAATGTATTAGCTTTGAATCTGTTTTAAAGCATGTACATATGCGTACACACAAACACACACAAACACATAACATACCTTTTAAAAATACTATATTATGAAATATTTAATGATTTCTGAGTAATTTTTTCCTCTCAAAAATGATGCCCTCTGAGGTTTGAAAGCAATTTCTTGTTGCTTTCTTCTAGTGTTATATATATTAAGAATCTTCTTAACAGATATTTCACCACATCAGAATAATCATAAATTTTCCAGAAGCAAGAAGGTCTTATTCAATATATATTCAATTACTACCTACTATGAGTAAGATACAATCTCAGGTTTTGATAGCTATTAGACACATATCCACACTCACATAGATGTCCCTGCTCCCATGAAATGTCCTTCTTGTAGGGAGAATCAAACAATACAAAAATAAGTAAATAAAAGCTATGTAGTTTATTAGACAACTGTCTCATCACTGGACCCAGTAATCAAGACCCACAACATAAAGGAGAAGAGGTTAAATTTGGCTAATGGCTCCCAGTCCATTGTCCTCTGCCTCCCAGGTAGAAATGTCATGGTGGAAGGATGTAGTGGAGAAAAGTGTGTCAGTTCGTGGCACCAGAAATTAGAGCAGGGAAACAGTGTGGAAAAGAAAGGAGACACAGACTCAAGGTGACACCACTATGATCCACCCAGACACATCCAGATGTGTGCATAACCAGTCCTCCAGGCCAGTCTCAAAGCCCCTCATGTTGGCACCCCATCCTAACCACCCTAAGTATTATAATAGGTAGTGATAAGTACTATGAATAGAAGTAGAATAATTAAGGGGTATTAGGGTTTGGGACAAAAATAAATCCAAGGAACCTAAACTTTCACATGTCTCATTTTGCAATTTCATATTTTCCTTCTTTTTGTTTTTTTGCATCATTTCTACATTTATTAAATTGTAAGAAAAAGCATGATGGAGCCTGACTGAAGCTGAAATCACAGAAATCTATATTTTAATGTATCAGTATAGCCAAGGCTATTTGAAGACTTCGGAGATATAATGAAGAATGCAGCACACACATATAAAGAAGTGAATTCCTAAATCTTATCGAGGTCACTAAACTGAAAGTCAAACACAGTACTGTCAAACAGACCTCTATTATGAACATTCCTAGATGAGAACAAATCTTGGAAGTAGCTTTCATGTGTGCCGTACATTGTCACAGTTGTGCTGCTGTGTGCTTACTGTACAGTGCCATAGCATAGAGTAGTACAGTGATCAATTAGAGCCTAGGATGTCTGGAAGCAGTGGTGATATGGAAGGGACTTCTAGGAAGTGCAAAGCCATAACCATGGGAACAAAAGTGAAAATAATTGAGAGGTTGGACCAAGATGAAAAGATGGTAGCAGTCGCTCGTTCTTTATGGCTGTTGTACTGAATACCACCATTTATAAAAGTAAAAATAGTTTATTTACAATATTTTTGTGATTGGATTTTTTTATGCTTTACATTGCGTATTTGTGTCAAAAGTGTATAAGACTCACTTCATCAGACTTACAAATGAATCCAACACGAATGTTATCTGGGAAAGGAATGAGTTCTAAGTCAGGAACTTACTGTAGTAATGGTTTCATTAGTTTTTGATAGAATAATAGTAAACATTTTAGGAATATATACTTGAATTCAGTTTCAGAAGGCTTTTATTACAATGTCCTTGGCATTAACTGCCATTGATATGTGTTAATTTTGTATGGACAACTTCTCCTGCCATGCTCATGAAGGGATCACTTCTTTCCTTTAAACCTTAATTTAAACCCATCTTGTCAGGAGTGGCACATACTAGATATGTAGAGGTATATCTAGAATTTTAGGATGAAACTGACATTCAAAGTACCTTTGCATAAATTGTGATTTCCAGAGCAATGTAGTTTAGACCTTGGATTAGGCATTTTGGAGAGGAAGAAGAAAGGAAAATGGATGGAAGAAAATAAGAAGAGAGAAAAGAGCAAAAGAGTAGAGAAAGGGAGAGGGAGACAAAAAGAAAGCATAAGGATAGAAAATAAGGTGGTAGAAAGAGAAATGATAATAGAATTGTGGCAAAACAAAATAAAGAGCATACTCAGATATCAAGTGCAGCATAAAAAACCTTTTTATTTCTGACATTTCCCCAAGAAAATTTTTATTTTTATTTACAAAATTTATGGTCATTGGAAATTTCCTGGTTTTGGGTCTTCATTTGACCTCTATAAACCATGCACCTCTATCACAACAGTGGTTATAGAACTCTTATGTAGATATTGTTTTTAGTTTTCTGCTTTTAGTTTTGTTTTTAGTTCTACTTTCCTTTTAATAAATAAATATGTGACATACACTGAAAATGTACAATGCTAAAAGTCCTGCTCTTTCATGAGCTTCTACAGCTCTCTGCTGTATGCTTTGTAACATTGACACAGTAGTTTCTTTAACAAAGCCATCATATTTATGTTTCATTTTTTTCAGGCATTGATTAAGTGTGAGGTGAAACCTCTGTTTCTCAGGCATTCTTGAGCTCTATCAGGCTGACTCATATAAATAGGTTATTTTAACACGAGTAACTCACATTCGGATTGTTTCCTCTGGTTCCCACCTGCTATTACAGATGCCTCAAGCATAGCATCCATTTTTCTCCACCACTTAAGAATTCCTGGAAGTTCCTCAGGGCCACTTTTGTCTGCTCAAAAATGAGATCTGTCAAATGTAATATGGTCTCTGGCAGGCACCGTTGCTATTCCTTCTCTGCTCCACTTACAGGAATATTGTCCCACCTGTCCTTTTCCAAGTCTGTCCAGCATGGCTGCCTATGCTGGGGTCTCCTCCCTCATCCTTTGGGACCATTACTGTCTCTTTTTCTGGTCTGTTCCTGAATCACAGTGTTCCTTCATCAGTGGAGGTGATGAGACAATACATTCTCCTTACTTTCTTTTATTTCCTTCTTTCTTTCATTTTATATCTTCTTTTCTTCTTCCCTTCCTCCTTCCCTTCCTTCCTGCCTGCCTGCCTTATCTCCTTTCTTCATCCTTTCATATACTTTCTTCTTTCCTTCCCTCCCAGCCCTTCCTTCCTTTTCTCCTCCTTTCTTCCTTTCATTTCCTTTCTTCTTTCTTTCCATCCCAGCCCTTCCCTCCCTCCCTCCCTCCCTTCCTTCCTTCCTTCCTGGTAATATCTATTGAATCAACCTTCTAAGCTATACTCCTGTTTCTTAAATGATGGCAGTCCAGTGAACTTCATCCTTTAGTGTTTATTTGCAGTCTTCATTTCCTAGACCTCAGATATACAACTAAAGGAATGGCAGACACTCTGCTGAGTTAGAATCCTTCTCAGAGTCGATATCAGTACTTGGACAAATCAAGGCTACCTGACTCCCTCTTCCTTAGGAAGACTAGTTCATGCCAATCTCCTGAGCCCCATAAATCAACAGATGCCCAGTTTGCTGACCCAGACCCAACAGGTAAGGAGACATATTTACCAGAGTCTTTGACCAGCAGGGAACACTGTGTAGGTATGAACTAGGAGTATCATCCCATAAGATAATCTAAACTTTATTTTATCATTTCCTGCCTTCAACTTCATTGTTTTAGGTTTTGGCCAAAATTTTAGATTTTAGATTTACTATTTCTTGTTAATGATATATATGAAAATTCTTCAGTGCAGTAATTTTTTACCACATTCAATCCCAAGAAAGATTTTGTAGAGAGAGAAAAAGGACTATTTGATGAAAATCTATGGATACCAATAACCTGTGCTACTCATTTCTTTTATTTCAAAAGTTAATTGATAATTGACCTATTTGACAATAAGAATTACAGTATTTGTTTACTATTTAATGATTCTTTATTTTGACTAATAAATGTTTCCAAATCTGCATCTTTTACATCCAATCAGCTTTATTATTTTCTTACTTAAAAACAAGTCATGTCAAAGCGTCAAAGCAGATCTGAACTAAGAATGTTCATTTCCCAATCTTTTCCTCTGATACATTCCCACCGTCTATCAGCATGGCTAGAACAGGGACTAACCACACTGGGTGACTGAGTGAATAAATGTGTCCATCAGTCATTCAATCAAGTTTTGCAGGAGTACAATATAATCTTGTTTATTCACTTTGTATCCACCTCCATTTATTCAGATCTCTGCAAAGCTAACTAAATTCTACATGGGAATGAGAACTTCCTCAGCAGTTCTACCCCTTATTTACATACACTCTGTAGGAAGTGGTCTCCATGGTTCTCCCCCAGGGGTGCAAGGGGCTATTAAAACCCTGTCCACCCTGTTTGTTCCTTTGCTCCCTTTGCCCACTCCCCCTTCACCAATCATCATTGGTCTGGCCTCCACTTCCTCCTTAACTACACATGTCCAGTCCTCATGACCACTCACTGCTTCAGATACTAACCCCTAAGTACACTCTTTTGGATTTCTAGTGTATAAACTTTCCTGAGTTGATGGGGTGTTTCCTCAGACACATCCATAGTAACCAAGAAAGCCTGAGACAACCTCTCCATATCTCTCCTCCCCAACCACCCAACCTTTTCCCAGAGGCATAGAGTGGGAGGCTATGGAGTGGTGTTGCACCATGGAGATTCACTTCAGTAATTAAAAAGTGAAGACACACACTCCTTTCCTTACAACAAACATATAGCTAGAAAAATTGAGGACTTCATCTAAATGTATGAGAATATATCAGTATGTTTTCTTGATTTAAACTATCCCTTTCCTTGATTGATGTTATTCTAAAACATCCCCCAACTCCTGAAGATTTAGCACTAGTAGGGTTAATTTCAATTTGATTAAGAATTTTATCTTGCATGTGAGAAGGCACTAAAGCTGAAATAATTGGTTTACTTCTTTGTGAAGCCCATATATGCATTTAATTCCATATATATGTGTGTGTGTGTGTGTGTGTGTGTGTGTGTGTGTGTGTTTGTGTGTATTTTTTTTTTCTTAAGCAACCAAAGAGCTCTGTGGGTCAGAATTTTCTATTAGGCTTATAAGAGATTCTTCCCTAAATATCTTCAGCAGTTTTTTGCTAACACATTTTGCGATTCACAGATTTAAGTTCTGTTGTTATGTCTTGAATCAAGTCTTCCCTCATATGCCTGAGAGCAGCATTTTGCAGCTCTAAACCTCACAGCATCCTGTTTATATATCACTAATGGGACTTATCACATTGTATCTTGAATTACATTTGTTTTCATTTATTTTATCTTGATGGCATTTCAGAGCAAACCACTACCACCTGTCAGCAAAATGTGAAGGTAATGAAGCTGAAAATCAGGGGAGGGTCAGGAATTGGATACTGAAGAATTTTATTATCAAAATGCAAAACTACATTTATACTCCTTTGGTGGAAGCAGAGTTGAAGATGTAGCTAATGGAACAAGAAACATTAAATCCATATAGGGCACGTGGGAGAATCAAAGTCCATGGGGAGACATGAGGTCACAGTGGGAAGAAACTAATAAAAAGGCAAACACGGAAGGAATGATGATATTCACTTGTTCTATTCAGATTTATTTTCATAGATAGACTCTCATTACCATTTTAAATTCTCTTTTGGAGGCCCAGAGCCTCTCATACCTTTGTCAATCTGAAAGAAGCACTCTACACAACAAGTAACAAATCCTATTTCCCTTGCTATAATAACTCCATTGACTGTTGTTTTTATAGCATTTAACACTTAATACATAGGAAATAATAAATCAGGTTTGGATGAATGAAGAGTATATGCATTCTTAGTTTTAAGGGTTAACCAAAATTTTTTACAGACACTGATATTTGGTTTTGCATACTAGTATAATTTTCTGTGGTTGAGGTAGCAACTTCTCCAATTATACTTTCTATTGCCTCATTAGTCTTCACCTATTAGCAAGTAAGTTTTCCTTAATGGGGTATTTAGGATCATTTTAGTGATGGTCATTTATAATAAAAAGAAAAGACTACAACAGTAAACTCATACACTGAGCTCTAATGTATTGTTTAATTCTGCTCCATCTGCAAGTGTTTGTTTTCTTTTATTAACTGCATTAGAAGAGGCTAATTTGTATAGGATTTACATGTTATTTCCCCCTGTGAGGTGTCTGCTGTCATGCTTCTATGGCTCTATTATGCCAGAAAATGATTCCACATTGCTTTCAATTGCTTTAATATAAAAATCAATAAAATGAATCATACGGGGGATGTTCTTATAACAGATAATATGTAATAAACAAGAATATAAGAAAAAAATGAAGAAAAATCTTGACCGAATTTAATCAAGCATTTTTCCTCTTCTTTTACATTTCTTCTTAAAAATAAGTGCTACCTTTTATACGTCTCAGGGGCACAACTGTGTTACCTGTGTGACACTGCTTTGTCATCTGTAGTGGTCACTGTGTGACAGTGATTTGCACATGTGGGGCAGGGAAAGGACCCATCAGAGAGAGCCCATAGCATAATTAAGAAACATTCTGTTCATTCCACTGGTCTCTATTACCCTTTATTCTCACCTTGCCCTGTGTTTTTCTTCTTCATGAAATGGGAGTAGTTTTCAATCTTGGTGAGAAAATAACAATTCAGGTAACAGTAAATGACAGAAAAACCTGTGCACTGAGTCATGGGTACATGGCTCATGTAAGGGATCAAGCTTAGCCATTTTCAGGCCAAATTTGAGAGATAAAGCAAAAATAGAAATATGGCACAGATCAGAAGTTGCTACCTGCATTTGTGAAAGAAATTGGATGCTGTGGCTAGTTGGAGATTTTTAAGTTCAAAAGATTGTTTTGACTGTCATAGAAATTTTGTCTGCATAAACCACATTTTTGTTAATTGATTTTGAGTGGGGCATTTTTGGAGGGGTAATTTCCACAACAAACAGGCATGACTCAAAGTGGGAACTGGCCTTACCCAAGTGCACTTTTCTTTAAGTTCTTCATCCTAGCAATCATTCAGATTACCACCAGATGACAAGTACTTCATTGCTTAGAGGATGATGATAATGATAGGTAGATAGGTAGATAGATAGATAGATAGATAGATAGATAGATAGAATAAAACTGGTTTGGAAAATTGCTTCATAAGTATGACTTCATGTCATAGAAATGTTTTATAATGGAATAACAAGCATGCACACACTATCAAAATATTTTTCTATTTGGATTCTAGATTCTGTAGAAAATCTACGTATATATGTGTTATGGATTCTTAAGACTGATGTAATGATTAATAAAGTGATGATTATAAAATAAAATCAGATATAGGGACTAAAATTATATAAATGATAATGTAGAGAGAATATAAAGAATTAACAAAATATTTTAAAGTTTTCAACAGAACATACATTTCTGGTGTTTTTTTCTCTTAAACTCCATTTATTAAATTGGGCTCTTTTTGTTCTTCATAGTGTATAATGGATATGATTTTTTCAAAACATAGATTTGAGAGAAGGCAGAAGAAAAATTTAATCATTCTGTAAATAAAGGTAAAATTCATGTTTATTAAAAAACAGGTTAACTAAAAAAGAAGAAATGGAGGGAGCGTCTGCTAAGGCCATTGGAGAGGCATTTATGTGGGTGGTGGCCTTTTACTCTTCAATAAAACATGACTACTTACCATAGCAACCAGAGTGTTGAATAACACATGTGCTGCCTGAGATGCAGTACTTTAATAAAGAAATACTTGCAGTGAAGAATGAGCAAATGCATGGACACTTTTTTCAATCTCATAATAGAAAACAATATCTTTTTTGAAAGCATTTATATTCCCCCCCCCCTTTTTTTTTTTTTTTTGGTACTGGGGATCGAACTCCAGTCCTTGTGCTTGCAAGGCAGGTGGTGGAACCACTGCACTAAATCCCCGGCCCTTATTTCCCTCATTTTTAATACCAGCTACTGTGTAATAATCAATACAATATGCTACAAGCCGTTTGTCTTCCTTTGTGACTGGCTTGCCTTTGAAAGTGATGACTTTTATTTGGGTGTTTGTTTCACCAGGATAAGTGTTGCATTTTGGAAGACACCAAGCTGCCATGTGGGGAAGGTTACTTCTCCTTTTCTAGAAAGGGGAGAGAAAAATGACTCAGGTCCCTGCTGTGGAACACATAGTCCAGATGACTTCCTGTGGTCTACCCAGGTATATTCTTGGATCATCTTCTAATTTCTTTCAAGTTTTATCCAGGAAGCAGGAGTTTAATGGGTTTACCGAATGTGTAAGCTAAATGACCTAAGTGGCAATGGTCAGCGGAGGACACTGCTCTCTGCTTTCAGCTGTAATTGGATCCCCCATGCTCTTTTGCTAAGCTCTTTTATACTTTGGTAGAAAGTTTAGAGTTTACAGCCCTCTGCTTTGCATCTGAGAGTCCTGAATTATCATGTTATGATACTACTCTCTATGAATGGTTTCAAAATTTTACATATTTTACAATAACGCATGGGATTATTCATGTATAATTACTACAAGTAGGTATATTCCACATGTTATAAAAGTTAAATTTTTACTCGGAAATCATAGCCAAGGAGTACTTTTTTTCCAATGAAAGTAATTTAAATTGAAGTAAGACCCTCTAATACCACCATCTGTACAAGTAAATTTCTTTCTGACTAATTAAATATGCATATCAGAGCCATGTACTGTACAGATGAACCAAGTTTTATTGAAGCAATATGCTTATAAATCCCCTAGGTATTAAAGATTAAGAACTAATGGTATTTTATATTCATGTAGATATAAATAAGCACAAAGAAAGATATTTGAGTAGTTTCATCTCTTTTGAAGTACGTTTTATCACCTTTTCCTAGTTAATTAATATTTTTCACCCCAAACTATGATGAACACTTTTATTGGTCTACCATTCTACATGGATTTAAAGCTTCCCTCACTATTCACATGTACCATGCATGTCTGGATTTATGAGAGGTGCCCACTCACTTATCTCCTTAGATTCCCAGGGAGCAGAGCAATGCAGTGAAACTGAAATCATTAAGTTGTCTGAATTCCTAACAGTTGGACTTGCCTCTCCATGAAATCACACTGCACAGCCAAGTGGAATTCATGGCCACAGCCCTTTATTGCATCATTATGGTTTATAGTCCATAGCAAATACAAATACAAACACAGAAAGGAGTCATAACAGTAGGATGCATCTGACCTACCGGCCCACCTTCTGGGGCTTTGCTTGAGTCTGCACATTCACTGCATGGAACAGAAGCAAAGGGAACACTCTGTAGTTACCCCTTGAAAGGCCTGACTGCAAGTCCCTAGTCCATGTCTTTGAACTAGTCATCACCACAGTAGGCAGCCCATCTCAACTGGGAAAAGCAGTCATTTATGTGAGTTCTCCCAGGAACAAGGCTTGGTGAGGGCTTGTTGATGTCAGCTTAAAAGTGATTTCCCACTGTGGGTGAGATACCCCAGTTGCTTTTATAAAACATTACTCTCTTCCTTACTGGAGCCAACCAGTGAGGTAGGCTCTTGATATGGTCTGATAAATTGAAGGCTACCAAAGTAAAACTCATTGTCAGGGACTTTTGCATCCCAGATCTGTAAAAATGGAACGTCTTTCTCTCAGATTGTTTGTAATCCTGAGGAATTTGGTAATCAATTTTCATTTCCTTCACATCAATAATTCCCATTAAAGTCAAATTAAATGCTTATTGGAACCCATTGGTTTTTTTGTCTTATTTCTAGTATTTTCTCATCTTTACAACCATATTCAAAGTTAACCAAATGTGCAAAGGGTATAGAACACTTTGTCTTATAATTTATTCTTTCTTGTCTTTTAGCAAACAAACAAAGCAAACAAATGAATATTTTCTTAAAAAAAGAAAATTCCAAACTACTTTTGGAACAGAAGTAACAAGGAATCTACTATGTATCTTACTACGTTATCTTTTACTTTGGGACATTTTACTTGTTTTCCTTATAAGTTAAAAGGGGCACAAAATGCAATAACTTTAAGAGTCAGTTTAAGGTTTCCTACAATTGAAAATACACTTCAAGGTATAATATAAGAAGGGTGCATTGTCCTTTACACGCAAGCTGATTTCTTCTTGTCTTATTGTGTCCTCATTGGAACAATCGTGTTCTGAGTGACTTTCCATTACTGGTCATGACCTTGGTCCCGAAATTTTACCACTCTGCCACTAAAAGAAAAAAAAAAGAACAATGTAATAAGATTTTACTGAAGTTGAATTTATGAAAATTGTCTTTCATTTTGTCATGAAGAATATGAATTTTAGTCCCAGATTGTCAGAATTTGAATCCAGATTGCACCACTGGTGAGCTATGAAACAAGAGCAAGTTAATGATCTCTCTGTGTCTTCATTTCTGGACCTTAAAATAAGGATAATAAAATTACTCACTTCCTAGAACTCTGTGTGAATTAAATAATGTTATGCATAAAACATGCCCAGAACATTACCTGACATATTGTAAGTACTCAATTACTGTTGGTCATAAGCATGATGACCATGTCTTTCCTTCATAATTTCTGTAAAAATGGCCAAATTGACACCTTTTATGCATGTATATATTCTTTACAGCACCGATCACACTTACAGGTTTGTGTTTGTTTGTGTTTTTGGTTAACACCAATCCCCAAACCATAAAGTCATAAGAATAGGGATTCGTCATTGCAGCCACTGATTTTAGCATAAGTCTTGATTGAGAGTAGACTTTCAATAAGTATGTTTTAAATCCATAAATTTGTTTTCATTTAAAATACTTGCTTGGAAAACATAGGAGTTAACAACCCTATTCCAGCCCCCATATTTTTAAAAGATTTCTATTCATTGAAGTCTGAATAGTTTTGGAAACTTCATCACATAAGAAGCTTCCTCCACTGCTTTAGGGAGTCCATTTTCCTGTTGCATTCCTTGATCAAATTTTTTTTCTAATTTAACCCCTTTTCTGTTTCAAAACAGGTCTATTACTGTTCCTGTACAGAAAAGAAAAGCTGCTTACCATACGTCACAGGTCACAGTAATTTCTAACAGAGTTAAATAGGTGATTATTTGCTCTTTGCAAATATACTGAAATGTGCTCTTACAAAATGACTATAGATTCCAAAGTCCATTGGTTTAAAAAAAGCAAACTTCAGTATATCTAGGAAAATTTTAATCTTATAAAAAATGTCCAATCACTTTTCTACCATCACGTAATCTGGATAAACAGATTCTCTCTCTCTCTCTCTCTCT
>NW_004624742.1:1348954-1408908 GCF_000247695.1 Heterocephalus glaber | reverse complement strand
TCTCTCTCTCTCTCTCTCTCTCTCTCTCTCTCTCTCTCTCTCTTTCCCTCCCTCTCCCTCTCCACTTAAGGTTCCAGAATTTGTTTGCTGTAGGTGAGGTTTTATTAGAGACTGCCAACAAGGCTCCAGTTTCACTCAGTCTGAAGTTCTAAAGTCTCTCAGATCTATTAAATAATATATTGAGCACAGACCCTAAAATCTAAGACTCTACGATTAGTCTGTATACTGTCTGCCTTATCCAAAAAAGTTGGTTATATGGGACAGGAAGAGGTGATCATGGATTTTCATGTTTGCTTCATTTTCTTCAGTGATTAAATCTGGCCTTTCTTAAGTAAAAACAATTCATAGTTGTTAAAACACTTGATGTTGGCTTTGGGCTTACTGAGTATTGTACAATCTTAGAGCTCTTAGATTCACCATATACAGTCAACTCTTCCTGATCCTCTTAAATGCATCGCGTGATCCCAGTGGCATTCATTTTAATTACGTATATAGTGAGTAGGGCTTCACACAGAGTTGATGTTGTGAGCTGTCCAGCTATCCAGGACTAGGAAGATTAATAAGAACTAGTGAGGAGATTGGGAGGGAGTATCTGCTAGAAGAGATTAAAAGGCAAACTATTACAGGAGAGTCAAAGTAGTTGAAAGAAGCAGCAGATAAGTTGCTCTCTTAAAAATATTTACTTTCCGCAGGCCTTTCAACAAAGTATGAAAGCAGCTCATACTACCTTTAGCCTCTAAATATAAAGTAGTAAGAGAATGAACATATCTCTAGTTTGCACATTTTCTGCCATCAAGTTTCAAAATGCCTCTCATGAAAATCTGAGTAGTAGAAACTTGAAAACTTGTCTTCTTCATAAAGTACATATTTTCCTCTCATGGATTTCAAATGCACGGTTTTGAATACCTGCTGAAGTAATGTTCAAACTCTTTAGCTACTCTAAATTAATGGTCTTCCATCACAATGCACTTTTTTATATTCACAGATATAAACCAGTATTTGTTTAGAACACTCCGCTCATTCGCTACTATCTTCCAAAATCATAGATCAAGTCAGAAACTCATTAGTAATCAACATTACTGTAGATCTTTAAACATTTACCATAGGAGAGAAACAAAAGTATGATTTAATGTGGAAATTATTTCAAATTTCTGGAATACTCACTTTTCACTGTATTTTCTGTGCTAGGTTTGTGTTTATTTTTGTTATTGCAGTGTTTCTTTTCTTTCTTTTTTTGGTACCAGGGATTGAACTCGGGACCTTGCGCTTGTGAGGCAGGTGCCGGAACCACTGAGCTAAATCCCCGGCCCTGCAATGTTTCATTTTTGTTTGTTTTGTTTTATTGATGATGACGACTGATGAAGAAGAAGAAGATGATGATGATGATGATGATGATGATGATGCTTTTACTGAGCTCTTTCTGGACTACAGCTTGTTGTTACCAAAAGGATCCGAGAGCCTGAATCTAAATGAAAATCCACTTGCTTACTAAACGTGGACTTACGGGATCAAAGCCAAGAAGCACACTGCAGCATTTGCCTTTGTCCTCCAACATGAATCAGGTTTTACCACTTCACTTTTTTTTTTTGGTACCGGGGATCGAACTCGGGTCCTTGCGCTTCCGCAGCAGGCAGCGGCGGAAACCACTGAGCTAAATCCCCGGTCACCACTTCACTTTGAACACTCTTAATGTAATATGTATATTTTGTTTAACTTCAGGAAATGAGCAACTATCTTCAAATTTAGATATGTTTTCGTTTTCAGCCTTGGAGGAAGATGGTGAGGTATGGGAGAAACTAAAAGCTTTGGCTTGTACTAAAATGGGTATATTTGTACTTACTCATGACCTTTGCAAGCAAAACTATGTACACTTTATAAAATTATTTCAGGACCTAAAATAAAGTAAGTCTCCAAAGAAGTACTTTCTAAATGCCAAGAAAAATAACAGAATGTTTGTGTTTACAATTCTTCTTCAACTGTTTTATAGATAGAATTTTAAAATAGATTTTGTTTATGAAAAATAGCCATTTAAATTGTATGAGGATCAAAATGTATAATAGATAATGTGAAATAGGGAAAAGAAATCTGAAGGGGAAAGGGAAGGGGAAAAAAGGGAGGGGTTGGGGAAAGGAAAAAAAGGGAAAGGAATAAATATGAGAAAATGAAAAAAATGGAAACAAAGTCTTTGTAAATAGGGGGAGGTGGAGGCGTTGAAGGGAGGTCAGGGGAATGGTCAAAAAAATAGGAACCAAGATATATTATGTAAAGATACAAATTCCCAATGATGAATGTGATCATATGTACACCTAAAATGTACCAATAAAGTTAACGTATAAAATAAATAAATAAATAAATAAATAATAAATAATAAGGCTTGAGGGGAAAATAAATAAAGTGCACTAGCATGAGATGCTGCCACATAATTCTGTCTTCTATTTAAAAGTGTTATTTTGTCTCCTAGAAATTTTATTTGAAGCAGTTATACTACATTAAATTTTCTACTAGGAAAGGATTGAAATTCCCGAATTTTAAAAAAAATCAACATTCTACAAGCCTAAGAAAGCTTATACATTTGGGAAATAACAGAGGCATCATTTCCTTGCGAGACTGAGATATCATTTAGTGCTTACATTCTAGTTCCAGCTATGTAGTTGTAACTTCATTTCCTTTCAGAATGCTAGAAGAATATAATGAAGGCTAAATCTAAAATAATATCTCACCTTATCCTCAGTTTTTCATTCTAGAGGTTAAGAAACAGGGCAAAAACTATTTATATGACAACATATAGGCATTCAATTAATGGAGAAGCATGGCCATCAGGTAACATATCCCCCCCAAATAAATACTATTTCACTTCTCTAGAGAGCAAGACCTTGTTAGGCTTAATTACAAATCCACTCAGAAAAAAATATTCTGATTGAAACAGATTAGGATTTTCTAGCTGAAACTAATTTCTTGTTTTAAGGATTAATATCCAGATTATGGCTATTTTTAAACTGTTCATGACAGCAACATCGGTAAAAACAATACAGATTAATTTAAAATCATAAAAGATGTCTCCTATTTCTGGCCAGGAACAAGCATTGGTCCAAACTTAACTTCTCATTATAAACAACTAAAAAATGGAACATAATATATACAATAACACATCTTATGAACTGGACATTCTGTATTACAGGGCTATGATTTCTGAAAAGAAAAAAATAAATAAAAAAGCCTTGTAATCACTAAAAGTTTCTGCATAAAAGCAGTTTCTGACCAGGGTACTGAGAGAAAAACCCAAACAGACTACCGAGGTCTCATCAAAATAAGTCAAAGATTAGCTTTCCAAGAGGACAACAATGCTAGAATTTTCAAGGCAAAATACACGAAAAGCGAGAGATACAGAAAGAGCTTCAGAAGTCTGTATAAAGACTCAATATTTTAATAAAAAAATACCAAAAAAAGTTTTGAAAAGAAGTATCTCAGTAGCCTATGAGATAGTACGAAGTGTTCTAGCATATGTATAAATGTGACTGAAGTGAAAGCAAAGGTGTGGGAACAGAAAAAAAGTACATGAAGAGATAATAACTAAAAAGATAAACCTGCAGAGAAAGATAAACCTCCAGCTCCAAGAAGCATATTAAATTCCCAGAAAGATGGACACTTAACAAAAACAGACTAAAGCACGTAGAATCAAATTCCTGAAAATTGTTGTCATGGAGCAATTCTTAAAAATGGTGAATATATATATATTATAGAGGGAAAAAGATAAAAATAACAGGCTCCTTGTCATAATAGCAACAGTACAGAAGACAGTGATGACATCTTTAAAGTGCTGGAGAAAAGATATAGCTCGGCAATCCAATATTCAGTATCAATTTAAATATGTCAGAAATAAAGAAGTAATAAGGATATTCTTTGGGCAAATATACTCGAAAGAACTTATTGCCAGTAAGTCTTTACTTCAAGAAGTTACAGGAGCTTCTCCAGAGAAAGAAAATATTGTAGATGGAAATGTGAACCTACATAGTAGAAGAAAGCTGCCTGAAATGGAAAAGATGTGAGTAAACATCCACATTTTAACCATTTATTCAAAAGAATAATTTATTTAAAGGTCAAACTATATTTGGGGGAATTTGTAACATGTAGGAAAAAATGTGTGTCAATACCAACATACAGGATGTGCTGCTGTAACTTAACTTTAAGATTCTTACAAGCTGAGTAATAAAGTATAATGTTATCTGAAGGAAGCCTATACAAATTAAATATGCACCTTTTACAGTTAAGAGAAGCAGTAAATGTATAAAACAAATACAGACAACTTATAATTCAATAGAGGAAATAAAAGGCATTTAGAAAAATACTCAAAACAAGACAAAAGGCAGGAAAAGATAAAAATATAGCTAGAAGAAATGAGAAAATAGTAAGATTACAGATTTAAACTCTGCCATCCCCATCATATTTCTACTAAATGAAAGAAGACAAAAGAGTTCAATTAAAGAGATTCTCAAACTATATAAAAAGAAAGCAAAATTCAGCTATATGTTTTCTATAGGAAATATACTTAAAATATAGAAAGACATCGACATAGATGCTAAAAGCTTGATACTGTGGAAGTCCTCATATTGAGACATCTAAAATGACTATGCAGTATTAGTATCAGACACTGTAGTCTTCAACATGAGAAATAGTATTAGAGATAAAGGGAGATATTTCATAATGACAAAGAAGATATCACAATCCTAAATACATGGGCAACAAGAAACAGAGCTTCAAACACCAGAAGTAGCTTTTTTCAGCAGCTTTTTCAAATACATACTAAATAGTCTTGGGGATAAGACATTGATGGACCATAAAACTGGTCTCTAGCTTTAGAGGAGTAAAATAAGACAGAGTATGTTCTTTTATCACAATGGAATTAATTTAGAAATTATACCTGTAACAAAAGCTTACTTCTAAAATCACTAAATACTTGGAAATTAAATACCACAATTGGATACTGCACTGGAAATCCTAGTTAGAACAATGAAATAAGACAAATAGATAATACATGTACAGTCAAACAGAAAAAATCAAATTGCTGTTGCTTATAAGTAACAGCACCACTCACTCAGGATTTTAGATGAATTAATAATTAGATTAATAGGAAAGCTTGCATAGGTTCTGCATATGAAGTCAATACACCAAATTCAAAGTTGCTCCTGTACATGGTCACAACAAGTAACAAAAATGTATTGAAAGAATGGCTGCTATCAAGAAATCAACCAATAACAAATGCTGGCAGGGTTGTGGAGAGAAAGGAACCCTTCTCCATTGTTGGTGGGAGTGCAGACTGGTGCAACCACTGTGGAAATCAATAAGGAGATACCTCAAAGAACTGGGATTAGAGGTCCCATTTGACCCAGCTATTCCTCTTCTGGGTATCTTTCCAAAAGAATTAAAAGTATCATACCACAGCGATATATGTGCACCCATGTTTATAGTGGCACAGTTTTTAATAGCTAAAACTTGGAAACACCCCAATTGCCCATCAACTACAGACTGGATAAAGAAGATGTGTTCTTTTTTTATAAAATGGAGTACTACTCAGCCATAAAGAATGAGAAACTAGAGACATTTATAGCTAAGTGGAATCACATTGAGGCCATACTTTTAAGTGAAATAGGACACACATGTGTAAATACCGAACAGTTTCTCTTGTGTGAAAAACTAAAAGTGTAAATAAGGATCAAAATGTATAATTGATATTGTGAAATAGGAAGAAAAGTTCTAAAGGAGTAGGGAAAGTAGGAGGGGTAGGGAAGAGGAAAGAAGGGAAAAGAAAAATATGAGAAAAGGAAAAAAATGGAAACAAAGTTTTTGTAAATAGGGAAGGGTGGAGGGGGTGAAGAGAGGGCTGGGAATGGGGAAAAAATAAGAACCAAGATACATCATGTACAGGTACAAGATCCCAGTGATGAATGTAACTGTATTGTATACCTAAAATGTACCAATAAGCTTAATGGAAAAAATGTATTAGAAATAAAAATTTATTTTTAATTATAACAAAAATTATGGAATAAGTAAAGATAATTGTAGTCAATTATGTACATGACTTTATGGCAAAGAACAATACATTATTGAAAAATACAATAGCCTGGAAGAAACAGATATCAACAAAGTTTATGACTAAGATGGCCCAGTAAAATAAAGATGTTAATCTACTCTAAGTGTTTCTAGAAGGAAAAAGAGAAAGGGAAGCCAAAGAGGAAGTCATTAGTGCATTTCAAATTAATTTCCTAACCACAAATCTTATGCAATTTGACAAACTGATCATAATTTAAAGAACCAAGATTAATCAATATAACTTTGAAGAACAGAAGTTCTTATACTTCTATAATAATTAAGGAATTAGAATAGTGATGCAGAGATAGACAAGTGGTTAAATTAAAAAGAACAGAAAGCCCAGAAACAGATTTGTAACTATGCAAAATTTAATATATATCTGTGGCAAATTTATAAATAAATAAGACAATAGTCTATTACATGAGTAATACAGGAAAATTTGGGAAGATATCCAAAGAATAAAATTTGGATCTCTGCCACATATTATACACAAAAATATAAGCAGAAACTAATCTTTTAAAAATTTGCATTTGAGTCAGTAGGATATTACATATTTAGAAGGTAAAATTGAGTATAATTTCTTAAAAATGGAGCCAAGTAATACAAACCGCAAAGAAAAATAGTAAATACTATCACATTAATTTTAAATGCTTATAATAAAATCTATAATTAAAGTTAAAAAAGACAGTAAAAGTTAAAGCTGGAACAATTTGAGCAACAAAATAAATAAAGAAGTATTGGGGGACCAGGGATTTAGCTCAGTGGTTTCCCCGCCTGCCTCTCAAACGCAAGGTCCCAAGTTTGATCCCCCGTACCAAAAAAAAAAAAAAAAGCAATACTGGGTTACAATCCAGAACATAACATAAATATTTTTTATTCCATACTGATATACTTCAATGATGGAGCAAACAAGTACATGAGGAAGAATAGACACCTCTCCTTTGCAAAAGAATTTCAAAGGAGTTGAAACATAAATTTGTAGTACTGCTTATAGTGAATTCTTTCCAAAGAAAACAATATGGAAGGGGAGGAATAATTATCCTACCTCAATAGTGATAATTCTAGTTGATATTTTGTACCCTCCTTTTTATTTCATTAGTACGTGCTTCCAGTATATGCAGTTTACAATCATCTTGGGGAGAAGGTATGTATACATAATACAGCTTGGTTCTTTTTTTTTAACTCCCCTTCCCCTGCCCTTCCACCTCTCCTCCTCCTCTGAGTCTCCTTTCTCCATTTTTGTTCCTGTTGATATTATTAATCTTATCACATGTTTATGACATATAAAGTCTACATTCATTGAGGTTATTAGGTTCCTATACATGGCATATCTTTATTCTACTATTCCATCTTTATTCCCCCACCTTTTCCTCTCACCCACAGTCTCTTGGACCTCTTATTTGCAAGAGATTCATCCACTTGTCTCCTTCTACTCATTCTTTATTGTTCTCTTTATTTGTATTTTGCCTTACTCAAATGACAGATACCATATGGTATTTTAGCTTGTGCATCTGATTTATTTTATTCAACATTATATTTTCCAGGTGCATCTATTTTCCTAAAAATGTCTCAAATTTGTCCCTCCTTATGGCCAAGCATTATTCCATTGTTTATAGATACCACATTTTCTTTATCCAATTGTCTGTTGATGGATGTACAGGCTTCCTGAATTTAGCTATTATGAATTGTGCTGTTATAAAAAATTGATATGAATGTATCCATGAATATATATGGCTATAGTATGATGTCATTAGCTCTTTGGGGAAGACACCTGGAAGGGGGATAGCTGAGTCATATGGAGTTTCTAATTTTAGTTTTTTGAGGAATTTATATATTGATAATGGTTGTACTAGTCTACATTGCAACCAACGATGCAAGAGAGTTCCTTTTTCACCATAGCCACACCAGCATTTGTTATTTCTTTTATTTCTTAATGATTGCCATTCTTCTTGGAGCCTTCTTAAGATTTTATAAGAATGGTATTTGTCATCCCTGGTTTTCCTCCCCCAAAGCTATAACCAAGTTTCCCCATGAGAAAAACATTATATAGAAAGGTTCTCTCCAAAATATTTGACCAATTCATCTCAAAAATTTTAAGGGCGTCAAGCAGGTAAACAAACAAAAAGTCAGAAATGTCACGGATAAGATGCGCCTAAGGGACATAATGACCTAGTGTAATGTAATACCCTGATACCCTGGGTGAGACTGTGCTGCAGAAAAGGAACACGAGGCAAGAGAGTTGGAATAAAATGTGGACTTTCCCTAATAAAACAATATGAGTTCATTTGCCTGTGGTAAGTATATCAAACTAATGTAAACTATTCACAATAGAAAGAACTACGAATAGTGTATACAGGAATTGTAGTACAATTGTCTTAATCTGTTCATACCTCTTTGACAAAGTACCATAAGCTGGTGTCTTATAACACTAGAAATTTATTTCTCACGGTTGTAGAGGCTAAAAATTCCAAGATCAAGATGGTGATGGATTCAATGCTTGGCACGGGCCTGTTTCCTGGTTCACAGACAGCACCTTCTTGCTGTGTCCTCCCATGATGAGAAAGGGACCAGAAAGCTCCCTGGAGCCTTTATCTTTTTGTAAGGTGTTAATGGCACTCATGAGGTCTCTGTCTTCACTACCTAATCAACTCTCAAACTTGGCCTCCTAATACCCTCACAGCAGTGACTAGGTTTTAACATAGGAATTTTTTTTTGTCAAATGGAGGGTGTTAGGGTTTGCATCTGGAAGTCTCCAAGTCCCTCATGTGTTTGAAGACAGAGCTTTTGGAAGGTTATTAGACTAAGTGGATTATAGCTGATTTGCTATTAGGAGGTGGGGCCTGCTCAGGAGAGGCAAGTCACTAGGGTAATGATGATGTATCTTTTAGAGAAGATCCCCAAATTGCAACCCCAAACCCACTTATTTATCCCAAAGTGCAACACTGCAATTAAACCTGAATACTGAAGTTCTAGTTTAGAAAAAGTAACTTGTACATTAACATCTTTTGTCTCAAAAGAAAAAGAATGCCTGAGTCATAGGTTCTGTCACCACTGCCCTAGGGAATGACCTAGCGGGGTTTATCTCCTTCCCCAGCTCCTCCCTTTACTCTCTCTGCTTCCTGGACACTATGCATTAAGCAGCTCTTCCTCTACCATGCTCTCTGCCGCGCCATTCTGTTGTTGAAACAGGAGCCAAAATAAATCTTTCCTCACTTGAATGGTGGATGTCAGGTATTTTGTTCCAGCAATAAGGAAAGTAACTAAGACAGAGAGCCTCACAAAATCAGACCATAGTAGCAAACTCTACTTAAAAAAAAAAAAAAAATCTGAAACTGTTTTACCATAAAAGCTTTACTTAAAAAGAGAAGACAGTCATAGTCTGGGAGAAAAAAATTGCAATATGTGTGACAGATACAGTTTAGCATCCAGGATATACAAGACATTACAGCAAATCAATAAGTAAAAAGTATATAATCTAAAAGAAAAAATGGCAAGGAACCATGAATTAACAGAATAGACAACCCTACTGACCATAAACATGAAAAGAAATTCAATCTCATATTCATGAGGGGAGTGAAAATTTACAATGTAATAGAATGGTGCACATGCATCATATGGTTAATTTTTTTTTTAATGTGTCCATGTAAAGGGATATGGAACAATGGCAACACATGATCTAATTGTACAATAAAAACTGGGTCAAACATTCTGGAAAGCTGCTTAATATTTAATAGAGTTCTGACTGCACCATACTTTCAACCCAAGAATTCAACCTCAAAGTATGTGCAATACAGTCATTTTCTTCCAGGCATAGTTTTAAGGAAATTATCTTTTAGATCTTCAACTTTTGTAGTAGTTTTATTGGAGTTGTGAGTCCTTAGGAGACAGCTTGGCTTATTCTCTTTTCTTACCCATGCATAGCTTCACAGTCTTTCTTTTCAAAAAGAAAGGACCATCCTTCCCTCTTTTGAAAGTACTGTGATGGATTGCCCTAGGTCTTAAAAATCTCTGAGTGCCTAGGAGACATTTCAGGAATGCAGAGCTCATGAAGAGTCCAAGGACTAAGCACTAAGCTAGGTAAAGAAACATTGACGGGGAAGCAGTTCCTGGTTTCTTCCAAGTGACAAAACAAGACAAAGCTGTGTGTTTGTATCTATCTTTTCATCTATCCTTCTTTCACTTTATCTATCTTAGAAACAGAATTCAAAAGTGAGAAGGTTGTCATGGAGATAGGAATGAAAGCACATTTACTTGAATTGAAAAATGAAGTCATATATTTCTGACAGAAAGTAAGTCTGATAGCTGTTTGTTTTGACAATGAAGACTGGATATGACATTTAAGTTAAATGATAGACATTTTTCACAAATTAGATTAGCCAAATCTACTTCAAGGTTTTGACCAAAATATATTTAAACTATGAGTACAAAATATAATAGGCTGAACATGATCCTTTATAATTCTTAAATCTGGACTTTAAAAGCTAGATGTTAACTTTAAAATGTGTAGGGGGATACATAGTTTTCAAATAAGCCTAATATATAACAATAGAAAACCAAACTAAGGAATTCTGGTATAGTCTTATAATATGATAACACACGGTCAGTCAGAATGAATAGATTTACATGTATATTTAAGAGCCTTAAAAATATTGGGTTGAAGGAACAACGCAAACTATGGAATACGTTCTTTGAGAATCTTGTCAACTCGTATTTATTGACCAGCTACTTAGTAGCAAGTATATTTTAGGTGCTTGGGAAGTACTAATCAAAAGACAAAAACCTCTCCTCTTAGGAGGCTCTGTTTCTCCTGTAGGTGAGAAACAACTCATCAACAAATACGTGATTCTGGAATTGTTTATCAAATGATGGTAAGGATGTGGAGAAGGATAGGGTGTGCCATCGTTTTAGGTAGAAGGGGAGGAAGGCCCTTGGGAGTTACAATCTTCAATAGCTTAGAGTTGGCCTCACTCAGATGGTGGCAGTTGAGAAAAGACGTGAAGTACGTGAGTTCATGAGTGATGCGGTGAATTGAGGGAAGCAAGCTATAGGGAAAAGGAACCAGAAGCGGAAAGGCCAGGAGAACATTTAAAGAC
This sequence comes from Heterocephalus glaber, assembly GCF_000247695.1. The sequence continues at coordinate 1,397,728 of NW_004624742.1, read as the reverse complement.
CATGTGGCTTAGGCGGGGTAAGCAACAGGAGGAATTTAATCCATTTGCTCATGGAGGTAAGAGGTTCTAGATTATGAATGAGTTAAAAGAGTCATTGGAAGGTCAGGAAACTATCTAATTCCACTTGTAAGAGGCCCACTAAATAGAAGTTAAAGAAAAAAAGCTATAAAGGTAGCAGACAGGAGTTCAGTTCTGTGGTTTGAATATGTCTAGGGTGTAATACTGGCCAAAACCCTCCTCCATGCTCAAGACCCATTTATATTCATGGATTTTGACTAGGCTAGAGAGCAAATCTTCAGGTGAGAGTGGGAGGAGGATACACCACATCGACTATGTCAACACTGAAGTCTGTAATGGTACCAGCTCATGCATGTGGGTGCCAAGGGCAAAAGAAGACAGCTTTTAACAAGACTAGTAAATAGCATAGCCTTGGACAAACTCTTTCAGAAAACAAAACTTCACAGGTCTTTTTATGGAACCAGATGACCTTCATAACAAAATCTGACAATGATACTGCAAGAACAGAAAATACAGGCCAATTTCTCTAACAACATACCTGAAAAAAAATCCTTAATCAAATTATTAGCAAATTGAATCCAATAATATATATAAAGGATCATAACATCACAGCTCAGCATTTGAGTGTGGATTTAATTTTTTAAATCTATAAATACAATTCACCTTAAAAAACAGGAAAAAGTTAGAAAATTATGAACATCATGATAGATGTAGAGTGATATTTTTATAAGATTGAACACTTACTTGTGGTGAAAAAATAACAACTTTGCAAATTATAAACAGAATGAACACTTAATTTAATAAATAGTATTTATTTTAAAAATCTATAGAAAACATGCCCGATGAATTTTTGAAAAGTTTTCACTGGGAGTATTCTAAGACAAAGATGGGTGTTTACTCTTTTTTAGAATTCATCGAGCTGCATGCTTATGATCTCTGCTCTTTTCTATACATGTACAGTACTTGTAATTATGAAAAAAATACCTGTTCCTGAGGAAACTGAAAAAAACACTAGATTTTAGTTTATTTGAAACTTCAATAGATTAAAAGTAAAAATGTTAAACAAAATTTAACCACACATTTCCAAACATAAAATTCATCACGAAGAGAAAATCAGTAAGATAAGTTAGGGCAAATCCTGACTGTGAGCTGGGGATAAAACCTGAGTAGCGAACATAAAGCCACCTGTTCTAGATTCCCTCCCTGGAGTAAAATACCGCTTGTATTAGTCTGTTCTGCTCACTATGACAAAATACTACACACTAGGTGTCTTAAACAACAAAAATTTATTTCTCCCAGCTTTGAAAGCTGGAGGTTCAATATCAAATTGTCTATAGGATTGATTTCCTCTGAAATTTGTCTTCTTGGGCCAGGGATGTAGCCAATGGCATAGCACCTGCCTGGCAAGTGCAAGGTCCTGAGTTTGATCTCTGCTACCAAAAAAAGATAAAATCTGTCTTCTTGTCTTTTAGATGGCTGTTTTGTCCTTTGTCATCCAATGAAATTTGCTATATGTGCTCATCCCTGGTGTCTCTCTGTGTTTCCAGTTTTCCCCTTCATGTAAGGACTAGTCTGATTGGATCACGCCAGCCCACACATTAATTTAATCACCTGTTCAGAGACCCTATCTTCAAACAGTCACATTTGGAGATATGAGGAGTGACAGCTTCTACATGTGACTTTTGTAATGGGACACAATTCAGCCCAGTAATGCCCCATCAAAGTGGGAAAATAGCCAACACTGAGAACAGACAGTTACTGCAGTGTGCTCTGTAAGTTGGGGCTCCAAGTGCACTGCATTGTGGGACTTCCCATTGAGCATCATAAAGACAGAAAACATTCTCCTCCCTCCATTTAAAAGTGACTTTGTTACTGTAATGATTTTGTGAGACTCAAAAGCATCAAAAATCAGCAGTGATAGCAACATGATCATAGGGAGTTTGAGAGGAAAAAGGGACTACAGGAAAAAGCTCTCCAGAGGACATGAATCTTGACTAGTACATGAGAGACAGAGGCAAGTGGATTGGGTAAGGACAGAAGAGGGCATGTTATAGGACAGAGATGAAACTAGAAATATGAGGAGGGGGCATGAGCAAAAACAATTTGTCACTAGTGGGACATTTTGGACACTTAAATTAGTTATGGACCTTAATGATTATCCTTTGATGGTGCCTTGTACAGAGTTTATACTAGCTCACTAAATATCTGTCAAATAATAAATATTTGTTGCATAATATTTGTTACATGAATAAATTTAGCAGTGACTATGCTAGTAATTAATTTTTGTTGCCAAAATATCTGTAATAATTGTCAGCCTATTGTTTATGTTACTTTATCAGAAATAATTCAAGAAAATCATTATTCTTCTGTCTCTGGAAAAGCTAAATAGAGGTTGACCAGCTCTTTGGCACCTAGAGGAGAACAAGCTAGAATAATAATCACTTCAGAAACTATAATGAAAGGAAAACAAAAATACCTGACAAGCTCAGCTCGTGTAAGACTAGAAATTCCCCACAGTAAAATATATTTTTTTATGTCCCAATCCTTTTGAAATATATCCTTATCTTTTTCCTTCCATTTCTACTCTGTTTCTATCTGTATCTGCCAATTGTTTTTCTTCTTTTTGTATCTATTAATAGGTGTCCCCTTTGAAGTGGGTGTGTTTTTCTAAAGTTCTCCCTTCCCTTCCTGTCTCTCTTCCTTTCTTTCCTGTCTAATAGTTTCTTTATACTTCACTTTTCCCATAAGCTACATATTTTCCCATTTAGATCAGACATCATGTAGAAATCAGAAAGGCTTAAAAACTACTCTATATTTGTTAAATAAAACTCACTACTTGTTAGTTCTAAAGCAAGTACAGGTATAATTTTACATAATTGTAAGGAAATGTTTAAATTATTATATCCCAAAGGCCAGAGGATGGTCTCCCAATGTCTCAGGGTAAACTCTACATCTTCAGGAAACTCTCTGACCCCTAGGTTAAAATAATATCCTTTCCTTGCCTAGTATATACTAAGAAAGTTAATAAAACTCAGCTATGACTGTTTTCATTGCATTAAATGATTTTTTAAGTAAGATTTAAATTCTGTAAAATCACAGATTCTATCACTGCTGTTCAACATGTAAACCCGAGAACATATGAGTGCCTGGAACACTTATTACTAAATTAATGAACAAAGTAAGGAGTATAAAGTTTCAGTCCACCCTATTTACATCTTTTCAAGATAGCCATCCTTTCCTAATCTTCACAACTCAGCTAAAACTTTTCACCTCATTCCACATTTCCCTAAAATGTGAAGACCAGAAATGGACTTTTGAAAGTGTGACAATGAAGCCATGCCCATAGACAGTGGATTCTGAGATAAATTCTATACATTGTAAAAGTTTCTTTCTGTGACCTCATCTTTAAAATGTAATGTGCTGCACCTTTCTCTATTTTCTCTTTACCTCTTGATGCTCCAGAAATAACTTCTCCAACAGTGCTCTACATACCATAGCCACTTGGATTACCTACCTGTTAGCCTGATGTGCCTCTTCTCCTCTTAGTGTAGTGCTGAAGAGCGTTGTTTCCCATTGTCATACGGCAATGTGTATTTTTTCCCTGAAAGGGCAAAACACCAATAAATGAAGATAAATTGTTGGCTTTGTTCCAAAACAAGCTTGTTGTTCTAGGACCCCAAACTGTCTTGAGCATCATTAAGAAGCAGCAGGCCACCCAAGGTTGTGCATCAATTAGCAATTAGGTCACACATTGGGTGGTTGGAGGCACTCAGCCTTTGGCCTTGTGCCTCACAGTGCTCCCAAGCAGGGCACTGGTATCCAGACATTGCCCACTCCATTGTATCTTGTTCCTTAATTGGGATAACTTAGAGATGCTAATGTGCACAGGCAGACTCTGTTGCTCCAATTAGGCCTCATTAGTGGCTCTGATAGTGGTGACCACTCCAACGTGATATTTGCTCTTGGGAAGGGTTTGTGAGGTGCTCCAAGTTTCTGCAAAGAAGATACAGGATGCATTTTATATTCTTTCCTGCAGTAAACTCTTTCCTTCAATTTTCTACAGCCACTGTCAGTTAGACTAGCATTATTTTCCATGTCTCAGTTATAACATGATTCCTGCTACCTAAGGTAGTAGGTGGACATTCTTACAGCCAGCCATGTGTAGTGGACTGATTTATGGCCAAGTGCTCAGATCCCCCACTGCCAATTTCACTTGAAATACAGAAATTGTATTCAAAGACAGACCTGTGGTGCCCCAAAATAATGCCATCATCCTGAAACCTAAAGTGTCCCACAGCAATTTACAGCTGATTAGAAAGTAAATGATTGAAAACAATAAACTCAAGAAATGCACAGGGAATGAAGAATGTTGTTATTTTTATTTTTTGAAGCACTTGTCAAGGAGATTTCCAAAAAACAAACTCTGAAAATGCTTCCGTTAACTCCTCACAATGGCAAACCTTTGTTGGCATAGCTAAACTGTGGAGAGAGAAACACACACACACGCTAACAACACTTCCCATAGATGTAATCCCTGCACACTTAGCTGAAAAGGAGTTACAATGTGATGCATCACTAGGGTCAATGGCACAATTCCATCTGGATTACACCGTGGTTAAAGTTTACCCCACAGATGTAGCAAAAAGACCCCAATCAGGCCAGGCAGGCAGGGCAATATTTTCTGCCCTGTGGTGGAGGCAAGACTGAGAGAGAATATTATTAGAGCAGCCTGCTGTTACTTCCTGAGTTCACTGTAAGGACATTATAAGTCCTGCTTTAATAATTTTAATTTTTTTCTTAAGAATGGGACAGCATTCAATAAATACATTTTAATAAATAAGACTGGAAATGAAAAGGGCACTCATTAATAAGATATTTTTAAATGGTGGATCAGAGTGTTCTTTGCTTGCAATTAATTGTCCTAAAATACTCTTTATTCTTCTTAACCATACTTATTCCAACAGCTGCCTAAACTACTGGCACCGCAGTATGTATCAAGACATTTGCTACCTAGAGATCCTTTAGAAGAATAATAAGGTGGGGCTTTGCTAGTGGCCATTTCCATCACGTGCTTTTTCCTCTGGTTACTTGCATCCTTCTTACTGCCCCCTTGACTTGTATGAGTAGCTGCTGCAGTGATGGCAGGATGTCAATGCCCCCAAAATTGAACCTGTGATTTGTTTTTGTTTGATTTATGTGCTTGTAGTCAATAAACTTTATAAAGGAAAGTATCAGACTGAACAATCAATCAAAGATAAACAGATTCCTGTCCTTTAAAAAGCATTTCAGCCCAGTAGGTGAGTGTCTCATTCATCTTTTGCAGGCACGCTCTCGGCCTTTCCACTGAGACACAACTGACTGCTCACTACAGGCAGCTTTTCTACCAAAGGGCTGCCGCAGTGGAGCTGAGATTTATCAATTTCATGGCACCAGTGGTCCTGAAATGGTATCATTTCCAGGATCTAAATGGTTAAGCATGCTGTTTGCATGCCGCGACCTGGGCTTTCAATCTACTTGAAAAGAGAGAAGGATGACTGGTTTTAAATGCTCTGGGTTTATACTGTACAGTTCTATAAAAATTCATATTGCGTATTTTTTTCCTATTCTGAAAAGCAAATCCCTTCCCTACAAAAAAGAATTCCCTCTTCATTCTATTAGTGGTTTCTGAATCTTCCTTCGAATAAGGCAAATGTCATTCTGCATGTTTTGCTTCTCTGCAGCACAGATGGTGTGCATATGCAGATTGGTAATTTTCTAATCAATACAGTGGCACTTGGGAATATCTGTAAGTATTGTAATAATGCATTAGTCAGGAGTGATGTTGAAACACACTGAGATCATACACATAAATCTAAGACACCATGTCTAGACACTCCAGGGAAGATGAGATGGCATGGGTTAGAGCAGGCATTAAGGGAGGGCAATATTTCAAATATGATGGGAAAATAATGCAATTTTGAGACTTTAATAAAACCATTGGGGAATTAATTTCAGTAGGGGTACATTCTCTCCCCAAACATTCATGTGCTTGTGTTTGCTTCATGGACACTTGTAATGAGATACTTTTCACCTGTTATCTCAGGCATAAACAGAGAATGGGATCTGTGAATTGAGCTAGATTTTTTTAATGTACTGAATATGAAAATAATCCCTTTATAGGTAGTGCTTTAGCTGTACAAAAGTGCATTATGCAAACAACACACAGACAGAATAAACCTTGGAGATTCAGAGTTAGAAGAGCTTATAAATTAATCTCCTAAGCATACCTTGAGCATGCTTAGAGAGTGTATTCAATCATAAAACTTGACCAACTGAACCTGCAAAGTTTTAATAAGGACAAGTTCAATGATGAAAAATGAAAATGATGTAAAATGTATACCCTTTTCACACTACCCAAAAGTTATGGCCTGGTGTTACTCTCAGCTGCCTGTGTTGCCATTTGCCCTTAAGCCTTTCATTTTAATTAATGGTCTGTTTAAATTCTGCAGGCCAATAACTGTCCCAATGTCAGATACTCACTCTGACACAATGCCATTATAAAAATGGTAACTTAAATGTAACCAGAACTGACACCTGTATTTTTAAGCAGAAAACAGATACAGAACGATACAACCCCCACCCCCAATCATTCCCATAAGGGTCAAGTAGTAATCCAGCAGACTCCTGGTCCAAAAGACTAGTTGCTCTGTCTCCCAGTTGTCATTTGTGGCTATTGCTGCTTATGTGAAGTCTGCTCAAGTCTCAGACCTGCTCTGTGCTTCTAACCCTCTGGAGGCTTTTCAATTAAAATGCGAGAGAAGCAAAAACTAGATGGAATCAACCCAATTATCTCTGTAGCCATAGAAATGCATATGATAAATGAACTCCAACCTTTTCCTTTCCCATGACAACTTGGGCTCTGAATAGAGGTGTGATTTTTTTCTTCTTTTTTTCTTTTGGTGAGTGTGAGGAAACATGTGGTTTTCTTTAGTACAAAGTGAAACGCCACTTACTTGGCAGAATATCTCAAGGCATTATACTTCCAGCAACTGTACAGTTTGGTTCCATGAAGGCTTATGCTTAGATTTTTTTTTTCCTCACACTATTGTCCAGAGGGAAAATACACTGCAACATCTCATTTGTAGAAATCTTCTCTTGCAACATTAGTGATTCGTTTTCCTATTTTGCTGAATTTCAGATTTGTATTTCTATATATGTTGCTCTACATCATTATTTCAAATGCTATTTTTTTGAAGGAGGAATAAATACATGCACAAGCAGACATTTACCTTGTTTTATTTCCTCAGTCCTTGACCTACTTCCCTCTTGATGGAAGGCTATTTCACCCACCTTCAGAGCACTGGACACATCTTGTGAGAAAGGGCAGGAAGTGCAGCAAGAGCAGAGATCAATGTGCAGTTTTCCATGTTCTAGATTCACTTCTGAGATCATTGACGCACATACAGCAGTCACCTGGTAATGGTGCTTGGTGCAGAGAATGACCATGGCTGCCCTCAAAGTACCTCAGGAAGCAGAATCCACTCAAAACACAGGAAATAACTGCCTTCTCTTTCAAACTGAAGAAATACATAAGATTCAGTGCCACATTTCTTCTAGAGTTCTTATTCTACTCCACTGTTTTCTTTTAAATTTAGCAAGCTTTTCTGCCAAATGCAGAATACATGAGTCCATGTGTCATGTTTTCTTCATTAGTCCATCTACAGTTTGCAATACTGCTGAAATTTATCCCAGTTGAATTCTTAGTCACATAACAATCAAAACCTAAACCATCATGTTCTTTCACTTTTTCCCCCATCCTATTCTAGGGCCATTTCAATTCCCTAGTTAGAAATTTAAACATTTTATGATGGCTATAACCAAAACACATAAGTGTTTAAGAATATGTCCTGGCAAACAATAACAAATCCTTTCATTTGACTCACATTTTATAATTCACTCACTCTACCAAAATCAGATTTATCCAAGTGTCAGTGTCTCTTGGTTCCAGATAAATCTGTGATGGTGATAATGTGTATTCACTTTTGTTTAACATTTTATAGTTTACAAAGTGCACGGAGAGCATGAGAAATAGTGGAGTTGATTGGTAAGAAAGGGGAATAAGTATTTGTGCTATTTATGATTATGAAACAGCATTTATATGTGATCTGATGGGACAATGCTGGAGGCACCAGGCTGGAGATGGAGAATGAACATTTTTGTGAAGGGTTGAGAATCAGAATATCAGAATGAAGACATCGGGAAAAGAGATGCTGACCTTCAGAGTTGGGGTCAGTGACTATTATAAGCAGAAAATAAAGTTATAGTGTTCCTCATAGATAGATGGAGCAAAAATATTTTTCAGGAAACAAAATTCATGTATGTACTTGTAACTGGACTGTACATACATGAATTTTGTTTCCTGAAAAATATTATTATTAGTATTTGTGATTCTCAAGCCCATCAAATCAGTTTGACTGATATAATGATAACCTTTATGGGTGAAAATTATTTTTCCCCAAAGGAAGATTAGTATGATAGAAGTACATAGGGAAGGCTTCCTTAAAATGTCTGTATCATCAGTCAAAAACCCTGATTCTTTGGACTTAATCATTATCCTTATTAAATTACAAATATCCCTGCAGAAGAGAACATTTTATTAGTTATGTATATTCCAGTGCTAATGGCATTACTAGATCCTTCCTTACCTAGCCCCAATCTTAATCCACAGGTCTTAAAAGTCAACAGCAGAGAATATCGCAGAAGAATGAAGAGTGTGTCACCAATTAGAGCTGAGTAGCTGAACTGGCAGAGAAAAGGAATGAAGTTACGAACATAGGAAGCCAGTGAAACTAAAAACTCACTTCTTTGTTTGTCAGTGATGCTTTGAGTTACCCCTGCTTTGCCCTTGTGTTCCCTGAAGGACTGTATTGCCAAGATACCTTTTTGTATATACTCTCTACTTCACTCAAAACTCAGAAAAGCAACCACAGCTGTTTACTCACTGTGGGACAATATGCCCAGGTTTGAGCACAGGGTGAAAAGTAGGATTTCTCAACTTGTGCGTTTGACAGGACTGTTACTTTTCTTCTTTCTCCTGGGTTCTTGTCTCCTCCTGTTGTCTAGAGCAGATCAATTTATCATCAGTGGCAAATTACCTAATTAACAAGTCTTAGATTCAGGAATACTCACCTGACCCCTTTAGAGAGAGAACCTGCCAGTGGATATCTCTCTATTTTTCCTTGTAACTTTCCTTCACTCCCAAGTAATGTTAAATACCTGAGAATAAAAAGTCTTAGTTAGAACAATGCTGAAACTAATTAGAATTCTTTCCAAAATATAATTTTTCTATGGTGTTTTTATTTACTGTTTATTTTTACTTTTATCAGTACATATTTGTAGTACATAATGATTGCATTCATCATGGGGAGTTCATATGTGCACATAACATACTGTTTTTGTGCCCTCTCTTTGTTCACTAATTGTGTATGACAAGAGAATTATTTTCTCTTTTCTTTTCTAGTATCATTGGGAAGAATAATAACTGTGCAATATGCTGTTTCAATAATGTCATGCAAAAATAATATTTTAACATGTCCACTTTAAATTACTAAAACAGCCTGGTGATGTGCGTAAGCCCTGGACTTACAAATCAAAACAGACCCAGGGCAAGGTCTGCCCCACCTTAGCCTACAGTCTTCCCAGGACCTAGGACTCTGCCCTGTAAGGTGAAGAGCTTAGACTCTGGGCAACAACAAATCCCAGTGCAGGCCGATCTCTTGTGACCACCTGAACTGCCACACTCAGATAGATTGTGCATTCTAGTTCTGACTCCAAAAAAAAAACCTTCCTTGCTGGAAATGTCTGGCAAGGGCAAGGAAGCAGTGAGTGACAAGATTCCGCCACACTGCCACCCGATGATCTCAACATGCTCCTTGTTCTGAAACTTTGATTCCCACCTACAGATAATTTGAATGAGTTATAAGAACATGCATATACATATAAAATGGAAAGTTATAAGTTATTTAAAAATTATCAACAGTTCATGTATTTGAAGTAAAGCAAATTCTTATCTAGGCATAGTGGTGCACACCTGTAATCTCAGCACTCTGGGAAGCTGATGTAGGAGATCACAAGTTCAAGCATAGCCTGGGCAACCCAACCATTTGGCAAGACCCTGTTTCAAAAATATTGTTTAATGGGCTATGGAAGTAGCTCAGTGCAAAGACTCTGGGTGAAATTCCTATGATCACACACATACACACACACAAACACACACACACAGAAGTAAAATGAGTTCTGGTGAAGTCAGCTTTATTTTGGCCTGTAGCACATAGCTTATTTTTATGTATTTTTAATATTTGAAAGTTTTTCCCCATCATTTAAAAATATTTTATCAATCCCTCATGCTTAAAATCAAAAGCCACATGGTTCATTTCTCTTTCCTAATGCTAATAGTACTGTGATAAAATAATACCAACTAAAAAAAGCTCTTTTTTTAGATTTAACTCACAATTACGAGATTTTTGGATAGTCCCATATGTTTCTAGATAAGACATGCTTTTGCTAATAAGTTCACCTATTATCAAGAGTTGTGGCAACCAATGTGTAAGCTTCATTTTATACATGAAAGAACTACCATTGTGTAGTTGGCATTAAATTAGGAAATCCCATGTGATCACACCATATCAGAAGTTGGCAATGACTTTGCTTTTGAGGAACCTAATTATCATTTTGTCTTCTTTTTTTTTTAAGTGTCTTTTTCTCAATGGGTAATATACCCTGTAAATAATGTTGTTCATTTTACACTGAATACCATTTAATTCCCCATTATCTCACTTCATTAGCCAAATGTCCTGTTTAGGTAAACTCTGCATATGAAGCATATTAAAATGTTGGAGAAAAGTAATATTTAGAAACAGCCTTGAAAATTAAAACCTTGCAAAATAGAAGTCAGGGTACATGATACATATTCAGTGCATTCCAGGCTATTTCAGGGACATAGTTTTATTATGATTGACCTTCAAAAAGAGCTTGGAACAGTTTTCACATATACTAAGTAAACAATGAATGCTAGAATAGAAAAAAACACTAGGGAAGGGCAGCAATTAGTTTTTCAGGAAAGGGTTTGAATATATTCTAAGGCCTTGGGCCAAATGAAGAGGTCTTTGAGGACCGGAAGAATCCTGTGTTCCACCAACTCATATCTATATTCACCGTTGCCCTCTCCTCTAAAGAAATAGTCTCTGAAATACAGTAAAATGTGAACAAGGACTGCCTCCAATGGCAGGGAAAAAAAAAACAGTTGTAAAGAATAGTCTGGACAGTGGGTTCCAAAGCCTAACCACATTAAGAGTTTATGGAGGGTACTTGGCATTACAGATGACTTCACTTCCAGTGCTGCCTTCTTTACACTGCCAGTTTTGACAAAACAGGTTTTTTTGTTTTTTTATTTTACAACAACTTATGCCTAATTCTGCAGGATCACAAGTCACTTTTTAATGCACTGTGAATACTTACTGGTAATAATAGAGCTGATGGCAGTTTACTAGATCACTGGTTATAATTTGGGACAAAAACTGCTACACTGACCTTCATCTTGCCCAATGTGTTCAAGGCTGGTATGATCAGAGGATCAGGAATGCAATTGTCTCAATTGTGAATTCTTACCCATTGCCTCCCTTCGTGAATGTGGAAATGGCCACCCGGGTTTTCCCATTTCAGGAAGGGCTTTGGGATGGACCTTTATTGGCTGATAACTGAAGATGCGAACATTGCATTCATTAGTCTGATCAAGCTATTAATTAATTTTTAGACTATAGAACAAAATGTGAAACATTTTATGTTCAATCCATATTTGTCTTGCACATTACAAATATATTTTTATTTTTTAGTTATGTAGGGGAGGGGAGGGAGATAATAATGCCCTTGGCATAGTTCACGAAAGTAGCTGTGACCTCCAATCAGTTTACTGCATTTCAAAACTGTTTCCAATCATAAGGAAAGATTTCTTTAAAATATACTTGTACATTTCACCTGTGGATGTCTATAACTTCATCCTCAGTATGTTCCCAAATTTGTGCTGGCATTGAAAGGACAAAACATTATACTGGTGGGTTTTTCTACTAATTATTTTTTTGAAGGATTATTTTCCCAACACAAAAGAGCTTTTTTTCTCAATATAATGCAAATTGAAATCCTATGTGTATTCAATAGTAAATAGACAAATTTTATTTTTTATTTCCACTTGAAGAGTTACATTTCGTGTAAAAGTTTACAAATGATGGTTTTTATTTTGATTTTTTCAGTATAAAAAAGTTGCCTTGATGGCATATTATGATGTAATGCTAATTGCTTGTAGGTTAGTTAAATGTCAGTATTGAAACTTAATCTCTAGCTGCTATATTGTAGATATGAACAAATGTTCACCAAGCATGTATTTTGTATTTTGTTGCATTGTACACTGCAACTAATAAGCCAAGGAATTGACATATATTAGGTGTGTGTAGTGTTTCTAAAAACCACAAACTAAGAATGATAAATTGTCAATATAGTTTAGTATTTGCTAATTTTACTATACTCTTTTGTTATGTATATGTAGGGAAGTCATAAGGATTATAAATTCAATTTGAGTAAAGTTTAAAACCATATATTTTATGATAAAGGGCCTTTAATTTAAGATGGCCAAAGCACTGATATTATATATTTGCTGTAAAGAGAATTATAAGAGTTTTATTTTTCTGATATTAAAAGTTACTTAATAAAGACTTGTTTCCATTAAAAAAAAACAACAAAAGAATAGTCTGGAAATGAAAATGTACAAAGAAATTCATTTCAATCACTATAACAAAAATGGTCCCTCTTTGTCAATCTGAAGTGGTCCCCTCAACTGGTCAGGAGTTCCAAGAACTGCTGCTCCCCTGAAAGTCCAGAGAACAAGGGACAGCAGATGTTGCAGAGGCCTTCCAGCTGCAGCTATTGAACACTACCTTAAGGAGTCCTTTGAATTGCTTTTCATGATCAGGTCATTGGAGAATGACCCTCACATAGTATGAAGTGAACTATATATTCATCAGCTGGTGCTGTACGGTCATCCCACATATCAGAGGGGAGCTATTCCCAGAGCACCCTCCTCCCCCAGTGGTGACCAAGGCTGCAGATGCGCAAGTCCCTTATACAAAACTTCTTAGTGTTTGCACATAAACTACACACATCATCTCATGTACTTGAAGTCATTGCTAGATTATATATAATACCCAGTGCACTGTACAAGCTATGTAAATAGTTGTAAAACTGTACTCCCTATGGAACAGTGACAAGAAGAAGGCTGTGCATACTTACCACAGGCATTTTTCCCTACACACTTTCAGTCAGTGATTGACTCAGCAGGTGCACAAACCACAGGCTCAGAGGGCTGCCTGGAGTAGAGAGCATCATCGTCATAATACTGCAGCTCCTCATTAGGTCTGTCTGTGAGGAAGGATGATGCTTCTTACCCTATGGTATATCAGGTTCAATCAAGTGCTTCATTTGGCTAATGAGCAAGGTGGAAGTGGAAGCATCAAGTACCATTTTTGAGTAAAAGACATAAGGGTCTTCCTGAGGTCACAGAATTTTTCTTTTTTCTAATGAATCTAACACTGGTTAAAAAATTAAATTGGAATACCTAAAAATGTCAATTTGGGGAAGAAGGGGGTAAGTATATCACAAATATTGTATGGAATATATTTCTGCTAACATATCATTTGGTGTTTATATGAAATTCAAATTTAATTAGTTTTTTTGAAAATTGTTGTTGTCTGTTAAATTTGGCAGCCCTAGTTTGGCAGGATCTCAGATAAGAGCTTCTCCATTGGCCTGGGTTCAGAATAAAGAGCAGGTGAGCAAGGCCTCCTTGGACTTGCAGCCAAACTGGAATGTGATTGAGTTGAGTGATCTTAACCTACACAGAGTTGAGAGCCATTTGTTTCTGAAGTGCAACCTACAAAAAGCTGACTGATAAAAAATATCATACTTTGCTCACTAAGATGTCAATAAAGCCTAACTAGGAGAAGTTGGGAGAACATCTCTTTTTGTTTCTACTTTGAATCTTTTCCATATACACTCTTCACATTAGTTTTATGTCTGCATCTATCACCTGCACTGTTCCAGAGCCAGCTATTCCACACTGGTTTGGTCACTCCTTGTATTATCAGAATGGCTTATTAATATCACTCAGTTTTCCTGTTTGCAACAAATGTGAATTTAGTTTCCATGGCTAGAAGTTTCTTCCCCCAACTATAAAAGCAAAATTCAACCAACTCTAGAAATACTGGACATTGCATATGACTTCTTTAAAATACTGCAAAAATGTATTCTGGATTTGTAATGGTGTTCCTTCATATCAGACACATTAACTTCTAAATTGATAGCCATGCACTGGCTTTACTGTGATAAACAAGGTGGACATGGCCACTGGCCTGACAGAGTTTACAGTCTAGAAAGGGAGAGGAAACATAGACTTCATTTAAGAACAACATTAAAAAAGGTTTGGCTGTTTTCTCTCCTGTAACCATCAGTCCTGCAAATTTACTTACATCTTCCTTTTCTTTAAGATTTATATTCAGCTTTCATTACCAAATACCTATCCTTGTATCTGCAGCAGCTGGCGATTAAAACTTTTTAAAACTCTTCTGCTAATGTGAGCTTTATAATTTCACTTTTTAATGCCTCTTTAAACAAAATATATAATTTGTTCCCTTAGGGACTATATCATATTTTATTCTTATACATGTTACTTTGAATAAAATATGCTCTATGAAGGACTGCTTTCAGTGGAGGGAGGGCAGACAGAGGGCTTAGCAAAGTAAGTAAGTAAGTAAATAAATAAATAAATAGGCATGGTCCTCACCTCCAAAGAGCTAAGGTATTTAGGTATAGTCTTCTAGGAAAAGTTAAAACCAAATTAATTCTGAAATAGTTAACTAAAGATATTTGTTACAATTAGTAAATGTTAAGAAAGTGATTAAAATAAAGGTGTATGATTTCAAAAACTGTAGAACACTCAGTAGACTCATGAATTCACAAAGTAGAAGATAATATGACTTTGAAGGACAATCAAGAGTTTTTTGAGGAATAAGGGAAGAAGCAGTGTCTCTTAGGAAGGAAACATGGCAAAAAAAATTGGACTGAGAATGAGGAGAGAGGAATTTTGCAATAATAAAGAGTACCACCCCTGGTATGTAAGGGGCTGCTGGTAAGAGGCCTTCAACAGCAGGCTCAAGAGTTTGTGCTCTAACCTATGTTTATAGTGGCACAGTTAGTAATAGCTAAAACTTGGGAGCAGCCCAATTGCCCATCAACTGGTGACTGGATAAAGAAAATGTGTTTTTTAAAAAATAAAATGAAGTACTACTCAGTCATAAAGAATGAGAAAACAGAGAAATTTAGAAAATAACTAAATGGATGCACACTGAGGCCATACTCAAGAGAAATAAATAGAGCACACATGTATAAATACCAAATAGTTTCTCTGGTGTGAGAAACTGAAAGTGTAAATGAAGACTAAAAGGTATAAGAGATAATGTGAGATAGGAAGAAAAGGGGCAAAGGGGAAGGGGAAGTAGGAGGGGTAGGGGAAAGGAAAGAAGGGAAAGGAATAAATGTGAGAAAAAGAAAAAAACAGAAACAAAGTCTTTATAAATAGGGAGGGATGGAGGGGTTGAAGGGCGGGCAAGTGAATGGGGAAAAAATAAGAAGCATGAACTCTCAAAAATGAGATTGAAAAAGACATTAGAAAATGGACTGGCATGCCCTGTTTCTGGATAGATGGAACCAACATAGGCAAAATGTTCATACTCTCAAAACTGATATAAAGATTTAATAAAATTCCAATAAAAATATCAACAACATTCCTCACAGAAGTAGAGAAAATAATCTTAAAATTCAATTGGAATCAGAAGAAATTTGGAATAGAAAAAATAAATTCCTGGGCAACAAGGACAAAGCAGAAAGCATCACAATCTCAGATTTCAAGTAAAATAGAAAGCTCCGTATATAAAAACAGCATGATACTGGCACAAGATCATATATCTTGAACAATAAAACAGAATACATTATACAAAAAAAGCCCATCTGGTCTTTGGTAAGGTGACCAAAAAACATATGCTGGAGAAAAAAATGGGCTCTGTAGCTAGTGGTGCTGGGAAAACTGATCATACACATGCTGAAGATTGAATCTAGACTCATATTTCTCACCATGGACTAAAATAAAATAAAAATGGATCTAATATCTAAATATTATAACAAAAACATTTAATCTGCTGGGAGATAAAATGAGTAAAACTACTGAAAACATAGGCGTAGACAAGGACTTTCTGAACAGAACTTCAATTGTACAAGAAATAATATCAGGAATCAACAAATGGGACTATATCAAATCAAAAAGCTTTTGCACAGCAAAGAAAACAACAGAATAAAGAGACAACCTACATAATAGGAAAAACTTTTTGCCAGCCATATCTCAAAGGACTAATATCTAGAATATATACATACATTCTAGATATTAATGGAATACATAAATATATTTTAGATATTAATAGAATATATAAATATATCTAGAATATGTAAATAACTCAAGAAAATTAGACCCCCAAAATAAAAGTCTCAATCAACAAATGGGCAATGAAAATGGATAGATTGTTCTCAGAAGTACTTGAAAAAAAAAATTTCAACATTCCAGCTACTAGGGAAATGCAACTTAAAACACTGAGATTCCTTCTTACTCCAGAAAGAGTGGCTACTACCAAGCAACGAAATAATAACAAATGCTGATAAGGCTGGGTGGAAAAGTGAAATCTTTTATATTGTTGATGGAAATGAAAACTATGGGAATTCCATGAAAAACTCCACCAGTAGGGAGATGCCTCAGAAAATTAAAAATAGGAACTTCATTTGACATAGCTATTCCCTTTCCTAGGTATCTTTCCAAAAGATTTAAAGATATCATATTACAATGATACATGCATGTCCATGTTTGTAACAACATAATTTATAATAGTTAAATCTTGGAAGCAGCTTATATTCATTCAGCAACAGATGAATAGATGAAGAAAATGTTCTATTCATACACACTGGAGTACTACTCTGCCATAAAGAAGGATAAATTTGAAATCATTTTAGGAGAATAGATACACCTTCAGATCATAATGTTAAGTAAAATAAGTCAGACAAATGAGCTCAAATATAATATGGTTTCTCTTATATGAGAAACCCAAAGTATAAATAAGTTACAGAGCAAAACAAAAGGTGGATTATAGGAAACAGGCATAAACATCTTTGACAAAAGAGGAGGGAGGGAAGGGATAAAAGAAAGCAAGGTGTGCTGTGTATATGTACCAACTTCCCGCAATGAATGTAATCATTATGTACAGCAAACACATGCTAATAAAAATAAAAAATAAAAAAAGTTGTTCTGACACATGTGGCCTTTATTTTTCATAGGACAAAATATCATTTTATATACACCTACTTTTCAGCACCTTCTGTGTGTGCTTGTGTGTTCATAGGGCAGAATGGCTGATTAACTATTCAAGGCTTTTAGACTGATTTCCATTCAAAACTACATTTTTCTGTCATGTATTTGCAAAGTACAAACTGTATCCTTGTACATGTATTAATTATAAGTGGCAGAAGACACTTTCTGAAAAGCATACAGAAATAGGAAGATTTATTGAGAGAATAAAGGGATATCCTAGAGAATCAAAGAAAATCTACACTATGAAAATGTCAATGATGCCTGTGGCATAGGAAGTGCCCGGACTTTTGTGGCCATGAGATTGATTCTCCTTATCTCAAGTCAGTGTTCCTTCTTATTGATCATTCCATTTTTCTTTCTCTTTGGGTATATCAGTTGATTCCATTCTATGGCAGAAGCATTCATTTCCATTTAACATCTTTAGTTACAGGAGAAAGTGCCAGTTACAATTCAAATGTCAGGGAACGAGTTCCAGTGACACAACCTGACTCAATTCTAAGCCTTGAGCCAATCAAATGTGATCAAGGGCAGAGTTAAAATTGTATATAATCATTAATCCCACGATAAAAATGTTATTACCAAGAGGAGATGTCACTAGAAAATGTAAGGATGACCCATCAAAATAGAACATATCTTAGACACGGAAGTGACAATCTCAACCATCTTTAAAGTAGAGGGAATGTATAACTTTAACTAAAAGAACTCTTACTACAAGGCAATGCTAAATCACTATCCAAGCTTAGGCCAAATTGAGACAGTCCTGACAGGCCCTTAGACTTTCACAATCTCACATCGTTCTGCCCTGCCACCTTATATTTAAGGGCCTGAATTCCATCTTAATATGAAGGTGAAAAACATACAAACAACAACACCATCACCACCAACAAAACCAGAAGTGACTTGTGAACAAACAGACCTAAATAAATGTTGATCAGGGAGAGAAATTTGTGCAGAACTAGATGTTTTCTCTCAGAATGGTCCTAGCTATGGGCTCATTGCTCAACCTGAGCATGTGATAGAACTGCTTATCTAATTGAAAGCAAGAAAAAAGCAGATGAAGTTATCAGCTTGTATAACACATTGGTTGTTGCTACTATAACATTGGTTACTGTAATAAGTACACATGAAAATAAATTATTGAGACTGTGACAAATGAGATTATAAAGGTTAACACATTGATACAATTGTTTCTTTTCAAGCTACCAGTAGGATTCATCTTTGAACTGGAAATCAGAAAGTATAAATCATCTCAAGAATTTGAAATGGCAAATGTCAAGTATTAATAGTTACCTACTTGCATCTATGTATGCTCTTACATTAAGCTTTTTAGTTTACCGAAGCATGCATTTCAACTGAAATATAAACTTGTAGATTTAGGAACACTGTCTTAACATTTCTTTGGCTACAAATCCTCTTCTCAGGATCCACCCCACCACCTTCACTCATTCATTTTACCTAGGATATTTCCTACATGCAGGAATTTTCCAATGAAGATTATTTATTGATAGATTCATGAAATAAATATTGTACAAAGTATTCTTAGGTGGTATAAAGCAAAGTACATTGAGTAACAGATGAAGAAAAATGTAAATATAGCAAAATAAGTGTGGCCTAGATTATTAGTCCATAGATAGAAGATAGATGAATAGAGAAATAAATAGATGATAGAAGGACAGATAATAATTGTTTTACAAAAAGACTATAAAGAAAAGGCATCAGTAAGATTGAGAAAGTGCTTAGATACTGTGAGTCTAGAAAAGAAACAAGCAAAAGGTAATAGAAGTTTTTAAACTAGGAATATGCCAATACTAAAGGCCAAGTCTAGACAAATTATTGAGATTATAAAGTGATAGGTCTTATTCTTAAAAACTTGATGCAAATTTTATCTCTGCTATTGCTTCCCTTTAAATTTACAATGAATAGGGTTGAGCGCTTTCCAATATAAATTGTGATCTACTACAGTGAATAGACTTAAAATTTAGAATAGAGGACATAAGTTGAATTTGGAGTTCAAAGATTTGAACTTTTATCTCATCTCTGCCACTGCCTATGTGATGTTGGGCAAGTCACATAATGTGGCTTTCAATGGCCACCTCTAAGAAAAATAATGTTTGCCTAAAGCTTTTTCTTTACATTTCTTTCCTGTTCTAAAATTCTCAGATTATAATCTTCATATGGACTCTAAATTTGGCTTTAAGGACTGCTTTTCTGTGGTAATAGAAGGCTGATGATTCTGTGGATACCTAGACATCTTATGGAACTAAGGTTTGCCTCATAAGTGGAATAAATCATTTTGAGGAGATGACTTAATAGTTGTTTTTTTAAAGCTTGCAGTAATACAAAATAACCATAAATTTGTTTAGTCCATCATGAGTATAGTAATAAATGACTTCACAATATTTCTTGATGTTTTACTTGCATACATCATAATAATCTATCTCAGCATGGCAATTCTGTCTCCAGTGGAGCATCTGGCAATGCTTGCAGATATTTTTAGTAGTCACAACTGGAAGGGGGAACTATTGACATTTTGTGAAGCAGAGACCAGAGATGTAGCTAAATATCCTACAGTGTATAGTCCCTCTCTCTTCTAAAAAGGAATTAATCATCCAAATTGTCAATTGTTATGAACTAGTGAAATCATTTCTCTTTGTCACTTTTCCTAAGTCTATTACAAATTAATCTTTAAAACATCATGCAATATAGTCATTTTATGGATGTCCCATTCATATAGTCTTTACATGCCCATCCTTGGAAAGTTGAATGGCTGTGCTCGAAGCTGTCGTTGAATCTGATGTCTCCAGAGGCTCATGTGCTAAAGGCTTGGTGCTCAGCTTGGTGAGTGGATGGTGGTGGAAATCTTCAAATGATGAGGTCTAATGGAAGGTCTTCCAATTATTGAGGTGATGCCCTTGAAGAATACGATGGGACCCCAGGCCGAGATTCTCTTTTCCAACCTTAAGGGAAATCATTTACTTCTGCCATGTTTGGCCACCATGATGTACCATCAAAAGCCCAAAGTGATGAGGCCAAATGACAATGAAGACTATGTGTGCCAAAACAAGCCCTTTCTCTTTATAAGATGATTAACTCAGGTATTTGTCATAGTAATGAATGCTGATTAAAACAAATGATCACATCATATTTTTTCTGATTCTAGATGGTAGGGCTAAGAAAGAATTGAGAAATGTACCTACAAGATGATCTTAGAGTTCTGTCTACACTCACAAACTAAGTAATTAAATTAATTTCAAAAGGGGTTTGGAGTCAGTAGAACAACTGCCTTTTTTTTCTCTACTTCATTTTTCACCTCAGAGCAGGTTATTTTGTCAAATGACACTAAGGCTTGTGAGGGAAACTAATGAACTTATTCAAGACACACAATGTGAAATTAATGGCACAGTTTGAAAAAAATTAACTCTCTTAGACAAAGTTTGTAAAAATTGATCAACATGTTAGTAGCGGCTATGTGTTCACATTTTTTAGAAAGTCACTTTGAAATATTCTAACAGCTTACAAAATTTTGAAATGAACACATTTTTATGAACTTAAGTATTCTTTTCTTTCCTAATGTTCAATTTTTAGTTTCTTCAAATTTGATTCACGGTTATACTCTCTAGAAAACAGAACCATGCAGCAGCAAACTTGGGCTAGTGATAAAGTGATCTGCATCAGCCAGCTCCATTTGTCTCTTTCTTCCCTTTTTGTTATTATTTATTGGCATTTTGCTGCTTCAAGATGTAAGTTTTAAATATGGACATTATGATGTTTTTGAATCAATCTGGAGATGGCAAAGTGCATCAAGAGCACAACAAAAGAATCACTGAATTTTAATTTTAAGAATTATTTTTTGAATTTTAATATAGGTATGGAATGGAGGTTTATTTATTGAATTTGAAAAATTAATTCCTTACAGCTTTGTGTATATTTTGCTTTGTCTGCCCCTGGGCTTCTACATATTGGTGTTTCTTTTTTTCCTTTTTAATATTTCAACAGGTGAGGCTGACAAGAAGGCTGATGGTACTGTTTTACACCTAGAGGTCTTACAGAATCAGGACTGCATTCGCAAGTGGAACAACTTTGGGAGATGGTTTAATAATTGCCTTTGGTAGGACTTGCTTTGCATTCATTAAAAACTCCAGACCAGGCTGTTTCCTTGATCTTCATTTCTTTTCAGTTGCCAAGCAAGCAAACAAAAATCCCTTTCCTACAGCCGATTAGTTTCTAACCCAGAATATCTTTGGCTAGAGTGCAAATTTCACACCACAAATATCTCAACATTTCAATGTTAGAAATTGGTAGACACGTGAGTAATTTCTGGAATGTGTCACTGGTCTAGTTTTTCTTGTTTTTAAAGTAACTGACTCACTATAGAATTTTAATCTTTTATACCCATTAAAATTTTACTGTTAAAAGTAATTCTTATGTTCTTTTTTAGGTGTTGAAAAATATCATGTTGCCTAATTATCTTTGATGTAGGAAATGACCAGAGAATAATTAAGATAAGAAATCATTATTTTATTATTTAAAAAACAAGGGAATCGTAAACCCCTGTCTAGTGTATAATTACAGACTTTGCTACCAATCTATTTTCCTCTTTTAGTTTTTTACCGTATACGAAACCCTCAAAAATGCATCTTGTATAGAAAGTAGACAGCCTGTATTCACTGTTCCTTGTCGAGGGAATGACCATAAGAATTGTTCATAGGCATCTAAATGTGGAGATAAGTAATAAGCAGGTATTGACTTCTGTTGAGATCAATATCAAGATTTGTTGACCCAAAGAGGTTAAAATTGACCAAAGAGAAGGACAATAAATCTTATTATTGACTAAAAAGCAGGAGTCAATATATATTCTATTATAAACATTTTTCTTTTGGTATAGATGATGGGGTGGAGCCATTTTTAAGAATTTAAATACATATAAACATATGTTTATATCATAGTGGTGGCTAATACAAGCTTCTTAGCTTATTAAAAATATAGCCATTCACATGATATAAATAACATACTTGGTTCATAGTTCACGATGTTCTCTTCCCTGAATGTTAGGTTCTCTTATCCTGATTACTTTGAAATTAAATTGTGATACACACACATTTGCTTGTTAAAATTTTGTTTGGAAGACAAAAATGCAGGTACATAGAATTTTTTAATAGAATGTAGTTATATGCACATTCACACACATATTCTGTGTCTCCTCAATATCTTATATTTTCATGTCATAGAAAGACTTTCTTCCTGGCTACCCACTGCTAAAATGATTCTGCCTTCAGCTGAGCTATTATATTTACTAGATAATCTAAAAAGTATGTTAAGATCAAGAGACTTTTGAAATATATATTTCAAATGTTTTTTTCAAACCAAGAAATATATGCAACCTGGGAATTAATAGGTCATTTCTGAGCTTTTCTATTTACCACAAACCACTCACTCACTCCAAGTCAAATAGAGATTTTATTTTTTCATAGTGGCAAAAAGTAGAAATGGGAAACAATTTTCCATTGTTCCAAATAGCTCCCATGTTGATAAGAAATCAGACTCAGTACATTTGGGTTGAACAGAACATGCTGGGTTACGCTAAGTCTCTGTTTGTTCTGTAGCTTTGCCTGAACTGAGGTCTGCACGCTCAAATATAAGAAATTGTGGAGAAAAATTCAGCAAGGACATTGATATTTCAGATTTCTAGCCCC
Organism: Heterocephalus glaber; assembly: GCF_000247695.1. Next base: position 1,374,526 of record NW_004624742.1, on the reverse strand, counting down.
AAATTCTCTCATGCAATATGAGTCCACCTTCCTACCTCCATCCTTAGTCTCATAGTGATAATGAAGGAAAAACACAAAAGTTTCTTTCCTTTCTAACCACCTCCCAAAAGATGGTACTTTACAAGGAATATTCAATTTTATAAATGCTCAGAAATCTGCAAGTTAGGGATGAAACATGAGGGATGCCTTGAATACCTCACACTATGGGGTGTCTCCAATTCCTTAATACACCCCATTGTGCCTCGCGGCTGGAGAAAGTACTGCACAACCCATTTCCCCCTTTAACTGTGAATTTCCTCGCTTCTATGGGTTTAGATTTTAATGGTTGAATTACATTTACATCTACTTGTGCATTTGCCATCAGCAGCCAAGTTCCAGCCTAAAGCCTTTACTAACTTTGAGAACAACTTTCTCATAAACAACCTCATTTAGTTTGTCTATAAAAATTCACAGAACAACTTTTAAGTCTAAGAAGCTGCAGAAACACCTTTGTACTAAGTGGCAGCTCTTTCTGGCTATCTTTACTGATTTTAAAAACTTCACAGTGAATCATAGCTCAAAACAAATCAGTAATTAAGCTGCAATGATTCCAAAGCCAGTGGAAATATGGCAAAATGTTAGTTAACCAGAGGTATGGATGAGTTGAATTAAGATTTTTTGTGATCATTATTGAGAAGAAAAGAATTCTCCAGTGAGAACACATCTGAAGGATACTGAAAAGCCATCTAATCATACAGGAGTAAATGATATTATTGAAATGCCTCTAGATCATGTACCAAAACTTCTGCATTTTTATTTTAAACCTGGGAAAGTACAACTTGTAGTTAGAGGATGTTGCTAGGCTATGACACCCTTCCCAAATTATATTACCCCTTATACAAATCATATCTATCTATTTATTATCTATCTATTTATCTAGTCTATTTACATACATGGATGAAAACTACAGAACTAAGAAATTTTAATTTGACTCTTTGATACTTTTAATTATTGCTTAAATATGCAAACTTACCCTGTGTCTTCTGAATCCTCTATATGTAAAGACCAGAAAAGGACACAATTCAAGCTCTTTGTCTTCTTGTAGATAGGTTTATAGGGTCCACCTGAACTTTCTCCCTTGCTCTATTGACCAGCAGATCCAAGTCTGCCATGAGTGTCTGCTGGTGGACTTCCATGGTTACAAGAATAGCAGGAGGTGTGCCAGGGATTTAGCTCAATGGTTTCACATGCCTGCTGTGCAAGTGCAAGGACCTGAGTTCGATCTCTGGTACCAAAAAAAAAAGAATAGCAGAAGGAGCAGCAAGACCATCCTTACAGAAAGGAAGAATTATCTCAAATGTCTGGCAACTCACAACACCATTTTATCATCAAAAAAGGCACTTTCATTTCTCCTGCTAATAACACAATTCTACAAACTGGGTAACATTATAAAGAAAGGGCTTTATTACTTATGGTTCAAGGTTGGTTCAAGGTTGAAGGGCTGTTCAAGATTCAATTAATTCAGTAAGTCACCTCATGTTTCTTGATACTCAATCTTGATTATGTAAGATCCTAACACTATCAAGGATCTAAGAATTGCCTCCTTAGTAGATAAATGTTTTCTGTACATAAAAGTTTAAAATTAATTAAAGAAATATTTGAGAGAATCAAACAGTATTAATATGCATATGTTAAGAAAGCTTGCTTGAGTTTTGGATATGTGTAATTTTTAAGAATTTTTGGTCTATTAAAAATAGGTAAATTTATGATTCAATTTAAAATGTGTAAATATGTAATTGGGTTAAGCTTATAAATTTAAGAAGAAGAAATTTTATTTAGCCTCTACTGTAATTACCATAAATTTGTAAAGTATTAAAATGTTTAAGAATTTAAATTTCACAGTATTTCTAGGTCTAATTTATTAGAGGCAACAGAAGTACTTTAAATATTCTGGAACTTTTTTGCTTTTAAATCATACATATAAAGTATCTAAATAAGAAATCAAATATATTTAATTTATAAATTTAGTTTAAAATGTTTAAGGGAGTTTAATTAACTTAGTTTGTAAATGGAACTAAACATTAATCAAAGGCCTCATAAAAGTGATTGCTAAATTTGCTAGACTTATAAATACAAGATTATGGAAGAGCTAAGCTTTTACATTTTTAAGTCTAATAGTTCAGATATATTTTTAGCTCTAATAAGCCTCAAATAATCTTTTATGCACATAAAATCTGTCTTTGAAAATATTAATACTGACAGACTACACTGACAAAGCAAAACACAAGGAAGCATTAAATTACTGTGATCTTGAAGGCCTCCTACATTTGTTACATACAAAAAATGTCTTCAAACACTCTCAACCTCAGGCAAGTTTGGTAGTAGTGGTCACAGAGTCAGCCTCTGGAGTCAGATCCATGTAGTCGGTGCCCCAGTTGCTGAGTGTACTAGTTCTGAAACTCGGGCTAATTGCTAAACTTTCTAGGATTCATTTTCCTTATTTGAAAAATGGAGATATCAATAGCTCATACACATTGTTAAGAGACTTGAATAAGATAATGCTTACAAAGCATTCAAAAAATTACCTGGCACCAAAATAAAAGCTAAATAAATGTTAATTAATACAATTAGGATGAAGAATCAGCTTCTAGAAGAACAACTAGCAGCCTGGTTTTCATAGAATGTTCTACAGAAACAAAACTTGATAATTAAAAATTCAATGAAATCCTTTCTAGAAAGTTTTCCACCTGGTAGTGGACAGGGAGAGAGTATAACAATTTTATTTTCTGTTGAGTAGAAAGCTCAGTAATCAAGTATATAAAAGAGCACAGTTTATCAACAGTACACTCCTCATATTAGTATTTTCTGACAAAAAATTCTTATGTATTCACCCCAAAGGAATTGTCATTTTATAGTGCAGTCCAAAGTTTTATACCTTTTCAGCCAGCTCATTCCCAACTGTACTATTATAAATTGAAACAAGAAAAGAGTAATATTTCAATAGCTAAAATTATGCATTTTAAAATTTTAATATTATACTGCTTTAAAAATAGAAAAATGAAAGCCATATATTTAAAACAATAATTGATATGTTAAGTTAATGAATATAATTCTATAAAAGTTTATTATTCAGCTATCACATGACTAAAAACTATGGCTTACTGCTATTATCTAGCATCTTGAGAAAGTATTTTACAATATTGCTAACCTAGGAAAAGATCAATATTCGAAACGCAGTCTCTACTGAAAGCATAGCAAGCATATTGCTTTCCCACCAACATCAAGTTGAAAAATTCTATGTCAAATTCTTGTAAGTTAGGGACTATCAGTATACATAGCATCATTTTGTACTGATAAAAAGGAGGAACCATTTTGATGCTCCGTAATTGTATTATAGAAAGTAATACTATGAAATTTCCAAATATGGGTGGTAAAAGATACTGTTTCTTCTTCGTTAGTCTCTAGCCAATGATTTTACCTTGAGGGAAGCCAGTTGCCACATGGTAAAGACATGGAAGTAGTCCTAGGAAGAGATCCATGTGTCAAAACATGAAGAAAATATACCAAATGAGTAATGTTTAAATTATCATTCATATGTTGGGGAAGGTTGGATTGGGAAGATGGTCTATCCCTGGAAAATGCAGTCACAGCAAGGTGAAAAGTCTTACGGAGTCTGAGGTTAAATGGGGACTAGAGCTCATCTCTCCAGCTCTCTACCAGTCAGTTGATATCTTCTTCCTGAAGTACAAATTGTTAGCATTGAAAGAAATGTTTGTACCTTTTAAACATATTTGGGAGAATACAAACAAGTACACACAAAACCTCATTGTTTGTTCTCTTACATCAACAATCTTTTTTGTTGTTGTTGTTACTGTGGTGGGACAAAGTGTAAATGTCCAATAAGCTTCATTTGGGGAACAGACTAATGAACCAGAATTTTGCTCCACTTCAGTTGGTGAACTGCTGCTTTTCTATAGGCTTTTCTTAACAAAACACATAACCTGGCTTAGTTGCAACATGTTTCTATTTTATCTCTGTCTTGACAAAATCAGAATCCTCAATTCAATGTAATGCACCAATGAGAACTATACAGATGTTGGTATCCTTGCATTTCTTAAATAAAAAATTGTTTTGAGGAAGGCGAAAGGAAAGAATCATCAAACTTGATCATCTTCTGTGCCAAAATGTCTAATTCCAGGAGGAAACCACTAAAATGAGAGAAAAGATATAAATAAGAAGAAAACACAAATCCTCTTATTCACTGTAATATTTTTCTCTAAATGCAATGTCCTTATCAGATAAACACACTTGTGATGAAATTTTGTAATTTATTTTTTCTAAGAAGATAGAAAAATCTGCTCCATTTTCTGCTTTCAATTAGTTCACTGCTGGGACCAGCGCAAACCCAGGCTCTTCTTAGGATTCCACAGATGGTGTTGCATATGATTTAAATGGCCATCACTTTCTTCTTTGTGATCTGTTTAAGTCCCACAAAAACTATTTAAGGTATATGCCCTCTTTAACAGGGCAACAGTGGGAATACAAAGAGCCTGGTGATTCACTCACAGTAGTTCCATGATATAGATAGGATTCTAAGTTAGATCTTCTCTCTGCCTAAACTCTGTATTTTCTTCTCCAGTACCTCCCATACTGCTCCTCCTTTTGCTGCCTTTGAATGTTTCACAAGGATACCTCAGCCCACTTCTTCTCTGAACACTACTCCCAAAGCCTAAAATGGAAAAGCAAACACATCAGAATTAGTGATTCAAATAAATGTTGAGCCATGGCACCAATTATTGGCAACCTGCCTACACCTTTGAGATGTGAGTGATTATTCAGCCTACACCCATGACCTAAGAGAGGGGCTCTTGGGAACCTGGTGACTCATTCCATGACAAGTCTGGGCAAATAGAAAGGCCCAGGAGGTGCCTGCATATAATAATCAGGAGGTATTGACTTCTGCTGAGGTCAGGAGCAAGATTTATTAACCTGAGAGATAAATATTGACTGAAAATTTGGACAGTTCCTCTTTTTCTTCCCAGAGATCTGGTAAATTACTCAGGCTGCCACTCAGACAATTGGAAACTTAGAATTTTCCCCCAGTTTTATGTCCATTTTTAGTTATAGACCTCCTGAGGGAGGAAAATCTTTGTACTTTATTTTAGAGGGATATTTAAAATCCTGCTAATTATTGCTTCATTTTTATCTATTCTAAGACTCTCTGGCTAGAAGTCTTTTATTACACAGTAATAGGTTTTCACATCCTTGGGGCTTTTTTTCTATAGTCTTCAGTGTCTGGCTGTGAGTTCCAATTTTGATTCATCTCATGTGATGGCTTCTATTCTTTACCCTTCTAGTTTTCTCTCATCCTTAAGAAGTGGTTTACCTCCTGTGGAAACCCCTCCTAGGCCTGCAAATTGTGCAAGAGATGCCTTGGGAGAGTTGTGTTCCAAAAGCCTCTTGTTGTGACATGCTTATCACCAAGTTATAGGAAAGCCTTTTCTCCTCAGTTAAGTTATTCTCAGACACCTCAATCCAGAGGGGCTGATTTGGACTGTCAAACATCCAGGTCCCTGCCCTTTTGCTTCATAGCTGGAAGTGGTTTGAATTTGCCTTCAGATATTAGCCTAATTTATTCTCTTCTCTTTCTCAAGATACAGAACAGTCACCTCAGATAGCCTGCTTTCCTCTGCAGACATCTTTGCTTGATATTTCTTTTCTTTAAGCTCACTTCCTTCCTGTAAAGTTGGAGGGATATCCTCACATTATATTAAAAACTTCACAATGGCAAGTCTATGAGGTTTCAAAAATGTACACTCTTCACTTAAATATGCTCCTCTCTGATAAAAAAAAAATCAATCCCTTCCACAGCCTGTTCTTGCCAAGAATGAGTACATATGTTTAAGGGCCTTATCTCCTTGATTCCTATAAATTACTAAAAGTACTCATTCTAGTTACTTTGAAATACCTTTGAAACATTTCAGGTATTAACACAATATAACACAGCTTTTGAAGTTTTATTATTTCTCAGTTCTGTTTTGTATTGTATATTTAAACTTTAATTGACTTCTCTTCTTGAGATGATTGTGTTTGCCAAAGACCTGAGTGGAAGAAGCTCACCTTTCTCTGTAAGCATTTTCCTTCCCCAGACTCATTCCTTGTGAACCTGTTATGGATTTTTAATTGAAGATGTTTCTAAGGTGCTGTGTCTTCTGATTCTTCCTGAGAGGAGCCATCATGATTTGACACAACTGGAGCCATCAAAGGGCATGGAGTCCAGCGTGCTGCTAGGTGGGAAGTCTTAATAGAAATGCTTAATTGTGGTTTGAGCTAAACCTACTTCCCAGTAGTAACACATTTTCTCAGCAAGTAACATTTTAGTGTGGGACACCTATGTAGCATCCAAAAATAGGTTTTAGGCAGCTTTCACTTGAGGTTTGTACAACACTCCTTCTTGCTTTAATGCTTGGCTTTGTGCTGTTGGCCACCAAGGTTGAGGGAGTGGAAATGGAGTAGTACTGGCCGTCAGCGATGACGTGCTTAATGTGCCATGCAAAATTGTGAATGCAGAACATCTTCGGGAATGAAAAGAGACTGATTCTCAGGGCTTAATTCACATAGAAATCCGTCCCTCAGGAATGAGTTAGTGATACAATCAACAGCAAGAAAACCCTTAAAATTCTCCAACAAGTAATCCAAAGTACCTGAAAATCAATTTGCTGCCACAAGGTGGCGAAGTCACATTGATGTCCTTCTTACTGCTCTATTTCCACATAGAAACCTTTTAATGTCAACTATCTGAGGACAAAGGTATCATTTTTACATTTAAATAAAAACCACTTATCACCAAGATTTACAAACCATTTCAGTGCATCCAGACAGCTATCTGGGTATAGTGCATGAATAAGTTAGGTTGAGACTGTTGAATAAAAAGCCAAAAAGTGCATTCTGTTTTCTTACAACTACCTGACAGAACCAGCGTTCTCTCCACAGTTAATGTCCATATTCTCTTTGGATGTACTTGGATGCATGTGACATACTCTCCCTTAAAGCATACTTCAAATATTAAGAACAGCAAGCCTTTAGGATATGTTTCAGAGCATGTCATAGAACCTTTGTGAAATGCAGGTTACTCTGGATGCAAGGTGGGCATGAACAAGGATGCAGATGATACTGAAAGTGTTTTCAGTGTCATTGGAGGAGAAAAGGGGCAATAGCTGATGCAGCCCTGGCCATGTACCCAGCGCTGCTGCTCCTCAGCACCTGGGCTCTGTGCAGAATGGTGATTTCAAATCTTAATGCACCACTTGTGCTCTTGTGGATTTCATGAAATTTTGTGCATTGGTTGCATCATATTTGAAATTATTTGAGAATAATACTGTACACCAAAGTATTGTTGAGGCGATAAAAATGGGTAAATTCAGGTACACATAGCTGCTACTAGGCCAGAGCACATTGTGGAAATTAGATAAAGGTGCTCCTCTGGGCTCACAGTTCCTTTCTTTACAGTGCACAGCATAGTAAGTGAAACTTTGGCTACAATTCAGCTAATTTACCCCAAATCTTGCCTCCCCTGTGCAAGAAATACCCTGCACAATTGTGAGTCTAGTATATTTATGTAAAGCACTAAAAATGAGTCTCAGCAAGCAAGTAAGGAAAACCTTCAAAAGGTCCTCACTATCATCTTCATCACCACATTCTTCCTAGTTTTCTTACTGTAGCCTTGCTATGTCTAGTTCATTCTACAGAGGTATCATAAATATATTAGAAGATGTGGTAAATTAATATGTTGATACACGGAGAAACTTTGATGAAAAATTACTAGTATAGGAGAAAGACTTTGAAAGCAGTACAGAAGTTGTGAAGAGTGGGAGCTTTTTAAAATTCTACTTTCTCAGCCAGCTCATTCCAGAGCAGCACTGTCAAGCACAAGGTTCATTTCATGGCTGGACCTGGCTACACTTTTAAAATGGGAATTTTGCTTTAGGTAGTGCTTGAAGACACCAGGTTTGTAGGACTCACCATGACTTCCTGATTCCTGAGTGACGGTTCTTTGTTCAGGTTCCTGATGTGTCCACTCACTCAGATATCAATTTAGAATGGCTACTGTACCAGCCGTTAATAACTGTCATTATTGCACTTATAGAAGAATCCAGGCCAAGAACCACTTAGCAGAACAAGCTTGGACAAGCCACAGAGTTCCAAGGCACCTTTTATTAAAAGAGCATTGTTATTTGCTTTAACTGTGGTATTAGGAGCAGTGCCCATAATTTATGTTGGATCAAGTGCATAGTATGTGTAGACAAGACACCTGACTAGGGAACTTTTAAAGTCTAAATAAAACAAGACTTGACATAGGAAAGGTGAATAATGAAAGAGTTTGGTTTTTACAGTTTATGTCCTGTTTAGAAGATCTTGATTGACATTTCAGAGGAGGAATATTTATGCCATGTCATAGACCACACAATACAAAGCCTCTGTTTTGTAGATTTATTCTCAGAATGTGATTAGTGGCATGTGCATTAACTTTGAAAAATCCATCTTTCTAAAATATTGATATAATTTTAAATGGGGGAGAGGATTAACTTAGAACTTACAGCAGGAATACTTTTTAATGATGATGTGATTAAATCAGTTGTGTTGTTTTGGAACAACCAATTTTCTACTTCTTCAAGGGAGATGTGGGCATTTGTTTACCAAAACAAACATTTCTAAACTAGGAGTTTTAAACTATAGTCCACAGACCTTTTGACATCATCTTTTTGTGAGGCATGGTTGAAATAAATGTGTTATTAGTACAAGAAAGCAATGACTAGTGTAAACAAAAAATACTAGCTTTTCTTATGTTTGTTTGACACATGGTTATGGGGCTGTTGTAGCACTAAGCCACTTAAAAACTCATTGATCCAAAGTATAGTATTTCTAGGGCAGGTCTTGTAAATTTTTTCAGAACAGAGTCATATTGGGTACTTTATGACAATCTCTAATGCAGTCACCAGTAATAACCTGGAAATGTTCACAGAGCAAGAGGAGGAACATTCGTATGGGCCCTGGGATGAAGCTAAAGCGCATTTATAGGGACAGTTTCAGATTGGAAGCTGTGCTAAAGGAGTCACCCAAAGGCATTCTGGGAGCCCCATGTTGGCTTGGGCTCCCTCTACTGCCCTTGATAAAAACATAGCAGCTCGGGGATGTGTATGTTGCAGATTGGAGTTAGGGGTCCCAGGATCTATACCCAAACCTCACCAGAGCAGATTTGATTATCAGTTTTACACATTAGGCTTCTGAGTAGAAATCAATTATTTCAATATGTGAAAGAAAACAAACTCCTGCAATAGAAAGGGTTGGAGTTGAAAAAATGGAAACAGGAAGATGAAGAGAAAATGGAAGTCAAAATAAGGGGGCTAATCAGGCCATATCCTTCAACATAGTGCTGAGAATGGGTGAAAGTAGGTGGAAGCCAAGTCAGAGCATGTTGACAGCTTTATTGTGATTTAGGATAGAATTAATTGGAATGGTGAAGAGCAAGAATAGAAGAAAAAGAAGAGGATGGAAAGGAGAAGGAGGACATGGAAGAGGAGGAGGAAGAGGAGGACAAGGATGTGGACAAAGAGGTGGAAGAGAAATTCTCCCTCTCATTATAACACAGCCGTTATCAGAGCTTTCATCCTGCTGGCCTACCACACTGAAGTCACACTTAAGATGACAATATCAACTCTTTATATTTCCAGACCGCATGTTTACCTACAAATGTGGGACTTATCATCTCCTATAATTTGGTGATTCAATTCCTTAGAATAAATCTCTCAGTATAGATGGACAGAGAGACAGAGACTGATAGAGAGAGAGAGAGAGAGAGATCCTATTTCTTCTCTTTCTGTGGAAACCCCTGACAGACATACTAGTTAGCACAGAGAGGATCAGAGCATACCCGTTCCTTGCTAGTGCAAAAAGAACATTGCTTCAGGGTTTCTATGGCCCAGGTTCAAACCCCAGCACCACTATTTATTGGAGAAGCTTGGTGTGAACTATTCACCTCATTGAGCTCCCATTTTCTCAAGTACAAAAACGTTAGTAATGTTATTTATCTTCTTGGAATTGCTTTCTGAAAAGTAAATGGTAATAGAAAACTTCACCCCTGTTGGACAGTCATGTATAAAAAGTACAGAATACAAGAATCAGCATACACTAAGTTCTCAACAAATAGGGAAGAATGGTGATTATTTATTTTATCTATAGTCTTAATGAGAATGCAAACTGTTTTACAAACTATTCAGGTCTATAAATTTCAATCCTGTTTCAATTCATGTTTCTAGGTACAAACAATTACAACTAGCCTTTAGTGTATATATAAAAATGACCTAATATGAATTCCACGAAGCACTGGTACTATGAAATTATTGAAGAAAAAAGGGTCTTAGTTTCAAATAATGGTGACAGTCTGCCTACTCTAACACCATCTGGGAGATTTGCATTTTACATTAATGTATTAAAGATTGAGAAGTTCTGCAGTATGATTTCATTTGAGCAATCTAATCATGGTAGTCATTTGGCCTATTTACAGTCAGTCAAATATTTTTCTCCTTGTCAACGTCCTTGTAGGTCTTGCTTTCTTAAACTTTTAAGTTATATGTGGTCATGTGAGCTTCTTGGGACAAAAAAGCATGAATGGAGTGATGTGTGACATTTCCAGGTGGAGCCATTGGAAGCCATTTCTCTTTCCCTGCTTTGGGCATTGCTGAAGTATAATCCAGATGAAACTTCTGTCAGTCTAGGATGCTAAGTGACAGTAATGAGCAGGGTGTCCTCCTCTACTGAACTGCTTGGCACACAATACACATAATTGAGAAATTAGATATTTTTTTCATTGTTCTAAGGCAGATTTTGAGGTTGATTTTTTATTGGAGCATAATTTAGCCTACCTTGTGTAATGAAGAATTTTGGAAATAAAAATTGAGTCTGTGCTTTAAGAAAACTCTATAATATATGGCATCTGTTAAGTAGTTAGGCTGCAAATTTATTTATAGAACCTGAAAAGACAGCAAAATGTTTTGCAATATCAAAATAACATAACCACAGGATAATCTTTCCTGGAATTCCTATTGGCCAACATACTTTGGAAAGGATCCATAATATTCCCTACAGCACTTTCCTTTCTCTTCTAATGTGAATTATTTCCAATAATAAGTATATAAATAAAAAGTAATAAATCATAATACAGAAGGGAAATGATTATTTAATAGTTTCTTTGTAATCTCTTCGGGTTCATGCCTCCTGCTGTATGTTCAAAGTGCAGTGCTTTCCCTCATCTTTGTCTCTTTCACCTTAGCTTATTTTTCACAGTTTAATTAAAATGGTACCTCTTCAATAGAGCCTTACTAGATTCAACCAATTCTGATTAATTGCCCACTCCCATTACATTTGAATTGTACCTCATTTATAGCATTTACCATCCCCTCTCCCCAATAACATGATTAGTTTGTGCATGTATCTCAACCCCATCAAATCCTAATCTCTTTTCAATTTGGAACCACAGTTTATTCATCTTGTTATCTCCTACAAGGGTTACATAGGATTTTAATTTTTTTATTAGTACATGTATAGTACATAATGATTGCATTCATCATAGAAAATGAGTATGATATATATATATATATACACATATACACACATATTTGACACATCTTAATTCTCTTTTTATCCTTTCTCTTCTCCTCCTTCCCACTACTTCCATCTGTTGGCCCCCTTCTCCTTTTTTTTTGGTACATATTTGTGGTACATGGGGATCATGTTCCCCACAGGGACTCGGTGCATGTACATATGGCACAGGCACATCAAAATCATCTTTTCTTTTCAATCCCATTTCCCTCCCCTCCCCCGTCTTCTCTGATGTCTTGATTCCCTTCCCAAACGCTAAAGATCCATCTCACTATTTTCTATTGTCTATTTTTTATTTTGCTCTCTATTTGTATTTTGGGCTTCACATATAAAAGCAACCTTGCGATCCTATTAGATAGTAGAAGGATATTTATAGAATTAGGTAAAGGTGACGAGAAAAATAATGAACAAGAAACAAAAAATAAAAGATAAAAAGGAGAAAAAAGAAATAATATGGAGACTAGAAATAAAGAAAAGAAAGGACAAAGAGTGAAAAAAAATAAAGATGTAGGAAAAAGAGAAAGAAAAAGATATTTTAAATTAAAGAAAAACCAAGGAAAAAAGACAAAGAAGAATTCCCCAAACCCCAAGAAACTACTGAAAAAGAAAAATCAAGAGTGAAAAAAAAGAACCTCTATTTTTCAATGAGTGGTTTCCTTTCTGAATCTGCAATTTTAGATGGAATCGATTCTCAGTTTTGTCTGCCCACCCTGAAGGCCTGTGGTTTTGTGAGGGGCACCTGTACTCCAGAGGCCCCCTCAATTAACCCAGGCTGTAGCAATGTCCAACCTGAGATGTGTCCCTGCTCATGTCAGTAGATAAGGAAGGAAATCAGACCCCAAATCTGTGCTAAGTACAGGCAGTTGGGCAAGGGCTCTTATACTCACTGCAGACACTTTCCACCACAGAGCAACTCAAGCCAGGCCTGGCCTCTGGCCAAAGGGGTTCCTTCCCAGATGAGCTCAGACCCCTCAAAGGGTCTCATTCCAGCCTGCTCCTTGTCTGGGGCTGTCTCCTGTGGCTGTCTCTCAACCAGGATTCAAGCTGGGAATCCTGAAGTGAAACTGTACCACAGCAATTTTGAGTCTCAGATTCAAACACTCAACCCTTTCCCAGAATGGTGTCCAACTCTGCACTCTCTCCAGAGATATGGTGGTCACCTGCACTGGGGTCACTCTCCAACTGTTGCCTGCCTGTCAGAAGGACTCTTGAAACTCTAGGCTTTCCCTGCAGATCACAAAAACTTCAGGCCCAGTCTGTAGCTGGCATTTCTCCCCGGAACCCCTAGCGCTCTACTTGCTTTGGCAGAATCAGGCTGCAGAGAAAGTCAAGACTGTTTCATTCCCATCTCTGCATTGTGTTCTGTCTCTTCAACTTCTCCTAGTTTTTCATATCAGTTCCTTCCTGATTCTCAGTGCTCTCTCTCTCTCTCTCTCTCTCTCTCTCGCTCGCTCGCTCTCTCTCTCTCCCCCCCATCCCTCTCTCCCTCCCTCTCTGGATCTCTCTTCTCTGTTTTTTCTTTTGTTTTTTTTTTCTCCAAGTTGTTATTTTCCAAGATCTGAATTTCAAGTCACAGAGAGGCTGAATTGCTACCACTCGGTACTCTGCCATTTTGATATCTCAACAGTTTTCTTTTGAGGTAAAATGTAGTGGGCTTCCTTGTTTAATAGGTGTGATTATCTCTCCAATGCAGACCTCTTGATAATTCACATTTGAGTGTGGCCAGAAGGGTTGAGTCAGGACAAAGCAGTCCATTTCCTGCAGTAAATCTCTCTGCCCAATGAAGGCTTTCCTAATTATGTCTTCCAATTAGCTCTCTATTCAGTACATGGTTCAGTAGTTACTCTTCATACATCCATCTTCCCTTCTCAGGTAGACTTCTTTCCAGCTGCTGATGTCCTACCTCTCTAAACACATAGACATTACCAGTAGTAACCATTCCACACCTGTGGCATCCTCAGTCCCTGATTTCCCACCCAACTCAGCATGCTCCAACTCATGGGATCATAGGATTTTTTTTTTTTGGTACCGGGAATCGAACTCAGGTCCTTGTGCTTGCACAGCAGGCAGCAAAACCACTGAGCTAAATCCCTGGCCTTGTAGGGTTTTACACTTGATCTTAGCCAAAAGGCCGAGAAGTGATCTGGCCTTATAGGAATTTAAATTTAGATTAACTTCTATGAATTCTTGCTGAGTGGAATTATGCTAGGCACTAATAATAAAATTATTAATAACAATAATAACTAAATTTTGGAGCACTTGTAATGTACCAAAGCTGGATTAACAAGTTTATAAGATTTTATTTTTTATATTTAATCTATATAGGAGGTAACACTTCATCTATTTTATAGACAAGAAATTTAATGCTTAGAGAGGTAAAGTAAGTTGACTATGTTCACTCCACTGATAAGCAACTGCTATCCTTGATACTTGTTCCAGGTACAGATAGGTAAATATTTACAATTATACATATGCTTCAGTTCTCTTTTCTAGTCCACTGTAATCAACCTCCAAATTTGGCAGATTTAGCTTGGAATACACAAAAGTAGGATTTGGGCTGCAGAAAAAAGAAAGGATGAAGGTATTGTAAAAGGCAGAAAAAGACATACTTGGTAGAAACAAATAATAAAGTTATAATCACCACCTTCAACCTTACCCTCTCATAAATATGGAGAAGAGGGGCTGGGGATTTAGCTCAGTGATTCTGGCGCCTGCCTCACAAATGCAAGGTCCCAAGTTTGATCCCCCGTACCAAGAAATATGTATATATATATAAATATGGAGAAGAGGCAAAGAGCAACAGAAGAGGGAATTGAGGTGGAGGGGAGGAGGGGGAAACAAGTCTTTTGTGCATGCTGCACATTTTTCTGGGCCACAAATGAGAGCGAAGCTCAGTGATGTCCTGGCTTCAGAACTTTAGGGATGTTGGTGGGCAAAATATTCAAATAGCGTCATTGGATATTAGATGTCAGAAGAGCTAAGATAAGCTGAAGATTACTTTTTAATAAAAGTAGCTTTGGAAGTTGTCTTTGTCTCTTATCCTTCTTATTTTCTGTATTTGTTGGAAACCCTGCCATTAGCATTAATTGAAAGAAAGTACCCAGTATGTTTAAATCTTTGTCAGGGGAAAAAGACTCTTTCAGATCAAAGAGCCGACATTACACTCTGATGAAAAGATAATCCTATTTCTGTGAGTCACCACAATTGATTTCTGTCTGGTGATTTTATTCAGACATGACAGAAAGTAACTGCCTCAACAAGTCCATGCCTAATGCCTACTATGTGCCATCCGTGGGCCCAGTCCCACAGGAAAAAAGGACTAGATAAAATCATTCCTTCCTCCAAGAGCACAGACCCATAAGGTGGAGACGCATGACACATTTCAGTCAGTAAAGACATATATGTGTGTGCTCAAAGGCTGCAAAGTAAGGTGGTCCTAAGTAGTAGTGGTATAGCTAGTACAAGAAAGGCTACAAGAACAAATACAAAATTGTAAACAAATGTACTCCCAATATGGACAGAGACATTTCAATTTGTTTTAAAAAAATAACTTTTTAACTATCATCCATACATAGTAGATACTAAAGACTGACTGTCCATCAGATGGCCATGGCTTCCCCCATACCCTACTGAAGATGTGAAAGTGCACAGGAACACTAGTGAATACAAGGAAACCCTAACCAGTGAGCAAGATGAGCCTTGATGTGCCTCATCCAAAGAGGCTTTGGAATAAATTTTATAGATAAAACCGAGGTTCTAATATGTATACCAGCTTGTCACTTGCTGCACAAATGAACAAGCTGAAATTCAAACACAGACCATCACAATCTTAAAACTGGCTTCTTTTGTTCTGTTGTTCTCCATATTACTCATTTTCCTGGCCATATCCAAGAAAACAGCTAAAATTGAATCGCAAAAGGATAAAATAAGTAGACATCTTCCAAACTATTTCACTTGACTATCATCATATCCTCCTGTAGCCAAAAGAGCCCAAAGCCATGCAATAGTAATACTGCCCCTGGAGGACATTTTGTGACCTTTGCCTTCTGGTGTTCGTTGACAAAGCCAGAAGTGCTATATGACATAGGATAATCAGTGACTTTTTTTCCTATCTCATCCTTCGACCCTAATTAATTTATTCAGGGATGATCAATCCCTAAACTAAACTGAGTAAGAGAAAGCAAGTCACCCTGAAAGTAGTGATGGAGCTGTCAAATCAGTGTACTCTGCAATGTGTATCATTATTCAATGAAAGCTTTTATGTGGAGGAAAAAAAAGAAGAAAATACAGGCTGGAAATCAGGAGATTGTAGGCCCTCTGGAGGCTCAGTTATGGCCCTGGCCAGGGTTCCTTGAGGTACCCTGTGAGGATGCTTATGAATTCTCTTTTGGCTTAAGCCAATCTGCTGTGTGTCAGCCACTTCCAATGATAAGTGTTGATCCAAGAGGAAATACATGGGTCTCAATTGTGAAGTCAGTGTGCAAAGTTAAGACAAAAGGCTGATTAGCAATGGGATTTAGAAAAACAGGACAAATGGTAAGGTACATAAGAGATAGGATGGTTTGGGAAATTATGGTCCAAAGATGGGGCAAGTATTCTTTTATGCTACACTTCTCATATGGTAGCAGATATTTCCTGAGTAGACACAGTTATTAGAAAATGTGATATGGACCAACCACCAATAGGTTATTTGACACCTACACTCACTAGGGTCTCCTTTGGATTGAAAGTTGAAATAGGTAAGGTGTTTACCATGGCAGCCAACAGCAGCATACATGGAAACAGAATTTGAATCATGATTGACAAAGACATTCAGTAAAGTAGAATGGGAATGAAACCCAGACTATAAATGAAAAGATAGGTGATAGATTTTAATTTACAAAGAGGAGAAGATGAGAACTCCTTGCTGTGCTTTGTTACTGAAATCGGTTTAAGAATGACGGGCTGGATGATGATAAATTGTCAGCTGCTCATCTTTGTTCACATCAGTCTAGTAGTACGGCATATTGGAGATGGAGCATGGAGATTGGAGTCCGACCACACAAATTCAAATCCTAGGTCTGCTAGTTGGTAGTTTGGAACCATGGGCTTTACACTTTGTAAATATGTAAAAATGAACCGGTGACAACCTGACACCTATTGTTATGCAATACAACCAACCTAAAACTTATTGGCTTAAAACTTTCCTCGCAGGTTTCATGGTTCATTTGGGTATTTTTTAGGGTCTCAATTCAGTGATCCTTCTGGACTCAACTGGGCTTATTCATAGGCCTATGTTCTGAATCTAGTGTCTGTGCTCTTAAACCATTATGCCATGTGGTTTCATAAGCTGTAACCTGCCAGTCTTGGCTTGTATCACTGACATATTTTAGGGTCACCTGGATGGAAGCAAACCCAGGATGGTTTGAGTGAGAAAGACCTCTTCCATGTACTTTTTATTCTATTAGCAGGGTATTTCAGGTTTATGGAGAGAGAGAGAGAGAGAGAGAGAGAGACAGGGGGAGGGGAGAGGAAGGAGAGAAAATGTGCAAGGCCCTTCTTGCCTGGGCCATTGGTACAATGTTACCCACGTTGCTCTATTGGCCAAAGAAAAGCTTAAGTTCATCTCAAATTCATAGGGTAGGAAAGAAACTTCACAGAGTGGTATAAGAATCTACAATGTTATACTGCAAGGAGTATAATAACAGGAAGGGCTGTTTGCGTGGAAGAGTATTTGACATTTGATTTATCCCAGTGCAGATAGTAATAGTACATCCTATCTGGTGTTAATTTGAGAGTTCAATGAATATCTGTAACACATTTAGCATAGTCCCTCGTAGATGATCGGTGCTAGATAAGTATCCGTTTTATTATCATCTTGATATCTTAAAGGAGCCAGAATGGACAACACATTTGCCACTTTCTTTGCACGGGGCAACCATGTTATAAGAGTGGATTTTTAAAATTATATTTTCAAATTCAATCCAAAGACTGTATCCATTATTGAGAAAGCTGACTGACCTCCAATTGTTATAAATACAGAAAAGGGGTTTAACCTCCAATTCAATTTTTAAATTTTTAAAATATGTTAATGTAATAATGTTGATATTAATAAAGACAATATAAAAGCACTCTTCTTACTATTATGAAAAAAATTTCATACAAAATAATTAGAGAATAACAACAGTTAATATACTGTGTACCATAATTTTAAAAGAATGGCCAAAATATTACTCAGAGTAGAAGTCATAGACAAAAAAGACTCTCTTACAAAAAATAAACAAAAGATAACAGCACAAAACTTTCTCTTCAGTACAAGTTTAACTAGCATGATTTCTGTCATATAAGAAACTCAAAATCTATATACATATGGGAAAAGAACAAAATAGAACATAGAGAAATAGGAAGTAGGGAGAAGTTCAAAGAATCCCACAAATTCTCTATTCCATTTCTATTCCATTGTTTCAAAAATATTTCAATATAAATCCAGTTCCATTTTTGTCAGTGCCTTAATGTGCCTTTCTGGGAGAGTAACTCATATGCCTAGGTATACATTTCTTCAATTGTACAGGGCAGGTATGGACTGCCTGATCTTAATTGTCTCCTAATAGCTAACCATTGATAAATCCATGCCCATTTTATCCCAATAACAAAGAGAATAGGAAAGAGGGAATCTTTCTATTGAATTTATTGTCTTTAATAATAATAATAAAGAATGCTATAGAGAAATGGGTTGCTAGAAAAATTTTCTCAAAGTCAATTTGTTGGAAGAATAAATTTTTCTAAAAATTATCTGACAGATTTTTCATTTTAGTAATTTTGATGCACTTAAAGAAGTTTAGTGAGCTTTAATGAGTCACTAAGTCTTGTAATTGTTTTTCCAATTTTTGATGAGTACTAAAGGTTTCTTCCCTTCCTCATTTATAAGTAGTCAATTATGTCTGTTCTGTCCATTTTTCTCAAAGTTAATTATTCTAAAATCAATGTTTCTGACGACCAGTGAACATTATTTTATAACTTTTGAAACTTGGTAATTTTTTATAGTTTTTATCTGCATTTTTAGAAAAATCTTACTGCTTGTTATGTAATTTTGCTTTTTTAAAATGTTTAGATCCATTTTTAGGCAATGATATTAATTGTGCTTATTTAACCCTACTTTGTGTTCCATTTGGTTGCACATTTCTTATGTATTTCAACAAATTATATGGATAGGCCAGCATTCTTACTATTCAAGGTTGCTGCCATATTGAAATTATAATAAAAAAGAAATCTCAAGTCATTGCATGGCTCCTCACATAGCTTTAAGCTCAAACTAAAACATGCCAGCTAAACAAAGTAGAAAATGATGCATGGGTAAAACTCTTAATAACAGATGATTCCAGGACCCTGCTATCTTTATTGAAGAAAGGAAAGAAAGAAATACATGCCAGTTTCTGTGACTTAGTTGATTGTCCCATTAGTTTGGTAGTTGAAAGACTTCAGGATTGAAATGTAAGATGCAGAATTTCCTAGGATTTAGGTGTATGTAGTGATCAACACAACTTCAACAATGTCCAGTGACTTCATTTTCCATAGTCATATTTTGCAATGTCACATTTGTAATTCTGCAGAATCCTCAGAGCATACAATAGTTACAAAAAAATGCCCAATTGAAATAGATTTTATGAGTGTGGCTTGAGCAATTTAGCATAAAATCATAGAAGTATTGCTAAATTAAAAGCAAACATGATTGAATAATAATGCATCAGAAATTTAAAATAAACGTTTTTTTAAAACTAGAGAAAAATCTTCAAAACCTTGGAAAAAGGAGAAAAAAAGCATTAGCATTCTAAACATCTTCCACAATGTTTCAGCATTAATAATACATGAATAGCCAATTACAAAAGAATAGTCATGTTTGATTATTTTTTACCAGTTTGGCTTTAGGCAAATTGTTTTCGATCAACTTGGCTGCTAACAAATAGGAGCAATGATCCAGGCCAAGACCCTTTAAATGTGGCTAGGATTAGTTCATGGTACTGTAAACAAGGCAGAATTTCATCTGGGTCTATGAACTCAGCTTACCTCAAATTCTTCAACTTCTTGCCCATTGCCTCATAGAATCTCTTCAATTCTGACTACACAATGGTGTCTGGTATTGGAGTTTGGATACAGAGCCTCTGCCTGAATTTTCATCTAGTGAGAACTACTCTGGGAGCTTAGCTTTCTGCTTTAATCCTTCATTTTCTTTCTTTTTCCTTTAGGACTAAAATAATTTAGGATGCTCATTAAAGCTTTGCCTTCTGGTCATTTCTAGTACTCATTGAGGCTGCTAAGTCAGGGATTCCCCTGGTCCTTTCTGGCTCCTGCAGTCCACCCTGGGCCTCAAAATAGAGGTCTGTAAGATCTTCTCCGAGCTTTCTGTGGGCCAGGCAGTCTCACAACTTCCCTCAGGTCTACAAGAGTCACCCAACTGGCAGCCATGTTTGTATTAGATAACCTTTCTACCCCACTGCCCAATCTTACCATATTTAAACCAGAAATAAACACCTGAAAAAGTAAGGAGAGATGTTTCTTTTCTAAGATTTGGAAGGCTGCTGCAGTCTTTGTGAGTTGTGGAATATAAATATAAAGTCAGATTCTAGGAATGGGAAGGAATGTTACACTATAGCAAATAATTGGTTAGAAAAAGCCATCTATGAAATTAACTATTCAATCAAATTTTTATCTGTATCTCTTTTATACACTATAACTAGAAACTGGTAGGTACTGAAATCAAGCAAGACATAGGCAACTTCTCTTCGGGGACTCCTGAAGTCTAGTTGGAAAGATCCAAAATAACCCCAAATAATTACCAAAAGTAAAACATACAATCCGTTAAATGTAAAAATTTCAATGAAAATTACAAACGAAAGTCTCTAGAAAGGTCCAGACAAGTCAAATAGATATGGATGGGAAAGACTACAGATGAGGTTCTATTTTGTATAGAAAATGAATCAAATAGCAACCTAATTAAAGCAATCTTAATGATTCAACAAATATTTCAGAAACTTGTGCCATCGCAGACATTAAACAAAAAATGAAAATAAAATAAATATCTCATTTTTTGCCATAGATTATTTTATTTAAGGAAAGGTACATATATTCAATATGTTTCCTCAAATACACACACACATGCATACACACAAACACACACACACACACATCAAAGTTAAAAATAAGTGAAAATTACATTGCTGGTATTTTATTTGTATTTTTAAAGCACAAGATTCAGATTTCTGAGTGGAACTTTAAAATTTAAAAATCAGGAAGCAAAATTTAATAGTAAGAAAGTTGAAAAATACTTCTTGTGCACCTTCATTAAAGATTAGGCATAAAACTGCCCGTACAGAGCTTAAAGTAGAATATTTCTTCAGCCTGATGCACTTTATTCTCATAGAGATCTTCTCAGATTGGATTATGTGTATACCTAAGGGTATGTGGTTGTGTGCTAGCCCACAATACTGTGAAATAAATGCATCACATCTTCCTGGAGTAACAATTTTATCTGATGATTAGAAAGTAAGGCAAGTTAAGTAATTTAATAGTAAGTAATTGAAGACATAGTTTTATATTAAAGTATATATAGAAAAATTATAGAGCACAATGCAAAATGCTCCTGAAATTTTATGAGAAAATATGAGGCATCAAATAAATTTCCCTAGTGGTTGGCTGTGTAAGCTGTTTTCCTACATAGCACAAGGAATAAGGAAGGCCACTGACAGGAGTCTAGAGCAAGTTTATTCTTGTTAGAGGTGTTCTGGGAAAAAAAATTTTACAGTATCATTGGTCTAATAGAGTATTTCATCTATGCCTATGCATCCTACCTTTTACTTAACTTTATTATTGGAAAAAATGATTGATCATAAAGATTGTTTTCAAGGTATTAGAAACAGGTTTGACAGTCCATTCTAACTGCTAACAAGATCTTTTGGTTCTTTTTGCATAGCCTCTGGGGCTTGAGGCTGGTGACAGTACCTCCAACCCCATCTCCATCCTGTTGAGTTGGTCGTGGGTCCCAAACAATGTTTCCCAGAGCTGTGGGTAATTCCAGACAATCAGTTCAGTCTGCACCATTAACCTCCAGGGATTAGTAGCTCTCTGTGCAATTGAATGTTCCCAGATTAGTCCCTGTGATGAGCCACCTGCCAGGACTCAGCACATCATAGGCAAGCTAAGAAGCTAGAAAAAGATTTAAAGCTCAAACTTGAGCTGAGCAATCAGGATATTGTTCTCCCACAACATACACCTACTGTAGCATGACCTAATTTCTCATTCCCAGTTACTTTTTTCTCTCAAGTTTTGAATTCTGATTTACCCAGTGGAATTTGTTTTACAAAAATTAATGGAAGAAATTTCAACTTCCCTATCATAAAATTTGAAAACTGACTGGAATCCAACATATTCTTTGAACTTCTATTAAGGTCTATTGTTAACACGATGTTATTGAAATAGGAGTTCTTGGCCTCTCACAAGGCGACCTTTCATATGTGTGACAAAGATGCCCTGCCAAGAACAGGTAAGCAACTAGGGAACTTTAGGTTCTGTGTGGAATTTACACAAAGTATACAAATCAAAAATCCTAGCTTGACTTACTGTACATTGGCATGATAATGTATAAAGTAGTCTAAAGTTATCAATTTATAAGCTTAGAAAGGGATAAGAATTTTGTTATCAAATTAAATGGCATAAGAGGGAACAAATGTAACCCATTCTTACTTGAAATTACCTCCCCCAAAACAAGACAAAATGTATGATAAAATAGTTTTCAGTACATTAGAGCTCAAGCAATAAGGACAGTAAAGCCTGAGAGTTAGTAAACAAATGAGGATGCCCTGATTTACCCAGTGCCCTGCCTTATATTTTCAGGGAGACCAGCACATAGAGAAGAACCTCAAGTAGGAGGAAGAGCAGAGTAGCTGGATTTTGCCAGAAAGAATACTAGAGAAGAGGAGCGATATAAACAGAAAACTTCAGAAACATCAGAGGGTTTTCCTCACTATTGGTAAAGTTCCAGTCATTGCATATATGTGAGGAATATCACCATGAAAAAGTTACTATTGCCTTTTCAAATAAGGGAGGTGCACTTAGACAAGCCTAAGAATAGAGAGGTAGGGTTCTGGGCCATTGTTAACAACCCCAACCCCCACAGCTAGCCTTCCATAAGATTTTCTTATTTCAGTCCTGTCCTTCACTAGATTGCTGCCTTAACAACTGAGGCTGTCCTGAAGCCCAGAATGAATCACAGACCTGCTTTCAGACCAATCATAGGCCTGCAGCCATTATATAAACAACATTCCTGACCTACTTCTCCAGTCCAATCTAGGAGGACTCCCTCCAGTATATTGACCCTCCTGTGCTGCAGTACAGGCTCTGTTAACAAGGCATAATGCCAATTATGTGTTAAAGGTGCATTGTTATGAGTGTATAATACCCATGTTTATTTTTTGGAATATTTCTATAAATGAATTATTATTTTAATTTTATGAGTTTTATTATAGTAAACATTGACTATTTACCACAAAAAAATAAAGCATTCAATTTTTAATATTTATTGAGTGTTTATAAAAAAGATCAAAACTTTCAACTTTGATTGTTTTTTGGTGTACAAAATTTAAAAATAAATATAGAAATACATTCCTATTTGAACTACAGTGAAAATACCAATAGAACTCTATAATAAAAGTAATTTTTACCTCAATTATAATACCTAAGGAA
This sequence comes from Heterocephalus glaber, assembly GCF_000247695.1. The sequence continues at coordinate 1,351,174 of NW_004624742.1, read as the reverse complement.
GTCTTCACATGTGACAACAGCACATTTCATATACACATATCCCTTACATTGATAGCACATGTGTTTTGTTTTTTTGGCCTTTTTGCAGGACATAGTTGACATCTCATTGGTCTTGCTGTTATGTCAGGAAGTTCTTATTATATTATATAATGTGTAGTTAACAGGAACATAAAATATCAATAAAATAAAGTATTAAATTCTTAGCATGTATTCCGTATCTAGGAATAAACATCAAGATTTTCATATCAGCTGTGTATTTGCTTACAAAACCTAAAAGATAACATTAAAAATAAATTCCTATGAATATATGAACTACAATGAAAATACCAAGAGAAATCTACAACAAAAATAATCTTTCCTTCAATTGTCACACCCAAGGCAGTCTTTACACATGACAACTGAATGTTCCACCCGCAAGTAATGCTTATATTGACAGCACATGTGCTCAGCTTTCCTTTCCTGTGTGACATTCCTTTCTTGTCACCTTTCTTGTCTTTTTTTGTCAGGAGCTTCCCACTATATTGTACAATGTATACTTAGCAGGAAATAAGATATCAATAAAATAAAATATCAAATATATAAAGAGTGCTTAGAATAGACATAACATTTTCATATCAGCTATTTATTTGCTTACAAAACATAAAAGATGACATTAGAACCAGCTTGCCACCAGCACAGGGTGAGGAGGACACCCCGGGCAGGCCCACCAGCTAAGAGCTCAGCCAAACGGAGCCAGGCGGGGCCAAGTGGGCTGACTGGGACCTGCTTGCTCTGGCTTGCTCCACCGGCTTGCCACCAGGACATCGTGAGGAGGACCCCCCCAGGCAGGCCCTCCAGCTGATGGCTTGGCCCTGTGAGTGCCTCCAACAACACTCCCCCTACCCTGCTGGCCTCTGGCCTATTGGCTGTGCAGCTACTTGGTTACACACTGCAGAGGCACAGGGGGACATAAAAGCCATTGTCCTGAGCACCAAAAGTGAACAACAGAGAGAGTGGCTGTCTCAGACTCCCTGATGAAAACAACCCCACTGGAAAAGTGAAGGGAATCTCTGCAATAAAGCCACATGAGTCCATCGTGATTGGTAAGTTGGAGGGATCATCGGCTCCCATCAGAAACTGGACTCTCTTCAGGGGAAAAGCAGCTGAAACCTGCAGTAGAAACTTGCAGAGTGCAACCCTGCAGGAGGACAAGGAGCTCAACTTGGGACTTGAAAACAGAAATCTGCCTGAATCTCACGGGTCTGGGACTAGCTTACTGACACTCATTGACTTATAACTGCACACTGCTACCCACGTTGTCTATTGTGACAGCAGAGACATACCCTGAAGGAGGCCCTTTATTTGTTAAAGGTGATAGATTAATAGCTACCACAAATAGTAATTCTTTAAGAGGTATTTGATGCTATGGTGTTGCTGATTGTATGACTTGGGCTAAGGTGTTGTGATTGATCTAAACAGCTTTCCTTCCTGGTATAATGAAAAAGAGATAGCCTCAGAGTCATTAGAGACTCAAAACCTAAAGACCAGCTATATCTGGAAGGCACCTCTGAGAAGTAATCATTCCATAAGGGTTTTAAATACATCAACAAATATACTTACAATAAACAACTTCATAATATCAACCCATGAACTAAACCAAGGACAGTACCAAAACAAAAATGAGAAGGCATTTAAGCAAGTCACAAACCCAGACTTCCACCACACAAAAGGCAATTTCTTGGGGAAATGAGTTGCAAAAGTCTGATAATCAACCACCTGGACACCCTGAACTGATAGCCCAGGAAGTAACAAAACAGATGAATGAGGCTGTAGAAAAATTCAAATTAGAAATAATCTCCCAGATAACTAAAGAGATGGTGAGCAGAGTGAAAGACATGATTAGAGGCTCTAGAACAGAAACTAATAAAAAAAAAAAAATAGATGAGCTCAGAAACATGCTGGAAGCCAGGAAGGCCCAGCATAAGAAAGAAATGGAAACCATGATTGCCCAACATAAGAAAGAAATGGAATCCATGAAACAGGTATTCAGGAGATTAAAAATGACATTGAAAGCATGCAGAGCAAATTAAGAAAATCTGAAGATAGAATATCAGATATAGAAGACAGGATTGTGGGTAAGGACCATGAAAACAGAGATTTCTTAAAAAGAGTAAGGGACCATGAGAAATCAATTCAACAGCTGCTAGATGATGCAAAGAAGAATAACATAAGACTCATAGG
>NW_004624742.1:1312191-1322746 GCF_000247695.1 Heterocephalus glaber | reverse complement strand
TTAATGTATTGTAGATATTGATTTTAGCACATTTCTTCATCCTTTTGTTGCACCCGTGGAATGCTAATGGCGTTGAGATATTAGTTGACATCACATGCTCTGACATTACAAGAGGCATTACTTGGCATTTTCCTGACTATTGGGAGTCCTCATGTAAACAGAAGACATCCAAAGACTTCATAATTTGTGATTTATTTTTAAGGTTCTTCAGAGTTGCTTTCCACATTGCTGAATGGAAAATACTAAGGACTAGGATATGGTTATCATCACATAGACATGAAATCTCCTGTTTCAGCTTGAAATTGTACAATAAGGATTTATTCCTTGGATTAATCACTGAGGTCTCCCTGGGGTAATATTTTTGAAATAGACTTTGTGAGCTATTATTTTTAGTTTATTTTTTATTTAGTTGACTATGTGTTTATTTAGTTTACTTTTAAATTCATTGAAAAATTGAGAAGGTAGACAGTGCACATATACCCTTCCACCCGGTTTCCCCATTATTAATTAGCAGCTTACATTAGCATGATACATTTGTTTCAACTAAAGAACAAGTACTGATGCATTCTTGCTAACTAAAGTCCACATTCATAGATATTCTCATATCCTTAGATTGCACCTAATGTCTTCCTTTGGTTCCAGAATCTTATCTGAGGTATTATTTATTTATTCTTTGGTGTACTGAAGATGGAATCCAGAGTCTTTCCACTGAGTTATGTCACCCAGCAGTCCTGTTTTTCTCTTTTTTTGAGACAAAGTCTCACAAAGTTGCCTAGGCTAGGCTCAAACTTAGGAAACCTCTTGCTTCAGCTTCTAGAGTTCTGGGACTATAGGCATGCCCCCCATAACACTTGACCCAAGACTAATTTATACTCGGCCATCTTTCTATTTATACTGTTCCTAGCTGTGACAATTTTGCAGTTTTGCTTTGTTTGGGTATTTTATAGATGTCATTCCATGGATTTCTTCAATGTTTTTCTCATTAGAGCTGAGCTAGGGCTTTTTTTCAAATGCTGACCCCAGAGATAAAATGCCATTGTCATCAAATTGTGCCATTGTTATGTGCTATCAACATTACAGTACTTATCACTGTTGTTCATTTTGATTAAGTGGTTAAGGTAGTACTTGTCAGGTTTCTTCACTTGAAAGTTTAATTTTTTTCTTCTCCCTTTTCATACTAGAGAGAAGGAAAGTCAGTCACTATGCACCTAGTGAGTAGAAGGTTAGGCTCCATCCCCTTGAGGAAAAGTAGTTACATGAAATACTTTGAAATCTTCTGAGGGAAGGATTTGTATTTTCTACCCATTTATTTTTCATTTATTCATATCAGTATAAGTCCATGAATGTTTATTTAATAGCCTAAATTATAATCCAATATTGTTTTGTTCTGTTGTTCAACTTGTTCCAGTTTTGGTCCCTGGGAGCTCTTTCCAATGACCCAGTCTCACACCAACATAGCCCCACAATTGTGGGCTAATGCAGCTTTCTTACTAACATTTTCTTATTTTCTAGAATGACAAGATGTTTCTGGATCACCTTATATATTCCTTTTCCTTTAGTCTGAAACCAGCCATTTCTTCAAATAGTCATGCTTCTTTTTATTGGCAAATATTAGAAACCAAGATCAGTGATCTAGGTATGTTTGTTGATACTGGAGGTCAATTATTCCAGGACCACTAAACTGACCAGAGCAAGAAAACAAATGCCTGTACACTAAGATATGCATATACATGTATACTGGCTTATAAATACATCTGTATGAGGTCTTCAGTGTTCATATTCAACTGTATGTGAGGTCTTTCTGATGTTTATGTGTGAACACCTATTCCAACACTAGGTAATCAACCTCAAGTCATCTACTATCCATTTCATTAGTTGTATACTTGCAGTATACATGCATAGTGGTGTCAAAATTGCTAATCTGTACTGCTGTGGGGGAAAAACATTAACAATCGGAGTAAAATGTCCATGATGACTTTCTTTTGCCTTGAATCTTATACTCTTCTCATCCCCAAGTTACCCAAGTAGCACCTTTTCCCTTTCCGCCTTTCAGGGAGGTTGTTTCATATGCTTGTAATACAATTGAATGGCTTATCACCTTTTATATTTCACTCTGGGATCTCCAAGTCTTCTAAATACTTTTTTTACATTTTATATTTTAAGTTTCACTTTGTGCTATGGGGTATGGAGGGTTTTGACAAATGCATCATGTCGTGTGTTAACCATTACAGTATAATACAGAATCAACTCACTGTCCTAAAAATCTCCTGTGCTGTAATTATCCAACTGTTCTTTCCTTTCTACCAAATCATTTCTAACAACTGATCTTTTTTTACTCACTCTATAAGTTTTGCCTTTTCCAGAATGTGACTGAATTGGAGTCAAACAATATGTTGCATTTTAATACTGGTATATTTTACTTACAATGTAAATTTATAATTCATTCTTGCCATTTTGTGACTAGATGAGTTATTTCTTATTTTAAATAGTATGTCATTGCATATATGTACTATAATTTATTTATTCACTGTCCTATTAAAAATACTTATTATTTCTACTCTTTGAATATTGGGAATAAAGTTGCTTTAAACTTCCATATAGATATAATTTTTCAAATTGATTTGATATCTAGGAGTATAATTGTTGGATTATATAGTTAGAGTATTTTTAGCTTTGTTAACAACTATTAAACTGTCTTTCAAGGTTACTGTATGGTTTTTTATTCCTATAAACAGTGAATGAGTTTCTGTTATTCTTAACCTTCATTGTGTGTGTTGTTCTGTTTCTAGTTTAATTGTGGTCTGAAAACATACATTGTATGACTTCTATACTTTTAAAATTTTAAAAGTATGTTTTGTGATAAGTAATATTGCTTATCCTGGTGAATTTTTATATGACCTTGAGAAGAATGGTTGTTGGAAGGAATATTCTATAAATACCAGTTAGATGAAATTGATCATGTCAAACCCACCATTATTAATTTTTCTGCATGCCTGACCTATCAGTTACTTCTCTACCAACAACAGTAGATTTAGCTAGCTCTCCTTTTAGTTTGGCCACCTTTTTAACTCATGTATTTTGACACTCTTTTGCTATTTTCATGCACATTCAGGATTGTTTTTTCTCTTCAGACACTCAGCCACTTTACCATTATGCAGTATGCCTCTTTATCCCTAATAATGGCCTCTTATGGCTGTTTTTTAAAATGTAATTTACATAAAACTTTTACTTATTAATGGTACACATAAGGCTTTTGTATATGTACATTGTGAAATAATCAAAGCTAAGATAACATATCCAGCAGTTGACATAGTTACCATTTCTACTTTCTGGTGATATTAAAATCTACTTTCCAGGTAAATTTAAATATAAAGTCTAGTATTATTAACTTCATTCACAAATATGTAAATAAATATCCAGACCTGTCATGAATATTTTGTGTATGCTTTCTTCTAGTTTTACCATCTCTGGACCTATACAATATTTAAGTTTTTAACCCATATTGATTTGACTTTTGTATATGGTATGAGATAAGGAGACAATTTCTTTAGCATGTATATATCCAATTTTTCCTACCATTTAATGTCATGGAAGAGGGTAGGAAGGACAATGTCACATTACACACATCATTTCTTACCTATGTCCAATCATGCAATACATGTTCTTCCATGTCAAAGGACAGTGAGATGAGCACCTAAATTTACTGTGTATCCCTAGTGCCAGGATGGCCCTTGTGGTCCCAGTATCCAAGCCCAGTCAAGTACCAAGTCATCTCTGCAACCCTTGGTTTAATGCCCAACCAGTATCAGGCAAGCACCGAGGGCCTTGAGATTCAGATTCTCCCCATGAAGGCCCAGATTCCATGCTGTCCCCTGTGGGCCCAGGACCAAGCACCACCCTGAATACTCAGGCTCCAGGCTTGTCACACTATCAGTCTATCCTACATAGTCCCAGGTTTCAGGTCAAGCTCATGGACCAAGGATCCATTAATTCTTGCAATCTTAAATTAAAGACCAACCTGTGTAATCTCAGACACAAAGTACCTCCAGTTCTAGGTCATCTTCCCTTAGACCAAGGCTTTAGGATGCTCCCTAGTTACACAGACTCCAAGATACTTTCCCTTATCCTGTGGACCGAGGACCCAAGCTTTCTTTTAGAGACCCTGATGATTGGTCGATCCACATGGACATCAACACCAGTCTGACCTCTGTAGTCTCAGAATACATCCCACCTAAGTAGATCCAGCATCCAGGACCACCCTGGAAGACTTAAGAACAGTCCCATTCATCAAATGTATCAAGAATGGGGCCAGATCAAGTCTTTAGTTCCACATTTCTGAATGTTGTCATGTAAACTAAATTTTAGTGAAATAAATGTGTTATTTTCTTATTATTTTGTTTCTAGCCACTTATCAAACTTTTTCAAACTTTTCCCACAAACCAGTTACTAACATTTCTGTATCACATGGTCATAGACAGTCACAGCAATGCCACTCATTCTAGGTGCAAATTTTCTGGATTAGTCAGGTTTTCTGGTGCTAGGACAAAAACCCCAATGACCACAACTTAAGGGAGAGTAGGTTTATTTGGGGTCATGGTTTCAGAGGGTTCAGTCCATGTTTGATTAGCTTCAAGGCAGAAACATCAGAGTAGAAGGACATGGAAGAGGAAAGCTGCTCAACTTGTAGCATTTGGAAAGCAGAGAACAAAAGAGCCAGACAGAAAGAAGTCAGGATGAGATACAGTCCTCAAGATCATGTCCCCATGACCCACTCTCTACAATGAGGCACCATCTCCTAATAGCCCATTCAGCTAAGAATTCATCAATGCACTAAAACATTGATGAAATTAGGATCCTCACAATTCATCAGTCTTACAGAAGTTTCTTAATCCATTCAGGTTGACAATCAAGCTTAACTGGTATAATACTATTATGATTACTTAGACTGTTATATTTTAGATTAAGAATAATAAAAATTAAAAGATTATATTTTTCCTTATTTAAAAATTACTTTTCTACCACATTTCTTTATGTAAATAGGACTTTTTGACCCACATCATTCTCTCTCCCTGAAGAATTCTATTAACATTTCTTACTGAATAGCATAGTGGTAATAATATTGTAAATATTATTATAATATAATAAAAATAACATAATATAATATAATAAAAAATAATATAATAAAAAGTTTGTTTGAAAAAGTCTTCATTTTTCCTACCACTTTCAAAGAAAATTTCACTAAATATAAAACTGTAGGTCAAATTTTTTTCTTCTTTTAACATCTTGCTTCATTCTACTCACTCTTGCTTGAACAGCTTTCCAATAGGAGCCTGCTGTAATTGTTTGTTTCCCCTCTACGGTTTTGTGGGAGTTTTTTCTGGCTTATTTCAAAATCATCTTATGATTTTTGTAGGTTAAATAGGATGTGTGTATATTATATGTGTAGGTTTTTTAGAATTCAATCTATTTTGAATTTCTGAGCATTATTGTTTGATATTTAGTCATTAATTTTACAAATTGTTTCTTTATACTTCAAAGCATTTTTTACTCCATTCTCTTTTATCTTCCTTACAATAAACCAATTGGATATATATTATACCATTAGAAATTGTCCAACAGTTCTTGGATTTTCTTTTTTTTAATTTAGTTTTTCTTTATACTTCAATTGTGAAAATTCTGTTGACACATATTCAAGTTCTCTAATGTTTTTCTTGGTCATTTCCAGTTAATTGATTAGCCTGGGGAAGATACTTTTTATTTTTTTATGGAGTTTTTTTTCAATTTCTAGCATTTTGTTTACATTTTTTCTTAGTTCCCATTTCTCTGATTATATTCCTATTTTTTATATTGCCTAACTTTCTAGTAGAACCTGTACTATATTAATAATAATTATTTCAAATTTGTTTGGTAATTGAAAATTTTTGTCATTATATGTGCCTGGTGTTGGCTGATGTTTATTTTACCTCTTCAGAATTTGTGTGTCTTTCCTTTAAGCATGTTGTCTTTAGTAAAATTGCCTTTTAATAATGTGGTTGAAAGTTGGCCATGATTTATAGGATAATAAGACTCAGGTACAAAGGTCTTTAGTGTGAGATTTTAAGCTGGCTGTTGCTGTAGGTTACAGAGACTTTATTGACAGTTCAGAGTCCAGGTAGTTGAGTATCAGATTGTTTCATCTCATTTCCCTTTGGGGTTATTGTAGGTGATCCAGAAGTCTGTTTTTGAGGCTTGTTTATGTGTCTTCTCATTTCCACGGTGTGGGGGGCAGTGCTTCTGGCACCTGCGCAGCTCACTTTCTCTGCACTAGGAGCTTGGGATGGTGGCGGGAAGCTTCCTTCTGGGTGCTGGGACCTGCTCAGCTTCTCTGCCCTAGGAGCTTGGGATGGTGGTGGGGAACTTCCTTCCAGGTTCTCCAGAGACTTTAAACTGCTTTATTGACCTTAATTTTTCTCCCCTGTGGAACATGGTTATCACTAAGTACTCTCAGATATGGTCCATGTCTTGTAGATCTTCCATGTATAATCCACTGCTGTACTGAAACCCAGGAGTGTGATGGTAGGGTTCCTGGGAGGAAAAACATTATCTACTCTTATGATGAAATCTCACCAGACTGGGTCCCTGGGCTGTGAGCATCAGAAGTATTTCATAAGAATTCTTCCTCTGTTTAGGTGACATAAGAAAGACAGAAAGGGATGGAATGAGAGAAATGCTCTTCCTTCAAGAGAAATACAGCTCTAATAAACTCCTCTCTTATGGATAACAGGTCTTTCTTATGAAGAATACTCTGGACATATATTATAATGGTCACCCTAACCCTTCCTTTAGAAGCTGACCAAATTTCTGAGTGTAAAACTCATGAAAATGTAGACCTCCTTTTGAGACTGGGGTGACCAGTCCATTCTAACTCCCACCCTCATCCAATCTTGGTGTCCTACCATACGCCAAAGTATAGTTAAGGCAGCTTCTGCTGGCAGTAAGCAGATCTCATCTGTGATTCTCTCATTCTACTTATATCTTCAGATTTTAGAGTAATGATTTTTTTTGTGACTTCAGCTCTATGGTGGGCCTAGGAAAATTAATAAATTTTTAGTTTGGTCAATTTTTTATTTTAAAGATAAGAGTGATAACTTCCAAGCTCCTTTCATGTGGGAACTGACTCCAGACATATATATAGGTAATAATTTAAAAAGTAATGTTCCGGAAGTGCACAGACCCCAGCAAGAGCTCACCCGGACAACATCTGTGTGGATGTGCAGACACCAGCCAGGGACCTACCAAGACACTATTAGCTTGGATGTGCAGGCCCCAGCCAAAAGCCCACCTGGAAAAGAGCTGTGAAGGTGAGCAGGTCCCAAAGAGAGGCCCACCCAAAAATCATTTGTAAGTGCACACAGGCTACAGCCAGAAGCCTGCTCAGACTCCAGGGACTCAGGAGCACAGCCACCAGCCAAAGGCCCTCCTGGAAAACAGCTATGCTGGCCAGCAGGCCCCAGGCAGAGATCCAACCACATACCATTGATAAATGTTCACAGGCCCAAGTCAGAGCCCTGCCAAGACAGCAGCATAATGCAGGGACCCAGAAGGCCATCACTCTGAACACAGGAATTGGCACAGTGGTGCTCAGCAGAGAGAAGGCCTCTCTGAGGCTTGCTGAGAATTGAAGCCCACTGGGTGAGCAAAGAGTTACCTCAAGAAAGGTGCAGCAGATTGCATCTGTTGAAATGAGAAGACATGTAAACAAGACTCAAAACCAGACTTCCAGATCACCTAAGGCAACCCTAAGGGGCCACAAGATGAACCAATCTTATACTCAACCACCTGGACTCCCTGAACTGGAAACGAAAGACGATTTGGAAAAGATAAAATTGGAAATACTTTTTCTGATAACAAGAGAAGTTGTATCCATAGTGAAAGACATAATTAATAATTCTAGAGCAGACACAGATTAAAAAAACATAGAGGAGCTGTGGAACATGATGGAATCCCAGCAGAGGAAACAAATGGAATCCATAAAACTGATTCAAACAGATTTCCAGGAGATTAAAAACTACATTGAAAGTTTACACAGCAGAATGAGCCAATGTGAAGACAAAATATCAGATACAGAGACAAGATTACAAATAGTGACCAGGAAAAGGAAGATTTCTTAAAAATAGTAAGGAACCATGAGAAATCAACCCAGCAGCTGCAAGATGATGCAAAAAATAACATAAGACTGATTAGAGTCAAGGAAGGAACAGGAGATAGAGCAAATGACATTAAAAAAAAATGTTCACAGAAGTAATGGCAGAAAACCTTCCAAGCAGGGGAAAAAAATTGACATACAGGTAAGTGAGGCACAAAGGACTCCAACTAGCCGTGATCAAAAAAAAAAAAAAAAAATCTACACCTAGGCATGTAATAATCAAGATTCCAGAAACCCCACAGAAGAACAAAATACTAAGGCAGTTAGAGAAAAGAAACAAATCACCTACAAAGGAAAGCCAATCAGAATCACAGCAGACTTCTCAACACAAACCCTCAAGTCAAAAAGAGCCTGGAGTGAAGTATTTCAAACCCGAAAAGAAAACAAGTTCTAACCCAGATTGATATACCCTGAAAAACTACTTTTCAAAATTGAAGGAAAAATAAGAAACATTTATGACAAACACCTGAAGAACTTTATGAATACCAAACCAGCACTCCAAAAAATTTTAAACAATATCCTGTTAAAAGATAATGAGGGTCAAAACCCCTCCAAGCCCAGTGGAATGAATCCATCAGGCAAGATAAGAAATTAAATGCAAAGGGGGAGAATGTAACAACAGGAAAAAGTCATGACAAGGATAAGTCAATACATATCAATTATAACCATCAATGTTAATGGTCTCAATTCACCAATCAAAAGAAACAGACTGCCAAAATGGTCCAGGAAGCAAGATAAAACAATATGTTGGATACTAGAAACACACTTAATTCAAAAAGAAACTCACAATTGAAAGTTAAAGGGTGGAAAACAATACTTCATGTGACAGGAGCCTGAAAAAAGCAAGAGTAGACATTGTATTTGCAGATCAAATGGATCAAACCAACACTAATCAAGAATGACAAAGAAGGCCACTACATCCTTGTAAAAGGAACAATCCAAGAGGAAGAGATGATAATCATAAACACATATGCACCAAATGCAAGTGAACCCAACTATATAAAACAAATGCTAACAGACAAGAAAAATCAAATAAGCACTAATACAATAGTAGTGGAGGAGCTAAATACCCCACTGTTACAAATACATAGATCAACTAGACAAATTATGAACAACAAAATACTAGAACTCAATGAAACTCTTGAACAAATGAACAGATGTTATAGAGTGTTTCACACAAAAAAATCAGAATACACATTCTTTTCAGTTTCATGTGGATCGTTCTCCAAAATAGGCTCTATACTAGCTCATAAAACATGTTTAAATAAGTGCAAAGGAATTGAAGTTATCCCCTGTATATTATCAGACCATAGAACAATGAAATTGGAAATCAATAGCAAAAAAAAACTACAAGAATTTCATAAACACATAGAAATTGAACAACACACTTCTGAACACCCAATGGGTCACAGAGGAAATTAAAGGAGAAATCAGACAATTTCTACAATAAAATGACAATCCAAACATGACATATCAGAATCTATGGGAAACAATGAAAGCAGTCTTATGAGAGAAATTCATAGCAGTGAATACTCATATTAGAAAAACACAGAGAGCTAAAATAGACAACCTAATCCTCAACCTCAAGCTTCTAGAAGAAGAGCAGGACATACCCAATGTTCACACAAGGGAAGAAATTATAAAGATCAGAGCAGAAATCAATGCAATGGAGACTAAAAGAACAATACAAAAAAATCAATGAAGCCAAGAGTTGGTTCTTCGAAAGAATAAACAAAATTGACAAACCCTTACTCAACCTTATTAAAAAAAGGAAAGAAATGGCACAAATCCATGTAATTTGGAATGAAAAGTATGAAATTACAATGAACCTAGCAGAAATCCAGAGGGCCATCGATACCTATTTTGAGAACCTATACTGCAATAACATGTAAAACACACAAGAAAGGGACAGATTTCTAGATGAATTACTATAGTTGAACAAAAAAGACCTAAAAATTCTGAACAACTCAATATCAAGCAACAAAATTGAAAACATAATTAAAAACTTACCAATGAAGAAAGTCTGGGTCCTGATGGTTTCACTGCTGAATTCTACAAGATGTTTAGAGAAGAACTATCAGCACTACTGTTTAAACGCTTCAGTGAAATTGAAAGGGAAGCAATACTCCCAAATTCATTCCTGGAAGCAACCATCACCTTGATCCCAAAACTAGAGAAAGACATGACTGGAAAAAAGAACTACAGACCAATTTCCCTAATTAACATAGACACAAAAATCCTCAATAAGATACTGGCAAACAGAATGCAGAAGATCATAAAAAAGATCATATACCCTGACCAATTGGGATTCATCCCAAGGACGCAGAGATGGTTTAACATACCCAAATCAATAAATGTAATACACTATAT
>NW_004624742.1:1293401-1312091 GCF_000247695.1 Heterocephalus glaber | reverse complement strand
AATAGAGCCAAGGACAAAAACCATATGATCATCTCAATAGATGCAGAAAAAGCATTTGACAAAATCCAACACACATTCATGATAAAAAAAAAAACTTACAGAAAATTGGAATAGACGCTCTCTATCTCAACTTGATAAAACCCATTTATGAAAAACCAATAGCCAACATCATACTAAATGGTCAAAAACTGAAATCCTTCATGCTAAAATCAGGAACAAGACAAGGATGGCCACTGTCCTACTCCTGCTCATTATAGTATTGGAAACGTTAGCCACAACAACTAGACAAGAGAAATAAATAAAAGGAATAAAGATAGCAAAATAAGAAGTTAAATTGTCATTATTTGCAGATGACATGATACTTTACATAGAAGACCCCAAGAACTCCAGTAAAAGTCTTCTAGAGTTAATAACCAAATTCAGTAGAGTAGCTGGATACAAAGTCAACACAAAAATCAATAGCGTTCCTGTACACAAACAACAGACTCACTGAGAGAGGAACTGGAGAAACTACTCCTTTCACAATAGCATTTAAAAAAATTAAATATCTAGGAATCAACATAACAAAAGAAACCAAACACCTCTACTCTGAAAACTACAGCACTCTGATAAAAGAGACTGAAGAGGCTATCAGAAAATAGAAAGATATCCCTTGCTCCTGGGTAGGAAGAACCAATACAATGAAAATGGCCATAATTCCAAACTGCTATATAGATTCAATATAATCCCAATTAAAATTACAACAGTATATTTCACAGAACTTGAGAAAATAATTCAAAAATTCATTTGGAACAAGAACAGATCTAGAATAGCAAAAGAAATTCTAGGTGTCAAAAACAAGGTAGAGGGTATCAGTATCTGCAACTGGAAGCTATACTAGCAAGATACTGCAATATAAACAGGATGGTTCTGGAAAAGAAATAGACCTGAGATTAACAGAAAAGATTAGAAGATGCAGAAACAACTCCAGACATACTCAGCCACCTCATCTTTGACAAAGGAGCCAAACACCCTCACTGGTGGAAAGATAGCCTCTTTAATAAATGGTGCTGGAAAAATTGGGTTTCAACTTGGCAAAGATTAAAACTAGACCTATCTCTCTCACCATGCACTAAACTAAAGTTGAAGTGATCAAAGATCTAAATATTAAAACAGAAACTCTAAACTGGCTGGAAGGGAGGTTAGGTAGAACTCTTGAAAACACTGACATAGGATAAGATTTCATGAAAAAAACCCTCAGTCTCACATAAACTAGAGCAAAGAATCAACAGCTGGGATCTCATCTTATTAAAAAGCTTGTGCACAGCAAGAGAAACAACCTACAGTGTGAAGAGACAACCCACAGTGTGGGAAAAATATTTTTACCAGCTGTTCCTCAGACAAAGGTCTACTATCTAGAATATATAAAGAACTTACAAAAATCAGAGCTCCCAAATTTAAAGACCCAGTCCAAAAATGGGGATCTGAAATGAACAAACATTTTTCATACAAAGAAGTAGAAATAGGAAATAAACATATGAAAAGATATTTAGCATCACTGGTCATTCTAGAGATGCAAATAAAAATAATGCTGAGATTCCACCTCACCCCAGAAAGAATGGCTTCCGGAAATCAAACAATAACAAATGCTGGCGGGACTGTGGGGAAAAGGAACCCTCCTCCACTGTTGGTGGGAGTGTAGACCGGTACAACCCCTGTGTAAATCAGTATGGAGATACCTCAAAAAACAAGGATTAGAGTTCTTATTTGACCCAGCTATTCCCCTTCTGAGTATCTTACCAAAAGAATTAAGAGAATCATACCACAGTGATATGTGTACACCTATGTTCATAGTGGCAGTTTGTAATAGCTAAATCCTGGAAACAGCCCAAATGCCCATCAGCTGGAGACTGGATAAAGAAAATGTGGGGTTTAAAAAAAATAAAATGGAGCCCTACTAAGCCATAAAGAATGAGAAACTAGAGACATTATAAATGTTTATAAGCTAAATTAATGCACATTGAGGCCATAGTCTTAAGTGAAATAAATAGGACACACATGTGTAAATACAGAATAGTTTCTCTGGTGTGAGAAACTGACAGTGTAAATGAGGATCAAAATGTATAATAGATAATGTGAAATAGGAAGAAACGGTCTAACAGGGAAGGGAAAGTGGGAGGGGCTGAGGAAAGGAATAAATATCAGAAAAGAGAAAAATGGAAACAAAGTCTTTGTAAATAGGGAGGGATGGAGGGGTTGAAAGGAGGGCAGGGGAATGGGAAAAAAATAAAAACCAAGATAGATTATGTAAAGGTGCATATTCCCAATGATGAATGTCATCATATTGTATATCTGAAATGTACCAATAAACTTAATGAATAAAAAAGTAATGTTCTAGAAGAAATTATACAATAAATCCTTAGAATTAATATGTACTGGACACTGTATTACATACTTTATATTGTCTATTATTTACATGATAGAACAATTTTATAAAGCAATTGTTAAATGTACTCATTTCCAATGCTGTATGCTTTTTAAAATTCTTTTATTGGTACATTTTAGGTATACAATACATTTAGATATATCTTTGGGTACTTGTACCTGTACATGATGTATCTTGGTTCTTATTTTTTCCCCATTACCTGTGCGCCCTTCACCCCTAAACCCTTCTCTATTTACATACTTTGTTTCCTTTTTTTTTTTCTTTTCTCATAATTTTTCCTTTCCCTTCTTTCCTTTCCCTTTCCCCTCCCACCACCCCTACCCCTTTGGATTTTTTCCAATTTCAAAGTATCAATTATTAGTTATTAATCCTTTTAGTCCTTATTTACACTCTCAGAAAAACCAACAGCCAGCATCATACTAAATGGTCAAAAACTGTATGCTTTTTACTAAGTCATGCCACCTTGTCTTTCAGAAACCTTAGTCTCTCACATCTAAATAGAAATGATTATAGTACAAGATTTTATGCAGTAAAAAGTATTTTGTTCAGCAGGATTAAACTGTATTAATTAGTGAAACACTGTTTGACAAGCAGACTCCATGTAGAGAAAAGGCCTTGAGGCGTCTATCAAACTTCTTTATTTTTCTTTTTGATCTTTAAATGAATTACATTTTACTCATCACCTCTGGAATAAGATTATAATATTTTTTTAAAAGAAATGGTAGTTTATTTTTTTAAAGCTCAATTCTGAGCAACTGTGGAAATTTGCTTCTTTAGGCTATAAAGAGAAGTTTGATAGAACAATAGCCAGGATAGAGAAATCCTTACTATTATGTGAGTACTGTACCAAAAAAAATTACAGCATATGGTTCTGGATTCTCTTCAGCAAAACAAACCTCCTGAGACCCAGTGCTTTGATACTGATCACAGCAGTCATTAGAGATGATATTGGTTAGTGTTTGTGAATGCTCTCCATGTTAAGTGCAAATACACAACCAAGGTGTTTTCCTCCTTCTGCCCATCACTGTTCCTAATTCTTCATATTTGTCACACATATTTTCAAGCATGAAACTGGAAAATCATTGATTTGAAGCCAAGGGAAAGCTGTTCTTTAACTACAGTTATTAGACCTTAAATAAGAGTTCTGTCGTTTCAGGGGAAGTAGTGAAAATAAGAGGTGGTATGAGCTTATAAAATTAGGTTTACCAATAAGTGTTTAAATAAAAGAACTAGCAAAGGAGTCCCACAGAATTCTTCACCATCATCTTTTTGTAAATTGCACCACAAGTATAAGAGAGATGGGGACATCCACGTTAGAAAACTTTATACTCAGGCACACTGATTTTAAAATGTTATTGGAGTAAATTTATTGTGAACAGGTTGTTTTCAATCATTATGGAAAGATCTTCATCAAGAGAGTGTGAGCAGTATCAGTGGCAGAACTTTGTGTCATAAATACAGGAACCACTCTAAATAGACTGTCAGCATAAAACACGGAAATCAATTAGGAATAAGGAAACAAGAACAAGCAATTTCTCTAATATCTCTTGTGGAGGATAGGAGTGGAGGAAGAAAGGAATTAGATGGCAAAGGGGGTTTTGTGAAAATCATGAGGCTTACTGGTAATAATTTCTTTTAAGAATCTTGAATGTATATTTTTCCTTTTTATTTCTGTCATTACTGGCCAGTGAGAAGGTTACTGTTACTTTGCAGTTTTACATGAAGCCCTATAAAAGTTGCCTGCTTAGTGCATTACAACTCAGCAAATCACTGGAAAACAGCAAAGTTGTGTGAACCGTCAGGTCCCGCTCTGATGGGTTAAGCAGACTCCTGGGAACAAGGCTAA
Organism: Heterocephalus glaber; assembly: GCF_000247695.1. Next base: position 1,307,820 of record NW_004624742.1, on the reverse strand, counting down.
AATCAGAGGAGAAACAGAGCCTGTTACATTGCCTAGTGGACAAGCAACCCTGGGCAGGGTGCTTCCAAAGAGAACAATGGAGCCTTATTGTGCAAAAGATACACAGTGAAACTTTAAAAGGTTGCTTACAATACGTTTTTGGCCTCTGGATAAGTCATACTTCTAACATTTACTGAGGTTAAAATTTTAACCTGGTTAAACACATTTTGGCTTTTTCCTTCCTTAGCTGTCACTAGGCATTTATAACAAGCATCAAATAAAGTTCATAAGAGATTGTCTGCAACATCTGTTAAAATGAACGCTCCTCAGAAGTCTGATTATTGTGAAGCTGGACAGGCACTCCAGCTGATTCTTGATTATATGCATTAATAGAGAAGAGAAAAGGGCAAGCAATCCAGATCAGGAGGATGGTAAAATAGTATTTTTGGACTTTACAAATCTGTTCTATGATATTTTTGCAGAATATGTGCTTTCATGATTTTAGTTTCTCTTCTTAAAAACTACTCAGCTGTTACCATTACCTATCAGCTAAAATTCAAAATCCTTAGCATGCCTATTGTGATCTGTGACCTACTTATGTTGCCATGGGTTTCTGTTTCCAATCATACTAAACTGTTTGCTGTCCCTTTGTCCTTACAATTTTCATATTCAAGAGCTAAAGTGTGGCTGAAATTCCCTATATCTGTTTTCACTTGGCAAGTTTTTACTCTTTTTTTATTATAGAAATAATATACTAGAATTATTAAAATAGAAATAATAGAAAAATGATTTATGCTTAACCAGTTGATTATATATATAAATAGATATATAAATGGGTATAAATATTTATTTCTATGCATTATAAATTCAGTGAAATTCTGAGTAAAGGTCATAAACCAAATGACTTAAAGGAAATCACAGACAGATTCTATTCTTGTTAAAGATGATGACACAGTTTCAAACTTTGTGGTTCAATGTGATTTAAGATTCCTGTACTTTTGTGTTCATTTTCTGTTTTAATTAAGCACAGACTTTTGAAGGCATAGCTTTTCTTTATAATTTGTAGTAGAATATCTCAGTAGCCAAAATTGAATATTATTAAAATATTTTGACAAATTACAGTGTTTCTAGTAGAATTTAAGTTGTATGCCTTTATATTGGACTTTTGTAATCTTCCATTAGAGTAATTACACTTTTGTGATGCCACTATCATTCTACTAGAAGAAGATACTGGCATTTGATTTATAAGTGCTTATATTTTTATGCCAAAGTTAGGAAAATAGTTTACAAATCCTCTAAGGTCAAGGTCAGCAAACCTTGAACCCACAAGTGAAATCTACCCTGCCCCAAAATATTTACCATTAGGCCTTTGTAGGAATAGTTTGCTGACCCTTGCTCTAAACCTTTTTTGGATTAATTTGAATTAACTTGTGTTGGGAAATTGTCCCATAGTATATAGCTATATCATAAATCAATCATTTTCAATCAAATTAACCTTCCCACTGCCCCCTACTCTACTGCCCCTGATCCTCTTCCCCATCTCCAAAAATTCCACCTCACTGTTTCCTACCATCTCCCATTTATTTCACTGTTTAATTTATTTATATTTGGGGTTTCCCATATTACAGAAGCCATGCAATATTAAAGTTTCTGTGTTGGGCTTATTTCACTTAATATTATGTTCTCAAGATCCACCCATTTTCCTGCAAATGTCATAAATTCATTCTTCTTTAAGGGTGAATACAATCCCTTGTGTATATATCACATTTTCTTTATCCATTCATCTGTTGATGGGCACCTAGTCTGTTTCCAGAGTTTAATGACTGTAAACAGTGCTGCTTTAAACATAAGTATGCATGTGTCACTAGAATGTGATGCCTTTGTCTTTTGGGAATATATCCAGGGCTATGTATCGGGGTCAAATGGAATTTCTTTCTAGTTTTTTTGAAGAATCTTCATAGTGATTTCTATAGTGCCATTACTAGTTTACATTCCCACAAACAAAGTAGAAGGGTTCCTTATTTTTTGTGTGTATTCTTGTTGATGGCCATTTTGATTGGGGTAAGATAGAATTAATTAGATCAGAGTTTTTTGATTTGTACTTATCTAACAGTTAAAGATGATGAAAATTATTTCATGTACTTACTGACCATTTGCACCTCCTCTTTTGAGAAGTGATTATTCAGTTCATTTGCCCATGTTTTGATTGGGTTCTTTTGGTGGAGTTGTTTGAGATTTTTATATGTTTTAGATATTATGCTATTGGAAAAACAGCTGGCAAAAATTTTCTTGTTACTCTACTAGGTTTGCAGTAAAATTTTAACTCCAGATAATGATACTTCCCATTTTGTTCTTTTTATTCTGGATTACTTTGTCCATTCTGGGTCTTTTGTGATGATTTTTTTTCTAGTTTTGTGACTAGAAACATATATATATATCAGCCATTCACTGTACTAATAAATGTGTGGAAGCTAATGCTGCCACTTTGAACACCTCTTGTAATTGTAGAGGTCAAAGGTAATTTGTATTGATCTCATGATAGCTCAATATAAATTTAATATTAAAATATTTATACAAGTTTTTCTTTTCCTGGTGTACACATTTTTCTCAGCCTCTGTACATATATAAAACTTTTGGTAATGTGGCCATTTTAGCAATATTAATCCTGACTATTCAGGAACAGAGAATATCTTCCATTTCCTATTGTTCTTCTTTCTTCAGAATATTATAGCTTTCTTCAGAGTATTATAATTTTCATTATAGAGGTCTTCTCCATCTCCTTGGTTAGGTTGATTCCCAAGTACTTTTTTTTTTTTTAATCTATTATGAAGGGAATTGTTTTCCTGATTTTTTTCCTCAGATTCATTATGGGTGTACAGGAATGCTGTTGATCTTTCTATATTGATTTTATATTATTCCCCTTTGCAAAATTTTCTTATCAGCTCTAAGGATCTTCCATTAGAGTTTTTTACAGCGGAAGGGGGGATGTCTTCTATGTAATGTAAAGGATCATGCCATTTGCAAATAAAGATAATTCGACTTCTTTCTTTGCTCTTCCTATTCTTTTTCTTTTTTGTCTTGCCTAACTTCTCTGGCTAAAATTTCAAGCACTATTGTAAACAGGAGTGGATTTAGTGGACACCCTTGTTTTATTTCTGATTTTAGAGGAAATGTTTCTGCTTTTTTTCCCCATTCAATCTGATATTAACTCTCCTTCTGTAGTAAACCTAGACTCTTTTCTCCGAACATTGTTTTACCTTGTTGCTCACTTCACTGTGAGATATTAAGGAGAGCCCCTCTGTATTCTTTCAGAATTTTGCCCCATCTCTGTCTCAGAACTCATAACACAATTGAATAATTATCTGCTTATGTATTCATTTTCATTGAACAATGAGCTACTTGAGGGTAAGAACCAGTTGTAAATTTTAAGGATTCCAAAGACAAGTGAACAATAAATGACAAAGGGATTGAGTTATGAAAATAGAAAGAACTGCAGGAAAAGAAATACTCTGGGATTTGTCTTTCATGGGAGAAAATCCATGTAGTACAAAATCTCTCCAGAATAAATTCATAATTAGCATTGCATATGTACATTTACCAGTCTATAGAAACAAAAGAGGCCATTTATATAATTACCCTGCTTAAACACAGCTCAATTTTCCAAAATGCCTGACAAGTGACTTACAGGAAAGACTCATTCACCATCTCAAAGGAAGACCAGTCCATTCTTGAATGCTGCTAATTGTCAGAAAGTTGTTTGTGTTTATTTGTTTTAATTAAGACTAAATCTTTTTCTCAGTTAATCTAGCTCTTCTCCAGTTTTTGAGTTAGAATTTAATCCTTGATAGGCACAGAGAGTAAAATTAACATGGTTTCACATAACAAATCATCAAATATTTGAAATACGAGATCTGAAGGAAGTTACTTAAACTCTGTCATATTTAAATTTTGTTTCTTTTTTATACTTTTCATTTGGATCATTTTTTAAAAAATCTTCAAGTAGAACCAAATTCATAGGGTTATAGTGAAGATCAAGTGAAAACAAACATGCAGCATTTTCAGTAGTGTCAGGTAAGTATTACTAAAAAAAAAGCTATCATAGCTTTGGTTTTGTTGTTTTCCTATCATGTCTCTTTCTCTTTATTCAGTTAAACAGCACCTAGTTCTCTCAGCACTGATCATATAAAATTTCCTTCCACATCCTGCCTTCCCTCATCTGATGCACACCAGCCTGTATGACCTCTTCTACTAGAACACACAGAATGCTACACATGATAGTACATGTGGATAAAGCACCATGGACTCCAGTGGAATACTTTTCTTCCTTTGTGAAACACCAGCCTTCCATTAGTAAAACAACATTTACATTAGTTTTTTTGGCAGCTTCTTGACACTATTGATTATATTGAGTTTCCAGTTGACTAAAATCTCTAAGGCACTTGTGAATGAAATGCTCTAATCCAGGTCTCTACTGCTCTGATCCTAGGATTAATCATTTTGAATAAATATGCAATATTTTAATTTTAATCCAGTTATTTTTCTCCTTCTTGGGTGTAGCTGTTTATTAACCACCTTAAAGTACACATTCAACAGGATATTAACAATTCCTCTGTGACTTAGATGAGAACATAGAATTTAAAATAAAGAAAATAAAATTTTGACCTGGATTGTGAAAATGATTAAACAACATATATAAAATTCCAAATATATTGCCTAGAATATTATAAGTACTTAATACAGTATACTTTTCCATTATGTGATATTCCTTATGTAATCAAGATGTTATATATTTTAAAATTTGACTAAAACAGTAATTATCAATAATAAAAATCAAACAGACATCAATAAACTCCTGTGGTGGGGAATATACTTACAATCAGATAGGAATCCATTTAATTTTGCCATTATATGTATTTTCTGATTACCTTAAATTTATTTTATGTTACAAGTACCTTTGATTATAGTATCCTTTACAAAAAAGGCCCATTAACATTGGAATACAGTGCCAGGTAAATAGCACCAAGAGTATAGCTTATCACTTTCTCTGCCTTGGTAGATTGTGTGTGTGTGTGTGTGTGTGTGTGTGTGTGTGTAAATATCTCCCAGGGATACAAGCATAGGAAGAGTCTATTCCTTGAAATAATCAATTTTCTTCAAGCTCTTCTTCTCTCTGTAGAGCCTCTATTTTCTCTGTTTTCTAGGTATATGCCTTGAGCTACTTATACCATTCTGCTAAAATGTTAGTAATAAATTCAGGTTTAATTCTTCTGGAAGTTTTTTTTGACATTTAAAATATATATTTATTTGGAAATATTTTTATACTTAATGAAAGACAATGGAATCTTTCTTAGAAGTATAATCATAATCTGATATGATTCCAGGTGCCTTAATTTTTGCAAGGTCTTTTTGGACATATCCAAAATACCACCACAGAGTTATGAAGTTCACTGATAATCAAACTATCTACCACATTAATTTATGGTTTCAATAAACATTTATTGATTACTTACTATGTGTTCCAGACTCTAAAGGTAAGTGATGAACAAGACTGACATGATATATCACTCCGGTATATTAAGGAAAATAGGCAATAAACAAATTAACCCAATATAAGTGGTGGTGATACTTGCTAGTATAATATTTTATGATACTACTTTATTCTTTTTAACTTTATATTTTTACTTTGCCATTTTTTATTAGGACCATAGGAGACATCTTTGTGGGAAAATGTAAGTGCTAAAATAGTAACATTCATATTTTGGGTCTCTCTGATATGTAACCTTCTGTATCTGATTTATTTCACTTAGTATTACAGTCTCAAGATCCACCCATTTTTCTACAAATGACCCAAATTTATCCTTCTTTATGGTGGAGGAAAAAAAATATATATATATATATCTACATCTCACATTTTCTTTATCCATTTGTCTGTTGATGGGCATATAAGCCACTCCACTCCCATAATTTAGCTATTGTGAGTTGTGCTGCTACACATGCTATCATGAGCTGCTACATGAGTATGCATGTATCACTGTAATATGATGACTTTCCTTTTTCAGAAAATTACCCAGGGAGGTATAGCAGAGATAAAAATATAAATAAAGACTAAAATAGAAGAGAGGTGGTAGGAAACAGAACGACTGTGGAGAGGGGAAGGGGAAATAAAAAAATAATCAAGATGTGATATGTATATGTACCAATTCCCCAAGATGAATGTAATCATTGTGTATAGCAAACATATACTAACAAAAAATTCAAAATTACTAATATTTGGTTTCCTTCCTGGCTTTAGTGCTCTTAAAAGAGTGGAGAAAGGAAAATCAGAAAGGATAGGCTTTCGTTACGAATAAAAGCAATCCCCAGAGGTTGGAAGAAGAGATGACTCAGATTCCACATAGTGTGGGGCCAGGAATATGCTTCTGGCAACTTCCTGGAGAGGAGGATCACATCCTCAGAGAGGAGAGGCCGTGTGGTCTCCAGGCCCACAGAATGAAGGAGAAAGCAGGCTCTGAGCTGCAGTGATAGGTTCTCCATTCTACCTTGCATCTTTCCACTGACTTGAGGGAAAAGGCCCCAAGTTGACTGAGTTTAAATCCCCTCTCTCCTACAGGAATACCAGCTTCAAATTAAAGTACGTATTTTAGGCATGCTTCAGATATTATAATGAAATTCATAATTCTCTAAATTCTATGAATAAAATAAACAGGGTATTATGATAGAAAGGAAATGGTCAGGACAGATATTTCTGTGAACATTTTTTAATCTATGACCTGAAGAATATGAATAAATCAAATATGTTAAGAGCTAGAAAAGTATTCCAGGCATAGGAATAGTCAGTGCAAAGGCCATGAGATAAGAAAGACCTTGGCATGAATAAGTGCCTGAATAAAGATCAGCATGGCTAAAGTATACTGAGCGAAAGGCAGAGTGGCAAAAGGTGAAGAAGGCAGAAACCAGTCAATGCAGGGCTTTCTACACTGTATTAAGGAGTTTGGATTTTACTCTGAATAAATATCCCATGGCAGTGAGAAGCCATGGAATAATTTTAAGGAGGAGGATGGTTTAATTTTGTTTGCCTTCTAAACTTAACTGATCCAGCTATTTTATGTAGACTGTCTAGGATGTGCTTGACAAGTAAAAAGAGATGGAGATGAAACAACAGCCCAAATGAGAAAACACTGTGACCCAAACTAAGATGGTGGCAATAGGGAGTTTGTTGCAGATACATAGGAGATTTCCAACTGGGGAAAGGTGAGGTTTAAGACAACCAGGGCAGCTATGGATCATGCTTCATTCCTGGTTGTAAAGCAGGGTAGTGTTGGTTCTGGTTATGGAGATAAAGAAGTCTGGAAGAAGAACAGGATTGGAGAAGAGAAAGTAAAATCCCTATAATGTCTCTGTTCGATTTAAAAGTTCTAAGAGACAACTCTAGCATGATGGATGTATGAACTGATTCTATGTACCTAAAGAAATTCATAATCCTTTAATTCTGTGGATATGCATGATAAATAACCCTTTGTGTTATAACAGCACCAATCTATAAGACCTTCCTATGTCTATAAAGGATACGACATTTTATAAAGATCAGCATCCCAGGTTGCCTCATGTGGAAGCACAGAGATTGTAGCTAAACAGTGGAGGTAACAGACAAAGTACACAGGACTTTTCTCTGATGAACAGAATGAGTTGTTTAACTTAGTTTTACAAGAGCTTTTACCTGTTTGGGTAGAAGTAGCATAATTAGCATATTCACTATCCAAATCTAAAACCAACATAAAAACTAAGTAAGCATAAAAAACCTTGATTTTCACAGCTCAGTAGCACTATTTCTTTCTACAGGAGCACATGAGGTCCTTCCAGTTTCCTAATGCTAGCATACCTGAGGTTCTGGACCTATATTTTGTGAGACTTCTTTGCTACTCCAACCCACAGTGAGAGCCCTAGGGAGCTGTCAAGGAAAGAAGGAGCACCCAGACCCCAAGAGGTCCATTCATGGGCACTGTGCCTATCTTGGCTCAAGGTTGTGGATGTAGCACAGTGTAGAGGATATGATTAGCATGCACTAGGCCCTAAGCTTGATCTGAAGCATGGCACACACAAAAAGGTACAGTTTGGATGGATTATATAATTTTAAATAAATTTATATTGAAAATATTTTATTGTCTGATATAATTCTTTAATAAAATAAATATAGATGATGTGATCATTTTTTACATTATTGTATCCATGGTAATGGAGAGTAGATAAACTTTCCTGATCATAGACAACCCTATTCCTGACATTACCTCAGGGACAAGAGACATCATGAAACAGTTAAACAGGTGAGTTTGGAACTCAACACAATATTCTAGGCTACATGTCTGGGCTGAATTTGGAAATGTTCATCATGTAAATAGTTTTTAAAGCTATCAGACTAGATGGCATTGACTGAGGAGCTAGGGAAGGAAGGCTCAATTTTTGGAATGAAAGTAATGCCATGCCAGCCTGTTGATATCGTCTCTGCACGGCAATTGCAGCCACACCCAGAAAAAAGTGATAGAAAACATGTCAATTAATTAAATGAAACCATGAGTGGAAAAAATATCTTCTTGGACCAAATATTGTGAAGAAAATATGATAAACTTGGTATTGGGAAAAGGAGGTAAGTCCTATACATGATATGCATATGCACACATACACACCCACACACGCAACATAAACTATAATGTGAAAAATGGTAATTGTGGCTGCACATAATTAAATATATGTTAAAGATTCATATCAAGAAAATATAAAATGAACTTATAAATCTATAAAAATCTAAGAGAGAAGGCAGAAAAATCCTAGAAAATATCAAAACAGGTCAATAAACAAAAGAATAAAGTGTTCAACCGCATTATCATTGGGGAAATGCAAACTAAAACTTCACAGCGTAATGTCATTATTTAGTCAAACAAAAGTTTTACATGTTGAAGAAGTAAGACAGCGATTCAAATTCTCACATAATACTACTAAAAATGTAAGCTAGTACAACGCTATGGAAAAGTTGATATTAGATGTTAAAATGAACACGTCTACCCTATAATCTAAAATTTCCATTCTTGAGTAAACAATCAAAAGTGATGCTATTGATGTGTAAAAAATATTCATTGTAACACTTTTACATTTTTCTGCAGCTAGAAGTAGCTGAATTCCCCATTAAGAGCATGGTCCATACCAGGGTACAAAAAAGGGATTCAGGAGGGTGATTACTCCAGATGAAGAGAGTTTTGGGAAGGGTTAAGAATATGTAGATAAATGTTAACCTTGATCAATTTTCTGGTGTCAGATTTGGGAATTTTTTTGCTGGATTTTACTGGCTTGTTAGAAAGGAAGGGAGAACAAAAGAGGATAAATGTGACTCTTGCTTACCCAATGAGAGTAAGGGGCCAAGTATACTGTATCATATCAAAGGGAATCAATATGTCATCTGGAAATTACTAAAAATTTCAGGGTTTGTGTATGACAATCATGTTAATGCAATTATGGTGTGCCTTTAATACCTCATTTGAAATTGAATTTTTTTTTTTTTTTTTTTTGGTACTGGGGATCAAACTCGGGACCTTGCACTTGCAAAACAGGCAGCAGAACTACTGAGCTAAATCCCTGGCCTGAAATTATTTTTAATTGGCATATCCACAACCTCAAATTTAAGGAGCTGCTATACACCGATGACCTATAAAGTCTGTATCTTCAGTTCAAAAAATTATTCCAATAGCTTCTGAGCTCCTTAATCTGTATTTGGAAGGAAGTAGAATATAGGAATTTAGAATTTCATTCAAAGGTATATTCCACATCCTGCTTCTACTGGCTTCACTGCCTTATTTAACCCTTTTAAGAAAAATGTACTTATCCTTTAAAATATATTTTTATTTATGTATCCCCTTATATATTTTAAAGAATTATTTTCCTCTATCAAAGCCAGGACCAGTCTTTCAATAAAATTTCATATAGTAGTCAGGCATGGTGGAGCATGCCTATAATCCCAGCACTCTGGAGGCTGAGGCAGGAGGATCAGCAAAAGTTCAAGGCCAGTCTGGAGTACATAATGAGTGTAGGGCCAGCCCAAACTACAAAGCAGGACCTTGTCTCAAAAAACCAAAAAGAAAAAAAATAGTGTCAGAAATATATAATTATTTCATGCTCAAACTATATATATCATGTGCCTGTTTCTTTTTTTCTCAGTGAGTTACTTCAAAATTAGTCAATAGAATTTAACTAACTCTGCAATTTTATTCTAAATTTCACTAACAATTGATAAAAAAACATTGGTATATATGTAATTATTATTACAATAAATCATTACAAAATTCTACAAAAATTAATGAGATATTTAAAGCTTACATCTAAACATTTCTAATTTTTAGTAAGAGCATTTTGTTTTGTTTCATTTAACTATCATTTTATTCTAGTTTTTTATTATATCAAATTTATGACAAATTTTTTGAAAGATTACACAATGAAAATATGAGTTACAATATATTAAAAAGGAAAATTATTGGCAAGACATTTAAGCATCACTTTAGTTTGGTAGATTCTAAAACACTTGTGCTTTGTTGAAGGTATTTCAGTGAAGATGTAAAACACCTTCACTGTTGTAACAAACCCTAAAAAAAATAAAAATCATGTTTTTCTATGGAAATTGCAACGAAAGTTTGGAAGAAAGTTTTGGTGGTCTGAATCTCAGAGAGATAGGAGTTCTTCACATAGCTGCTTGGGAACAGACACCCATTCTCTATACAGTGGATGGAGGAATGGGCTTGCTTTAATGGACAGATATAATTGGTATTAAGATGAAATATTTCAGAAGAAAAATGGAAATTCAAAAAAGGAAACAATATAAATACTAAGATTATAATATCTAAAATAAGATATTCATTAGATGGGGATTCCAGTAGTTTTACTATAGAAGAAAAGGTTAATGAAATGGAAGTCTTCTTGATAATGAGAAAAATCCACCAGCAATGCAGGTGTGGTGGTGCATTCCAGTAATTCCAGCACTCTAGAGACTGAGGCACAAAGTGTGAGCTTGAGGCCAGGCTACATAGTGAGTTCATAGCAAGAATCTGTCTCAAAAAAAAAAAGAAAGAAAAGAAAAGAAAATTATCGGGGTCATATGCTTCCTGGTATGATTCTCTAAGAAAAAAAAATTCTTTTATAATATTCCTGCCAAAAATTCATAACCTGAATATAATCATGGCAAAACATGAGACAATCCTGATTCGGCAACATGCTACCAAAATATGACTTGTCCTCATCAAAAAGATAAGATCACAAAAGACAAAGAAGTTCAGGCACTGTTCCAGAATAAAAGAAACTAAAGATACGTGACAAGGAAATAAAATAGAATGTGGATCAGAAAGAATATTTTTTCTGTATAAGATAATTTGTAATATTTAAATAACAGCTCCATATTAGATGGCAATATTATACCATTGCTAAGTTGTTAGTCATACTATAAGAGAACCTCCTTGTTTTTAGAAAATACCATAGGGGTAAAGAGATTTTTGTACACAACTTCATCTCAGTATTTTCAACACGCATACTGGATATATGATAGACAGATAGATAGATAGATAGATTATAGATAGATAGATAGATAGATAGATGAAAGAGAAAACCAAAGGCAAGTGTGCTAAAATAGTAACATTTGGGGAAATTAGGTGGAAGACATAAGAAATTCCTGTACTATTTTACATCATCAATAAAAGTCAGAAATTATTTCAAAATTCAAAGGTCAGTCAGATTGAGAAAAAATTCAAAATGAAGACTTAAACCAAAATATAAAAGGATCCATACTATTCCACAATAAAAAAAACCTGTAAAATAGGAAATATACTTCAAAAGATATTACACAAATATTTCCTACATATTAAAAGAGCAGAAAATGTTATTCGATGTGACTAATCATCATATTTAAATTACTTTTGTCATTATATAGCTGATTTCTTCATTCCTGATGACCTTTTTCATCTACAAACTATGTTAAAGCATTTATGATTAAATTTCTATTTCTTTGGTTACTTTTTCATTTATTTCCATTTAGTTAGCACAGCATTTTCCATATTATTTTGTTCACACATGTCTTAAAATCTGCACTAAGTTGAATATTGTTTTTCATATACACTCTAAAAATTATCTTTTCACTGATGAATTCAGTCACTTTATATTTATGTGATTAATATTATATTTAAAATTATGTTTGCCATTGTTCCTACTTTGTATTTCCCCTATGATCCTATGCTTTTTTATTCAACTTTCTTCATATTTATTTATTTGAGATACTATGGATCGAACCCAGGGCCTTTACACTGACCCACATCCCCAGGCCTTTAAATTTTTTTTTTTTTTTAAACATAGTCCCACTAAATTGCCCAGGCTGAGCTCAGACTTGGAATGCTTATACCTCAGCCTTCCTGGGATTACAGACATGCACATCATACCTGGCTTTTCCTATATTTTTTACATTTGTCATTTTTTATTTTGGCTTATATTTTTGAAATTCTACATTTTATTCATATGTATCAGCTATTAGGTTTCTAATATTTATAATCCACTTGAAAATCTAATGTTTACATTTCTACACATCCAAATAACATATATATTTCAAAACTCTTTAACTCCAGTAACTCCAATTTCATCTTGTCTGTCTTTGCTAGTCAATATCACAAAGTAGAGATTAAAATTATTCTTCATACCTCCAATATTCATGTACAATCATATACATATTTTTTATTTACTCATCATTCTTTCTTCTATCCTTCATCATTATTTCCCTTTTTCCTTAACTACCACCGTGAGAATTTCTTCAGTTAGTTTTTAGCAAATTGTTTTATGAAAATGTCTTCAGTTCAACAACATTCTGGACTAATAATTTTACAGGGTACAGAATTTTACATCCCTCAAACATAATTTCCATTTCTAATGCCTTTTATGATTACTATGAGAAAGCCACCATCTAGTATAATTGTTCTTCCTTGTTAGATTATTTCTCTCTCTTTCCTCTCTCTCTCTCTCTCTTTCTCTATAAACTTCATATGGATAACTTAAAAATTTTCTGGTTTCTTTGGTCTCCTACAATTTTACTATAATATATCTAAATGTGAATCTGTTTTTTATTCTTCTTTTGGGGTTCCTTTTGTGCTTCTTGAGTCAGATAATTCTTATAGTTAATAAATCTGGAAAAGGACCATATCACATCAATTGTTATTTTCCTTCCATTCTCTCTGTTTTTCCTTTGGAAATCTAATTAGATGTATCTTTCAATAATTACTCTCACTTCCACACCTCTAAAAATCTCGAATTTTCCATCTCCTTTATTTTGGTATTTCATTTGATTTTTTTCTGGTCAATCTGCCATTTAACAAACTTGTTCTTTTAGTATCTATAATCTCCTGTGTAAAACATTGGTTCTATCTTCAATTTCCATTATTGTGTATATTTTCCATTTCTATGAATTATATTTCATACTTTTCCAATGGTATCCCTTATTCCTCTTTATGGTCTTTATGGTCTTTTTTGCTTACTTTCATTTTGAACTCATATTTTATCTCTTAAAATCATTTTTATATAATAATTTTGTATTCTTTATTTAGTTTTTCTAAAATATGAAACTTGGAGGAGTATAATTCTTTTTTATATTTTCTTTGTTACCTGGTTTCTCTATGTGATTTTAATTTTGGTTTGTGCAAGTAAGTTCAATCTGGAAATATATGGAGGAGTGTAAATTGAGGAATAGCCTCCTGGAGAGGGTATATGTTTGTTTCTACCAGGCATTCTTAGCAGGACAAAGATAACAATACTTTAACATTTTACACTTGAGATTTCTGTAGGCACATCTACATAAGGACAGGAACCTGACTACAAATTATTCATTTGATGAGGGATAGACTTTTTCTAGTTCACATTAGCCAAAGATAGGGGCTTGCAAGGATTCTGATTTTATATGGTTTTCTGACTTCCAACATTGGAAGGGCCTTGCTTCATTTTCCATAAGGGAAATAAAAATCAAAATGAAAACTTCTGTTGCCAAAATGCTTCTCAAAGTAAGCCCAACATCAGTTCACACATATTACATCAGCTGTCCTTTCGTCATTCAGTATTTGTTGCTTTTTTTTCCTTGTAAATTCAGCTGGTGAAGTCAATTTTTAAGTCTAGCAATTTTAGTCATTGGGTTGTAAAATATTTTCACACTATCTAGAAGGCCTATTGTCAGAACCCCAATCCATAATTGTTTTAATTTCAAGGTTATATTTACATTAGAAATAGAAAGCTTCTTCTCAAATAGTTCATGAATCAGCACCATCATTTCCCAAAGAATTGACCTACCTAGAGTCTTTTTTTTCTTCCTTCCTTCATTTCCCTTTTTCTTTCTTTCTTTCTCTTTCTTTCTTTCTTTCTTTTATTTTTTTATTTTCTCATT
>NW_004624742.1:1261860-1280786 GCF_000247695.1 Heterocephalus glaber | reverse complement strand
GAAATAAAGTCTGTGTAAATAGGGAAGGGTGGAGGGGGTGAAGGGAGGGCTAGGAATGGGGAAAAAATAAGAATCAAGATGCATTATGTAAAGGTACAATTCCCAATGAGAAATGTAATTGTGTTGTATACCTACAATGTACCAATAAAAGAGTTTAATACAAAAATTTAAAAAAAGAAAATAACGTGTGGATTTCATAATACAGATAACAGTAGCTTATCTATTTTATTCAATAGTAAATATTTTAGCCATAAAAGAGGCAGAGTTATAGTCCTAATATTGGTCAATAAATAATTTGTATAAACAACCGGTAAATAAATTCAGTAAATATTTAAATTTTTTAAATATTACAATAAAAATACATTGCCACTCATTTCTCTGAAAGCTCCCCACCTGGCTTTGAACAGGCTATCCCATTGTACCTGCTACTTTCTAAAGCAGTTCTGGAAGTCCTCTTTTATTAGTGTCTTTTCCAGGTTAGATTAAAAGTGTTGTGAACTGCCATGTGCCATCCGAGAGAAAGGCAGTGTGACAGTATCCTCACCCACCTTATTCACTGGATCTGCCACTGTGTTACTTCTTCTTCCCTAAAATCATTTTAAATTGACTCAGGACCTTGAGGCAGACATTACAGCACAACTAAGACTCATGAAAGAGGGCTTCCAGAACTGCTTCAGAAAGTGACAAGAACAATGGACTAAGTGTATTTGAAGTGAGCAGGAGTATTTTGAGGAGGATTAATACAATGTGTCTTTTACTGTAATAAATTGTAAAAGTTTAAACATTCACTATATTTTTAATTAATTAAGTTTATTGGTGCATTTTAGATATACATAATGATTATATTCATCATAGGGAAGTTTACTTTTGTATGATATGTCGTGATTCTTATTTCTACCCATTCCCTTACCCTCCCTTCAACCCCTCTTTCCCACCTTATTTAAAAAACCTTTGTTTCCATTTTTTCCTTTTCTCACTCTTTTTTCAATTCCTTTCCTTCCTTTCCCCTGCTGCTCTTCCTAGTTCCCTTACCCATTTGAACATTTTCTTCGTATTTTGCAATATTTATTATACATTTGGGTCCTCATTTACACTTTCAGTTTC
Organism: Heterocephalus glaber; assembly: GCF_000247695.1. The sequence goes on along the minus strand of NW_004624742.1, from coordinate 1,279,682 downwards.
TCACACCTCAGAAATAATATACCTACACATGTATCCGATTTATTTCATTTAAGAGTGTGTTCTCAAGGTTCATCTATTTAGCTATAAATGTCTAAAATTTATCTCTCTTCATGGCAGAGTAGTACTCCATTGTATTAAAAAAACCACTTCTTTATCCATTCATCAGTTGATGGACTTTTGGGCTGTTTCCAAGTATATCACTGTGGTATGATGCTTTTAATTCTTTTGGAAAGATACCCAGCAGGGGAATACCTGGGTCAAATGACACCTCTAGTTTTAGCTTTTTGAGGAATATCCATACTGATTTCCAGAATGGTTGCACCAGCCTATATACAATAAAATTCTACTATAATGCTCTCAGAGAAAAAATGTTACATACAATGCAGTGTCAGGTTATTAAGAGACTAATGAAATGGCCTCAGCCCAATGAAAGAATAAGAATCAACCACTGGTTATGCTATTGTATATCCAAATTTGTACTACTGCATGGCTTATTATTTCAGGGTTTTATTCTCTATGACTAGTTGAACATTCTCCAGATCTGCAAGATATATTTAGTCCTGGAATATCTCAGTTCTGACTCTGCAGAACATATTAATGCTTAGTTTGCCAATTTTTCAAAAGTTCATCAGATTTAAAAATTGTACCATTTATATAAGTCAAAATTTTAGAATAATTCTAAAACGTACACAGAACATATGTAAATATATAAAACAAGATTTTTAAATACCATTATTCTACATATTGGGGAACATTATTTTAACCTAATTAATCTAATTTGAAACTAAGCCATATTTATTGAACAGATAATTGTTAATTTGGATTTGCACATCAAATACAAAAAGATAAAATTTCCTTCCTACTTTTGTTTTTAGGAAGAGAGTGTTTCTAAGTTAATATTTACTAGAAATAGTAAATTGTCTTGTCCCCATCATTTTACTCATTTTTTTCATGAAGGAAACATAAAACAACTGACTGGTGTGTTTCCATGAATGATTGGGTTTCTGGCGAATTGTTTCTACTAGCAAAGAAAACTAGCACAGAAAAAAGAAGATGGCTATTCCTTAGCCCTCTAAAATCCCAACAGCTCTTTTTATTAAAATCTGTTGAGGGCTGGGGATTTAGCTCAGTGGCATTGCGCCTGTCTTGCAAGTGCAAGGTTCTGAGTTCGATCCCTGGCACAAAAGAAAAAATCTGTTTTTTCCTTCTAATGTGAACTTTCTTTCTGCTAAGCAGCCTCACAACCCATAAACACTGTGAAACGCTGAACTCAAGGCACCCAGACAATGGAAAATGTGGCTTCTGATTTGTCAATTAGGCAAACAGGTTTGCCCACTTTGAACTAAAGTGAATGTTTCTGCCTTAAAGAAGTCAACAGTGTTCTTCATTCATATTTTTAAATTTTTGATACTTACAGTTTGGGTTCTCAGGAGTCTTTTTAAAACGACATTTTGCTTCAAGAAACTTCTTAATGCTAGGCATGTTGGCTCACACCTGCAATCCCAACACTTGGGAGGCTGAGGCAGGAAGATCACTGAACTCGAGGCCAGCCTGGGCTACATAGTGAGTCCAAGGCCAGCCTGATATAGTGAGACCTATATAGCAAGACCTTTACTTAAAAAAAAAAAAAAATGCTTAGTGATATATCTCCAAAAAGATGCATAATAAAACCGTGAACTATATTTTTTGTCCTCCATATTACATTTTTAAAAATTGGCCATTATTGAGGGATTTCAGCATTTTTGTTGTTGTTTTATATTTTTAAAATATTCATTTTGTTGTAAATATTGTAACATTTATTCAATCTTGACACATGGAAAAATAAAACACATTATGGTTCCTCAAATGCTGTCCACTGCTGAAATGTGAGAATTTTTCCTATATCTCTTAAAATTCATTTTCTTTTCTTATTATACATTGGCATATCATGATTTTGTATCTTTTTTGTTTTTGACTTTTATGCCACTTGTATATCTTCCTTCTTTACATCTAACATTGGCATATTTGCTCAATCTAATACTCTACAAAAATAATTTCAAAATTTCTACACATACCCCACCACCAAAAACAAACCTTATAAGAAAATTTCAAACATTTTTGCCATCCTTTTCATTCTAAAAATATATCTTTCCAAGGATATATCTTTAGAATTCAGCATTCCAAAGGTACAGAGATTGTTTGCTGTGCATGTGTGTGGCTATATTTTTCAGTGAAATAGGAAAAGTTTCATTGCTTCTACAAGTCTTGGGTATGAAGTATTTTTTCTTCACCCTCTTTGTTGATTTATTTTACTTTTTTAACTTGTAAAGAGAAAAGGAAGCATGGTTTAAGATCAAAACTGTATAAAATGTATACTCAGAGTAGTAACATTCGTGTCCATACCCCTTCTACTAATTCCTACCCCTATGTGTAATTAATTTCATTACTTTGTCTTTTATTATTCCTTACTTGCTTACACAAAATTAAGCAAATGTAGCTATACATATTTTAATTTTTCTTATTTTTTAGAAGAAAGGTAATATGATTACATGTATTCATTTTTATCTTGAATTTTTCATATACTAGTTCATCCTGGAAATTATTCTATATCATGTTAAAGAGACCTTTACCACTATGTTTATTACTTTTTTTGTTATTTATATACTATTTCAATATGAATGCACTGAAGCAAATTTAATTTTGTAGAAGGCATGTTTCTAATTTGTTGGGAAAAGTGGTGTTTCCAATTTTAGCTAAGGACACAATGTGTAATCTTTTACTTATGTTATGTGTATCTTCAGACTAAATTACTGTAAGTGGAGTAGCTAGATCAAATGCTAAATGAAGATGTAATTTTAGTAAATAATAATAACTTTCCATTATGTGGTTGTGCTACTTTTTATTTCACTAGTAATATATGGGAATGCTCTTTTCCCATGGCCCTTTTCAATAGTCTGTAGTCAATCTTTTGGTCTGTAATTTGATAGGCAAAAAGATTCATCAATATAATTGCATATTTTTCCTCTTATTATGAGTGACTTTGAGCACATTTTCCTATTATCCATTTGCATATTATTTTCTGTAAATGCATCATGGTTTTGTCTAATTTTTCTTCCCTTTTTTTTTTCATCTAATTCTCAATTTCGAAGAGCTCTTTATATGTTGTCGGCTTTTTCTTTATGGTTCAGTATACTTTTCTCCCGGCCCTAAGCCACAGTCTCCTGTGTAATTCTCTACAGATGTTCTCTAATTGAGCTTTTTATACTGATGAATATATTTTACATGCTGTTTGTTCAATAAAAAAGCTGCTAGCCACATGTAACTAATGCACTTGAAATGTGCGACTAAATTTTTAACTTTATTTTAATTTTTAATATGAATTTTCTTTTAAATAGCCATGTCTAAGTAATGGCTACTTTATTGGGTAGTGTAGTTGTAGGACACATACTTTACATTCGTGTTTTTTAGATTTAAATCTACACCCTATCAGAAATTTATTTATAATTGTGAAGCAAAAGGCACTTAATTGACACTGCACCATTTTTACTGAACAAACCCTGTTCTGCAGGGTCATATTTTAATAAATCAAGTGACAATGAATATGGTGTTTTATTTTTGAATGGCTCAGATTCATTAATCTATTTCTCAATTTTTGTACCATTAACACACTGGTATATAATTGTAATGGCTTTACACATATATGACTATATAGCTTCAACTTTATCATATCTAAGGTTTTATTTTTTTGAGCCTTTAATTTTTCAAATAATTCCTAGAATCATTTTGTTCCTTTACACAATTGGGGAATTTTAATCTATTTAATCTAAGAATTATCATCTAAAATATTATCTTTCTATCCATGAATATTGTATGTCCTTACATTTATTTAGATTTTCTTTAAATCCACTAAATAACATTTTGTAGTTCTATGAGAGATCTTGCACACATATCTAGATTTGTTCCTAGTTATTTAAATGTTTGAATATTATAGACAGAATCATTAAAATAGTTGTCTATTTGTTGCTGCTATTTGGAAATGCGATTGATTTTTTATATTGACTCTATATTTGGAAATTTTTCCAAATTCACTTATTAATTTGAATTGTACATCAATAGGTTTGTTTGCTTTGATTTTTCCAGAGAACAAAATCCTAAACAAATTATGAAAGTTTGGATTTTTTTTCTTTCGAATTTTAAGGTTTTATTTTTCTTTCTTATTTCGTTATTGACTAGGAGTGGCAATAGGTGATTTAAGAAAAATTTTTCTATATTTTATCACTAATCATAATGTTTGCTCCTAATATTTATAGATACCCTTTATAAAATTTAATAAGCATTCTTCTAGTCCTAGTTGTTCAGTTTTTATTGTGAATGAAATATAAATGTCATTAATAATTTTCCTAAAGCTAAAGATTTACTATTTAGTTCCTTTATTCAACATTCTTTTATGTTTAAAACTCTCATTAAATTAGAGCTAGAAGGATTGTACCTCAACTAAATAAAGCCTAAATATGACATACTCAGAGATATCATCACAAGTAAAAAGCAAACATGTATGATATATATATATATATATATAGAGAGAGAGAGAGAGAGAGAGAGAGAGAGAGAGAGAGAGACAGAGAGACAGAGAATCTATATTCTTTCTATAGTAGGGCAGAGAAAGTAAAATACTGCACGATCTCACTTATGTGTAAAATCTAAAAGAGTTAAACTCACAGAAGCAGAGAGTAGGATGATGCTTGCCTGTGGAGTGGTTGTGAGCTATGGGGGAAAAGGGGAACATGACAGTGAGAGCACCAAGTCTCAGTTGAACAGGAGGTCTAAGTTCTAGAGATCTATTGTACAGCACTGTGATTATATTTACTAATAGTGTGTACTGGAAATATGGATAGTGGATCTTAAATGTTTTCACTGCATACACAGATAACTACTTGAAGTGATAAGTATGTTCATAACCTTGATTGTGGTAATCATATCACAATGATTACATGTATCAAAACATCATGTTGTTCACCAAAAATGTATTATTTTTCTGAACTGGGAATTGAACCCAGGGCCTTTACACTGGCTACATCCCCAGCCTTTTTAAATTTTTTATTTTAAGATGGATCTCGCTACTTTGCTGTTTCCCAGGCAGAGCTTGAACTTTCTATACTTCTGCCTCAACTTACCAGAAGGCTGGGGTTATAGATGTATGCCACCACATCTGGCTCAATTTTTATCAAAAAGATAAGATATTTGAGTTGAGCATTAAAAATAAAATACTTGAAGATACATAGTAAGGGCTTAGGAATCTTAATTGGAAGACACTAATGGATGAGTGCAATCAATATAATATTTTAAAAACTTTTTTATAAGAACATTAGTTGTTATATATTTAAGTAGCATTAAGAACTATTGGCAACTTTGGTATATCCCTCATCTATTCTCTTTTCTTCTGGTTCACAGCAATTCCAGTTTTCCCTTGAAAGACTACTTCACTGTATACAGCTGTAGTGGAAGTACCAATAGATGCTCTGCCTACTTGCTAGGCACAGGAACTATGGTAGGCCAACAAAATTCTCTCTCAGGACATACAAACTAAATCAAAGGATACTGAGTTGGAAGGAAGGCTTGAAAAAATTCAGTTCCATAGCCCCCTAATGAGCTGTGAACCCATAATCATCCCAGTTCCTGTTCTATTAGAAACCTGCCTCAATATAAATACACATTTACTTTTTAGTGAGCTATTCACAAACCATTCAAATAAATTCTCTTTCTACTTGTGTTAGACAGCATTTCATTCTGATACTTAGAAATAACAACAAAAACTGGTTATATCCCAATAATAATTCTGTACCAAGGATAAATAAAGGTATTGAATATGTACACATGCACCTATGTACACAAACACACACACACACATAAATACACACTAATAGAAGTTGTGAAAAGGGAACAGAGTTTACTACTTTCTCTGTTTTGTATCCTGTTGATCTGTTTTGTTTTTCTGGACATGTATGCTTAATAAGTAAGATGTCTTATTCTAATCATATAAGAAACAATTGGAGGGCATATTGATAGCTAGGAGAGAAAGCATATGTCTTGGTAGATGGAAGAAAGTATAATGAGGCATTTTTAGTCCAGTTGGAATTATCTTACCCAGCACCATAATGATCTTAAGAAAGTGATTTTTTTCTGTTATATGTAAGGCTAATATTTTTAGAGCTCTTTTTCCTAAGGACAAAATCACTCAATGCAAATGAGAACACAGTGCATGTATTAAAGTATCTGGTCATATTAATACTGAGGCCTTTATGTGTGTGTGTGTGTGTGTGTGTGTGTGTGTGTGTGTGTGTCATTATTATTGCTCTTCTATTGTCATTTTAGGAAGAAATTTCAAACAGAGCCATCTGAAAGGTACTTTAGACTTAATGGTTATAGCATTTGTGAAAGTGTTCACAGGGTCAAATTGATTCAATTATTCTCATCTGTATAAAAGGAATGAACACTTTTGAGAGTCTACTATGTATGCTCTTAACCCAGGTTGAATATTAGATGCACCAGGGAGCTTTTGAAAATGTGGATTTCTAGAGTATTTGAAAATACTCATCCTTTCCTCTGTGATTCTGGTACATATTTTGAGTACTGAGGACCTTGTTTTGTGCCCTATTTATATCACAATACCCTGACAGACAGCTAGTGCTAACTTAGTCCATGCTCTAGAACCATACTTCATTCAAATCCTACCTGATCACAAGTTAGGTACGTAACTTTGGACAATTTTACTTAACTTCATTCTGTCTGTAGTTCCTCAGTGTTTGTTTCATTCAACTGTGATTTCTACGTGCTAATATTCATAATTGTAGACTACATAAATCCTGATTTCAAATCCTTTTGCAAATCCATCAAAATGATTAATAACTCCAATTAACAGATGAGGAAACTGAGATTTAGACATGAAAAATACTTTCCACCAGGTCAATTAATTGTCACTGAGCTGAGATTTGGTATATTATCAATGATGGAGAGTGTATGATCAAAAAATACTAGGGGTAGTTTCAGTCATGGTAGCTTTGAAGTGGTTATGGAGTAGCTAGGATATATCTCATAGTGAACTATGTAATGAAGATCTGAGTCTCAGCAGAGTGACAAGCCACAGAAATATTTACTGGGATCTTTGACATATGAATTGCTATTGAAACCTTGAGTGTGAGTTTGCTCATGCAGGGTTCATATACAGAGAAGAACTGTGTTAGTTATTTTTCTCTCATTGCTGAGACAAAATACCCAATACAAAAGGTTAGAGGAGACAGGGTTTATTTAGCTCATAGTTTGTAGAGGTTTCAGTCCATAATCAGTTGGCTTCAAGGCAGGGATGGCAAACAGGCATCCTAGAGGAGAAACAACATGATGCACACAAGGTAGCAAAGGCAATGAGCGAGCTTAACATTCTCTTTCTGTTCTTTTTATCTTACTCAGGTTACCAGTATTAGGGAGGTGCCAAACCAATCACTCACATGTAGTGGTTTAGTAATAACATACCCTTAATCTGAGCCTCACACATTCCAGATTCAGCCACCACATGAGTCTTTGCGGGGACAGCTAGACCCAACCCATAACATTCTGCCCCTGGCCCCCCAAAGACTCATGCACATCCATTTGTGCAAAAGATATTTAGTACACCTCTGAGTGTTGCCAAAGTCTTAACAGTTTCACCATGCTGAAAAGTCCAAGTCCCAAGTCTCCTCTGAGATTTGAGATGAACTCTTAGCTGCAAGTCCCTGTACAAATGAAAAGTTAAACACTTCCTACATACAATGGCACAGGATAAACATTTCCATTCCAAAAGTTACAAACAAGGATACAAAGGAATAGGAACAAAGGAAGTCCAAAATACAGCAGGGCACACATTAAACCCTTTAGTTCTGTGTGTATCATCAAGGCAATCTGTGGCAAGTTGTGAACTCCAAAAGGCTTAGGTGGCTTCACTTGTATGGCACTGCAGATGGTTGCAGATGGTTGTAGCTCCCTCCCATGGCTTTTCTCTTGTGTCAGCTCTGCTCCCTGCTTGCTGTTTTCCTCAGATGATCCACATTCTTGGCTTCTCCAAACTTCTTGGGTCTCCAGTGCATCTTTGGCTTCACACTCACAGCTTCACACACTGCCCTCTTAGGGGAACAAACTCCCTGAAGTTTGGGTGGAAGTCTTCCTGACCCCACAGCTCTTCCATTCTGCATGCACCGAAATCAGTGCCATGTGAATGATGCCAACGTCTTCTGGCAGCTGGAGCAGTAGTAGCCAGTCTTCCCTCTCTCTCTTGACTATAGTGGTCGAGTGCCTGGATTGCTGAGCACTCTGAATCCAATTCCAAGGAACAAATTCTCTAGGCTGCCACTGCCATTCTGGAACATGGTGCTCTGGGGCTCTCTTCTCAAAGCAAAGTCTTTCACTTTTGCAATTTTGAGACTGCAAAGGCTAGAGTCCTGCTGCTTCTTCTGGTGCCCTCAGGCCATTTTTTCTTTTATCTTATTCCTTCTCAGCAATCAAGATCTCCTCTGTATCATTGCAATCCACAGCCTTTACTGGAGCTTCCCTCCTGGCCAAACTCCAAACATTTTAAATCATTCTGCTGGCCTCTTTGCTCTTGATTCTCAACATAGATCTGGCTCAAACCCTCCAACAGTAGCCATGCCACCACTTCAACATTAGACTGCCTTGAAATTCCTTCTGCAAGTTTAATTAGTCCACCACCCTTAATCTCAGTCTCAGGCAAAGTCTTGAGACATGAGAAAAATGCAGACAAACTTTCTGCCAAGCCAAAACAAGAACAGAAGTCTGAGAGTGTATCCCTAAAAACCACCAATATTATAGAACAAGTAGTGCCACAGTGAAAAGAAGACTAAAAAGCTAGAAATGACAATAAACTCTGAGAAAGTATATCATAGAAATTTAGAGAGGAATTCCAGGAGGAAAGTGTTGGGTACAGGTTTCAAATAACCTAGCAGTTGAAGTCACAAGATGTCCAATGGCATGGCAAAAGGAAAGGTTATCAGTGACCTTAAGCAAAGTAGTTTTCATTGAAGTATATAAGAAACCATATCAAGTACATACTCACACTCCTTTCAGAACTTTTGGTAATAAAAAGCAAGAGATTACAGATGAGAAAATACATATAAGGTAGAATTTTTAATGGAAAGGAAGTAAGTCTACTGTATTCTCAGGGAAAAATGTTAACAGATCTTTAAAAGTGAGTAAAAAGAGGAAATCACATGGGAAAGAGGAGAGGTTTATCTTCTACAGAGAGGACAGGAGAGGAGAGGAGGAGGAAGAAAGGGTGTGGATGGAGATGTAACTGTAGATGGAAGAGCAGAAAGGTCATAGATTTTTAGCTAAATGATTTGCTTTCTCTAACACTCTTGAATGGACTGCTTCTGAATAAATATACAATATATATGTATAAGTGTGTTTGTGTACACAGGCACAGCTCAGAGATGTAAATATATTGAGGGCTTTATTCGTGGGCTTATAAATCATAACATCATTGAGTGAAAAAAAGTAAGGCTACAAGTCAATACTGAGAAGGGGGATTTCAAATCTTTAAAATAATTAGCTGGAACAAAAGTTACAAAATGAGATGCAAGTTTATATGACACCTTAAAGTTAATTACATATTGGTGAAATTTAAGTTTTTGTTCTCACTTAATTTTCAAAATGTGAAGTATCTATTATGACTTATATCTAGATGTCCCCCCAAAGCCTCAAGTAGTCACAGGTGGGGCTTTTCGGAGATGGCTGGATCTTGGGTATGTGATACTTGGATCAAAGATTCAATGCTAGGATAAAGGGTGTGAGTGCTATTCTCCCTAAGGGTGGGTAGCCTGGATAAGATACTCCAAAATTACCGTGATAAAAACAGTATGGTACTGGCAAAAGAGTGGACCTGAGGATCAATGGAACAGACTAGAGGATGCAGAAACAACTCCAAGCACACTCAGCCACCTTATCTTTGAAAAAGTAGCCAAACAACTCCACTGTAAGAAAGATAACCTCTTTCATAAATGGTGTTGGAAAAGCTGACTTTCTACATTCCAAAGATTGAAACTAGACCCACATCTATCACCATGCACTAACCTAAAATAAAAATGGATCAAAGATCTACATATTAAAACAAAAATACTAAATCTGCTGGAAGAGAGAAGAGGTAGAACACTGGAGGACATAGGAGTACACAAAGACTTTATAAACAAAACCCGGGCTAAATGGAAAATACTAGAAAAAAATCAACAAGTGGGACCTGATCTTATTAAAAACCTTTTTCACAGCAAGAGAAACCACCAACAAAGTGAAGAGAAAACCCACAGCATGGGGAAAAATTTTTACCAGCTACTTCATCAGATAAAGGACTATTATCTAGAATATATAAAGAACTCAAAAAAATCAGACTCTTCAAATTTAAAGACCAAATTCAAAAATGGGCATCTGAAATGAATAGACATTTCTCAGACAAAGAAGTAAAAGCTGCAAATAAACATATGAAAAAATGTTCAACATCACTGGTCATTCGAGAGATGCAGACAAAAACAACGCTGAGATACCACCTCACCCCAGAAAGAATGGCTGCTATCAAGAAATCAACCAATAACAAATGCTGGTGGGGGTGTGGGGAAAAAGGAACACTACTCCACTGCTGGTGGGAGTGCAGACTGGTACAACCACTGTGGAAATCAGGGTAGAGATTTCTCAAAAAACTAAAACTAGAGGTTCCATTTCACCCAGCTATTCTCCTTCTTCCTTATTCCCCTCCCCTTCCTTACCAAAAGAATTAAAAGAATCAAACCACAGTGATATATGCACACTCATGTTTATTGCAACACAACTTGTAATAGCTAAATCTTGGAAACAGCCCAAATGCCCATCAACTGACGAGTGGATGAAGAAGATGTGGATTTTTTTATACGATGAAGTACTACTCTGCCATAAAGAAGGATGAGCTTCAGACATTTATAGTTAAATGGATGGAGCTTGAGACCATAGTCCTAAGTGAAATAAATTGGACACACATGTTTAAATACCACATTATTTTTCTAGTGTGAGAAACTGAAAGTGGAAATAAGGACTGAAATGTATAATAGATATTGGGAAATGGGAAGAAAGTGTTCAAACAGGAAGGGGAACAAGGGAAGAGGGAGGGGAAAAGGAAGGAAGAGACAAGAAAAAAATGGAAACAAAGCTTTTGTACATAGGGAGAGGAGAGAGCTGGGGGGATGGGAAAAATAAAGTAAAATTTATTTTTAACCCCCCACCCCCAAAAACCCACCAAAACATGTAAGAGACGGAAAGTTGCTTGTCACTTGTAGCTTGCTGCTTGCTGCTTGCTGCTGCCTGCCTGCTCTGCGATGCCCCTCTGCCTTGTCACCCTGCCTTGGAGCCAGCCAACTATGGACTGAAACCTCTATGAACTGTGAGGTAAATAAACTTTTCATCCTTTAACTTTGATTGCCAGGTATTTTGTCTCAGCAACAAGAAAAGTAACTAAGACAATATCAATAAATTTGTGTTTAAAACATTCTATTATTTTACAACACCTTCTAGTCCATTTTTCAGTAAGTTCTTACTGGAGATTACTTTAACATCCAATAACTCTACATTCATAGTCAACATTCAAGTCTCTAAACATATGATTGTCTACATAAAATGAATAAAGACTGTTTGGAAAGTTTTATAGATCATGTACCATACTTCAAAGACAGGTGAAGATTCAAACTTTCCTATTTTTAATATTAGTATAAAAGTCTCACGTATAAAACTATTTCTTTTACAGATATACTTTTCTACTTTAAAAATAAATCCCTATGAATGTAATTGTGTTGAAAAAGACCTCAATGTAAAGTGGTATTTTACTTCTCTGACATTAGAATCATTCTATTTTATTTCACTTCTGTGAACAGAAGTTTAATCCAAAGGGGATGATAATGGTTTTGTTGTTAGATTTGTAGTACATATGTAGGGGTAAAGGTATAACTGTGAGCCAGTCACATATTGCTTTACAAGTTGTATCTCAAGACTTTATCATCACAACCCAGAGTGAGGCCAATTACTTAAGCTTTTCTTTAATAAATTTAAAAAGCCTCCACAGTCTATTTATAAAAGAACTATGAAAAACCTGCATTGAAACACTTATCATCCAAAAGTGTAGTAATGAAAGTGATGCAAATGTCAATCCTATTACTAAATTTCCAGGAAACAACCCAGAAGGGAGGTCTCTGGAAGAACTTCACAGAACAGAATCTCCTAAAAATGAGATTATACTGAAGAAGTTGCAAAAAAGAAGAGAAAAGAAACCATCTGTCAAAATGAAAGTCTCTATTCCATAGAACATGTGTACAAAGTAAAACATTTATGTAGAAATATTTGAATGATGTAAACAAATATTCTTCAATGGCCTCCCACTCAAGGACAAAGGTAGCGACTATATGGAAAGCATAATGAAAACCTGAACTTATGGCCTGTTTCTCTTGAGTTGTGTGATTGATTTGTATATTATCTGCAGGCAGGACCTGAATCATTCTCATCTTTGTAATTCCCTGAAGTGCAAAGGAAGTCCCCTGCTAATTTTTCTTGTTCAGTATATATTTATCATTTGGGAAAACCTAGGCCTTTAAAGCACATACTTGAGTGTCTATCCTGACTATATTAACATTAGACATAACAAATTTTTGCAAAGTTACTTTTATATTCTAAGGTTGATTTCCCATATTCTCGAGTAACAATACATATGTTGAAGGTTTGATGTAGGAAGTAAATAATATAACAATTGTAAAATTATATCACAATTGTATCCCTTACCATGCTACTTAATATTGATGGTATTAGGTAAACATTGTCTTCTTTCCCCTCATTTATGATTTCTTTTTAAACTCAACTCTTGATTTTTAATGAAAACTTGGTAACTTGCATTAGTGGCTTTCTTCCCTGATTCTGACCAGCACAATCATCCATTATGGAGTTAGTTTCAGGCATCTTGCCCTGCCCCTGAGATGTTGCTTCACATAATTCTGGTGCAGGCATAATCCACCCTGATATACCCCAGTCCTCCTTTCCAGGACCCTCCACTTCCAAGTTTCTTCCAGCACTCCATTACTACTTGGTCTAAACTCCTTTTCAATTTTGACCTAACTCTTTGGCTACTGACATCAACTCCATGTACTGCCTTTAACCTCTCACTTCTCAGACAACTTGAAGCCTTATCTCACATCATGGCCATCTCTGATTCTCAGCTCCATTCAAAATCTGTAGCTTTCCCCAGAGTTCAGTTCAAATCTCACTTTTTCTATACAGGTTACCCTGATTTTAGAGACAAGAAACAAGTTAATATTAACTTGTCTGGAAGGTCCTCCATTCTCCTCAAGTCTTGTATGTTCCATTTTTGCTCCAATATGATTCATTGTACTAAGGAAGCAGCAAAATCCATTTAGAATTTATTTGTATTTGGGACTGACTTCTGGGTTGGTAGTTTGGATTTAGAAGTCTGTGAGATTTGGGACTGAATCTTGGGTCAGTAAACCTGGGTAATACTGGGCTTGTTACTTCACCTATTTGTGCCCTAGTTTTCTTATCATTAAAAAGGAATCTTCTCTCACAGTGTCTCTCAGGATCAAAAAAAGTGATATGGGCAAATATTTAGCAAAGTTCCTGGGATATAATAAACTAATATTCAATGGTTATTGTTGTTAATACATCTGTGCATATGTGTGTATGCTTCATTACTTTTTATATTACCTTGCAGTTTGTTCAGGGTGTTTAATCAATGTTGTATTTGTCATAATTTCTCAAATCTAAAACTTTAAATGTGTCTCTTTTATATATTGAACTCTTCTCTTTCCTGGTTACATATCTAATCTATTGACTTATATATACTTATATATACTAGAGTTGAATATTTTCATGATGGAAAACTGAATGATTCAGCTCCTATCTGTGGGTGAAATTTCTCTTTCTATTTGCATGTCTAACTATAACCAACTACCGTTTTAAAATGAGTAGCTACTGAAACTGAGCAGCTGAATCTTGATAATATGAAGATAGGCTTTAGAATTAAAATTTATTTGTATCTGATCATTATTTAATTTTTGTATTTATGTATTTATTTCACTAATATTTATTTGCTATTAATGACATTTAGCAATACTCCAGACCATTTTTAAAAATAAAAATTTTTAAATTTATATTAGATAAAATATACATACATATACTTGTGTTTATAATAATGATATTAAATAGCACAAATTTGTTCATATATTCATTTAAATTTAGCTTCATGCAAAAACTTGCTTTGTTTTTTCATTAAGTTTATTGGTACATTTTAGGTATACAATACAGTTACACTCATCATTGGGAACTTGTACCTTTACATGATGTATCTTGATTCTTGTTTTTTCCCCATTCCCTGTCCTCCCTTCACCCCCTCCACCCTTCCCTATTTACAAAGACTTTGTTTCCATTTTTTTCCTTTTCTCATATTTTTTCCTTTCCTTTCCCCACCCCTTTAGACCTTTTCTTCCTATTTTACATTATCAATTATACATTTTGATACTTATTTACACTTTCAGTTTCTCACACCAGAGAAACTATGTGCTATTTACACATGTGTCCTATTTATTTCACTTAAGAGTATGGTCTCAATACACATCCATTTAGCTATAAATGTCTCTAGTTTCTCTTTCTTTATGGCCGAGTACTCCATTTTATTAAAAAAAAGACACACACACACATCTTCTTTATCCAGTCTCCAGTTGATGGGCATTTGGACTGTTTCCAAGCTTTAGCCATTACAAACTGCGCTGTTATAAACATGGGTGCACATATATCACTGTGGTATGATTCTTTTAATTCTTTGGGGAAGATACCCAGCAGGGGAATAGCTGGGTCAGAGGGGACCTCTTGCCCTAGTTTATTGAGGTATCTCCATACTGATTTCCACAGTGGTTGCACCAGTCTGCACTCCCTCCAACAATGAAGAAGGGTTCCTTTCTCTGCACAACCCACTAGCATTTGTTATTGGTTAATTCCTTGAAAGCAGCCATTCTTTCTGGGGGTGAGGTGGAATCTCAGTGTTGTTTTCAACTGCATTTCTCGAATGACCACTGATGTTGAACATTTTTTCATGTTTATTTGCTGCTTTTACTTCTTTGTCTGAGAAATGTCTGCTCATTTCAGATGTTCATTTTTGAGTTGGGTCTTTGAATTTGGGGGGTCTGATTTTTTTTCAGTTCTTTATATATTCTAGATAGTAGACCTTTGTCTGAGGAACAGCTGATAAAATTTTTTACCACATTGTAGGTTGTCTCTTAGCTCTGTTGGTGGTTTCTCTTGCTTTGCAGAAGCTTTTTAATAAGATGAGATCCCAGTTGTTGACTCTTTGTGCTAGTTTCCATGCTACTGAGGTTTTGTTTGTGAAATCTTTTTCTATGCCAATATCTTCAAGAGTTCTACCTAAACTCTATTCCAGCTGGTTTAATGTTTCTGTTTTAATATTTACATCTTTAATCCACTTCGATTTTAGTTTAATGCATGGTGAAAAATAACGTTCTAATTTAGATCTTTGACAGGTTCAAAAACAGTTTTTCCAACACCATTTATTATAGAGGCTTTCTTCTAGTGAGGATGATTGGCTCCTTTGTCAAAGATGAGATAGCTGAATATGTCTGGAGTTGTTTCTGCATCTTCTAATCTATGCCACTGATGCTTGGGTTTGTTTCTTTGCCAGTACCATGCTGTTTTTATCACAGTGGCTTACATGCAAACACTTGTTAAAAATACAAAAGGACATTGTATATACAATTGTGACATTATCATAATAAGTAAAAACATGAAAAGAGCTGTAATTTTTTTGTATGTATCATCAGTCCTATTTGTTTTACAGAGATGTTCAGAAATGCTGATCTTCAAATGCTGATCTTTTATTAGAAAAAGTTAAATCTCCTGATACAGAAGACATAGTTAGCTTTCTATGTAATGATTCTACAACATTGTATTAGTCATCTTTCATTGCCAGTTGCCTGACAACTTCAAGGAGAAAAGTTTTATCTTGGCTCACAGTTCCAGAGGTTTTGATCCATGATCTACTCACTCCAAGGTAGAAACCTCATGGTGAAAGGTTGTGGTAGGGGAAAGCTGTTCGACTCATGGTACCCAGGAAACAGAGAGCAGGAGGAGACCCAGAGAGGACCAGTGGCTAGATATGGTTCCTAAGGCCACACGCTCGTGACATATCCAGACACATGCCAAACTGAGCTTTATGAATCACTCAGGGATCTCTCAAACCAGTGGAGTTGACAGTCAAGCATAACCTTTATCTATTTTACTACATTAATATGTTCCATTTCACAATTTAACTCATAGATGTCACAGATAGAACCTAAATGGCATGAAGTCATCAAATTCCACTTTTATAGCAACAAAAAGAAAAATTAGTAGTAGGAAATAAGAAAATTAATATTTAATTATTTATTAGGTGAATCAAGATAGTGTAATAATTGTTTAATATTAAGCAACAAATACCAAATGACTGTGAGTATAATGTTCACTAACCCTTAGATATCCAAGAAGTTGTGAGTCATAAAATTGGGCTCCTTTGGTAGAAAATAATCTATCCTTACAAATTAATTTTAAAATTTGTCTTCACTCCCAAATGACTCATATGACTTGTCCAATGTGAGAAAGAAAGGTTTCATAAGCATCCACAGTGAATTAAAATGTAAATACTGTGTTATTATGATATATATATATTTTGATTTTCATCCAACTTCTGGATCATAGTTCCTTCCCCAAAATGGATCACAGAAACTAATATTCACCCACCACACCTCTTATCCTGGAGCCACTGACCATAAAAATATTTTCTAACCTACTTTCTCTGATAATACACAACAAAGCCCTCACTTCAGAAAATGTCTTGTCCTATACTCATAAGGGAGGAATGCTGAAGAATCTGAACACACAACATTTGCTGGGTTCCTCAACTTGGTCTACTAGCATTAGATCAGACTTCTTTAGTCCAATCTCACATCAACATGTCCATAAAAACCTAAAATGACAGGTTCAGAAAACTTCTGAACAAGGGAACATGGAGGCCTGTGGGATGGTGAACAAGAGTTCATCTACATGCTGAGAGGGTGGCACACTTCCAGTTCCACAGGGACAGAAGCTATTTCTTGGAGACACTTTCAGACCTTGTTCAGTGTATGTCTTCATCTAGCTGTTTATTTTTATCCTTCAGAATAGCCTTTGTAGCCAATAAGTGTAGGTATAGTGTTTCTCTGAGTTCTGTGAGCCACACTTGCAAATTAATCTAACCTGAGGAGGGGGACATAGGAACTCCAATTTGTAACGATTGGGTCAGAAGTTCCAGAGGCCTGAACTTGTGACTGGGCCTGATGTGAAACAGTCCCTGGGACTGAATTCTTAACCCATACTATCTACAGGTAGATAGCATCAGAACTAAATTGGATTAAAGGACACCTAGGTGGTGTCTGCTCCTGCAGAATTGATCACTTGCTCACTGGTAGAAAGAAATCGTCACACATTTTCAGATCATGGAAATGATTGATGTTGTGAGCTACAGTAGGAAAAAACTGAGACTGAGTTGGTTTTTCATTCTGTGTTCTCAGAAACTGAAACTTCCCTATCCCACACCACTCCCCATCATGCCTCATTTACTGAACTTCCCTTCAAATTCATCCAAACCTTTCTTCCCTCTTTTCCTACCCTGCAAAACTATCTTTCAAGATTGATGGAGAAATAAGATACTTTCATGACAAAGAGCACCTTAGGAACTTTGTGAATACCAAACCAGCACT
>NW_004624742.1:1244876-1257625 GCF_000247695.1 Heterocephalus glaber | reverse complement strand
TTCCAATGATGAATGTCATTATATTGTATACCTAAAATGTACCAATGATTAGAATGAATAATCGATAATGCAAAATAGAAAGAAAAGGTCCAAAGGGGTAGGGGGAGTGGGAGGGGCAGAGGAAAGGAAAGAAGGGAAAAGGAGAAATGATGAGAAATGGAAAAAATGGAAATAAAGTCTTTGTAAATAGGAAAGGGTGGAGAAGGTGAAGGGAAGGCTAGGAATGGGGATAAAATAAGAACCAAGATGCATTAAGTAAAGGTACAATTCCCAATGAGAAATGTAATTGTGTTGTATACCTACAATGTACCAATAAAAGAATTTAATTTTAAAAAAAAGAAATACTAATGCTCTGGGGGTTTTTGCTTAAATTCTTTTATTGGTACATTGTAGGTATACAATATGTTTACATTTATCATTAGGACACACATGTGTAAATACCGAATAGTTTCTCTAGTGTGGGAAGCTGAGAGTGTAAATAAGGATTAAAAAGATTAATAACTAATAATTGATACTTTGAAATAAGAAAAGTTCCAAAGGGGTAAGGGTGGTGGGAAGAGATGGGGAAAGAAAAGAATGGAAAGGAAAAATTATGAGAAAAGAAAAAACAATGGAAACAAAGTCTATGTAAATAGGGAAGGGT
This sequence comes from Heterocephalus glaber, assembly GCF_000247695.1. The sequence continues at coordinate 1,256,982 of NW_004624742.1, read as the reverse complement.
TTAGGAGTGAAGGGCGCACAGGTAATGGGGGAAAAATAAGAACCAAGATATATCATGTGGTATTTTTCATTCTTTGCCTATCTTATTTCACTTAACATAATGTCTTCCAGATTCATATGCATCATAAATAACAAAAATTCCTCTTTTTTAAAGCTCACTCATATTCCATGTGTACAAACACCACATTTTCTTTATCTATTCAATCATTGAAGAGGTAGATTCCATATTGTGGGGATGTGAGCAATGCTTCAGTAATGATGGGAATGCAGCTATTGCTTTGACACAATTGAATTCATTTATCTGGATACATAACTAGAAGTAGGTGTTATAGTTTATATCCAGATGTCCCCCAAGAACCTCCTTTGCTCATAACCGAGGCTTTTGAAGGTGATTTGATTACAGGGGTTTATACCTGACTTGCTGTTAGGTGAGATCTGGTCAGAAGAGGTGAATCACTGGGAACATAGCCTGCAAGACTGTTTCTCCTTCCCCATTTCTTCTTTTCACTCACTTTACTTCCCGCATAACAGGCCTTGAGCAGGTATTCCTCTGCCACGTCCTTGTGCCACACCGTGCTGCCTTAGAGCTAGCCAACTATGGACTGAAACCCCTACAAAACCTGAGCCAAAATAAATTTGTCCAACTTTACTTTGTGGGTTTTTGTTATTGTATCTCAGTGACGAGAACAATAACTAGGACAGGAGGATTAAAAGATCATAGGTTAATTTTGTTTTTGATTTTTTAAGAGTCTCCTTGCTGTTTTCCATAAAGGCTATAGTCATTTACATTTCTATTTACAATGTTCTAAGGTTCCCTTTCCTACATATCCTCACTAACACTTACTATCTTTCATCTTTTTTACACTAGCCATTTTAACTGATGTTAGATGATATCTCCTCTTGATTTTAATTTTCATTTCCTTGGTGGTTAGTGAGAATCAACAAATGTTTGATCACTTACTCTATGCTAGATAGTATGTTTGGGGTACAGATCTAATAACAAAAAAAGTGAAGACTTAATAACAAAATGCATCATCTTCATGAAATTTATAGCCCATATACTTTTAAATATACATGTCAAATATGAAATTTAAATATCAGTAAATGTTACCAAGAAAAGGTATTAGATGATGTGAAAAGCAGTAGTAGGATCTAACTTGGATAGACAGAATAGTCCTCTGAAGAGCTGATGATTGAAACAAGATCTGAAGGAAAAGCAGGCATTAACAAAAGAATTAAACATTCAAAGCAAGATAATAGACCATTCAAAGATCCACTGAAGAAAAGGATAATAAAGTCCAAAATGCAGGAAATAAGGGGCATCACTATAGAAATGAGCCTGGATGGGAGGATGGAAATAAGCCCTGTAAAACTACATATGCAAAACTAAAATATTTTGGGATTCAATCTAAAAAGGCAACATATAGACAGATGTTTTAAGAAAAGTGACCAGTGGCATGCTCAGAATTTGTGTTTTAAAGCTCAGTCTGACCAAAGCTTGGGGAATTTCTAGAGAAAAAGTATTGATTGGAATTCCCGTTATCTGTGACCTATATTTAAAAATGAGTCCATGGAAAAGATTTGTTGGAAGTGAAATGGTCAAAGTAGACAGAAGATCACACTGTGACCAAGAGATTGTACAACTTTTGGGCATTCTCCTTTTACAGCACCCTACCACCACTCACCATGTAATAAAGGAGATAAAAAAGTCAACTTTCATTTCTAAAATATATTTTTACACTGCAAGTGTTGGATACAATTATTAATATGGTGTTCATTTGCTTAATATTGTGGCTGTAACAGATCAACCCCTTTATTTTCCTAAAGAAAATAAGTTTATTACTTGCTTTCATAACATTTTAGTTGAGGTATATTAGTATACAGACAATCTTTCTCCCGCACAGTGGTTCAAAACTTCAGATTCTTTCCACTCTGTCGTTCCGGGGCCTATCCCTTTCCATGAGGTCTTATAGTCCTCTCATTTTCACTAACAAAAGTAGAATCTTACAGGACCAGAGAGAAATTACTTTAGTATTTATCAACTTGATTTTCACACTGTTTCATTAAGGAGGGTAATTGTGTCACTCTACTAACATCTATAGCTCCTGTCAGCTCCCCTTTTTTATACAGCTATGCTTTCTAGTTCTACTAATCATTCCCTCCAATTTCCCTTTTAGGTCTAGGACTATTAACAGCCTGCTACTCTTAGTCACCCTGGAATATTTCAATGGCAGCATAAGAGGAAGTACCACAGGAGGACAAGACCGGGAGAACAAATGGTTGCATCAGTTGATCACTGTGACAGCAGTATTGTTCATAATGGTGATGAAATCTGCTGGATGTATGCACTAAATTAAGATTGAAGTGGATTAAAGATCTAAATATTAAAACACAAACACTAAATTTGCTGGAAGATAGGTAGAACTCTTGAAGACATTGGCATAGGAAAAGACTTTATGAACAAAACCTCAGTAGCATGGAAACTAGCACAAAGATTCAACAACTGGGATCTCATCTTATTTAAAAGCTTCTGCACAGCAAGAGAAACCACCAACAGAGCTAAGAGACAACCTACAATGTGGGAAAAAAATTTTATCAGCTGTTCCTCAGACAAAGGTCTACTATTTAGAATATATAAAGAACTTTAAAAAAAATCAGACCACCAAAATTTAAAGACCCAATCCAAAAATGGGCATCTGAAATGAACAGACATTTCTCATACAAAGAAGTAAAAGCAGCAAATAAATATATGAAAAAATATTCAACATCAGTGGTCATTTGAGAGATGCAGATCAAAACAACACTAAGATTCCACCTCACCTCCAGAAAGAATGGCTGCTATCAAGAAATCAACCAATAACAAATGCTGGCGGGGGTGTGGAGAGAAAGGAACCCTTCTCCATTGTTGGTGGGAGTGCAGACTGGTGCAACCACTGTGGAAATCAGTATGGAGATACCTCAAAGAACTAGGGCTGGAGGTCCCATTTGACCTAGCTATTCCCTTGCTGGCTATCTTCCCAAAAGAATTAAAAGAATCATACCACAGCAATATATGTACACCCATGTTTATACCACCACAGTTTGTAATAGCTAAAGTTGGGGGACAGCCCAAGTACCCATCAACTAGAAACTGGGTGAAGAAAATGTGTTGTTGTTGTTTTTTTGTAAAATGGGGTAATAATCAGCCATAAAGAAAGAGAAACTAGAGACATTTATAGCTAAATGGATGCATATTGAGGCCATACTCTTAGGTGAAATAAATAGGACACGCATGTCTAAATACCGAATAGTTTCTCTGGTGTGAGAAACTGAAAGTGTAAATAAGGATTAAAATTTTTAAAATGAATAATTGATAATTAGAAATAGGAAGAAAATTTCCAAAGGGGTAGGGGAAGTGGGAGGGGAAGGGAAAAGGAAAGAAGGGAAAGAAAAAATGATAAGAAAAGGAAAAAATGGAAACAAAGTCTTTGTAAATAGGGAAGGGTGGAGGGGGTGAAGGGAGGGCAGGGAATAGGGAAAAAATAAGAACCAAGATACACCATGTACAGGTATAAGCACCCAATGATAAATGTAAATGTACTGTATGCCTAAAATGTACCAATAAAAGAATTTAAGGGAAAATAAAAGAAATCAGCCAGATGTTTCTGATGACCCCACAGAGATTATCCATGAAAAAAATGTAAAGCTGTGAATTCCTAATTCAGAATCTGAACTGAAAATTCATAAAGCCCTAATGGCTACTTGTGGGGCAGAGTTGGGGGCACGGATTCTAATCTGCTGTAGTCACAGTGGTGATGTGGCTGCAGATCTAGCCCACAGCCTGTTTGTAAAAGCAAAGAATGGCCATATAGAAGAAATGTCTTCATGTCCTGTGCTAATCTAGGATCTCAATAGGAAAGAAATGGAAGGCCTGACTGAAGTTTACTATTGTACTGTCTTAGTCCATTGAGGCTGCTGTAACAAATTACCTTAGACTGGGTAATTTTTAAACAATAGTTCTTGAGGCTGAGGGGTCTTAGATCAAGGCATCAACAGACTGTCTGGTGAGAGCTCATTTTCTCCATCCATGATGATGCCTTCTGCCACTGTCCTCTTTGTGGAAGAGTGAAAGGGCTTCAACAACCCTCTTTTATAAAAGTATTAATCCCCTTCAGGTGAGCTCCATCTTCATGGCTTAATGACCTTTCAAAGGCACTACCTCCTAATATCATCACCTTGGAGGTTAAGCTTCAATATATGACTTATGAAACAAAAACACTCAGACCATAGCAGAAAATAACAAATGAAAATCCATGGAACTCCCTAGCTTACTCCACATCTGTCAAGATATGTAAACCAGAAGCAATTTTGCATTCACAGAGTCATTATAGAGGTTAGTAAAACTATCAAAGAGTTTAAATATTCCTATAATATCTGTAATTTTCCAATTTCTTATAGCTGTATTTCGATTCACAAACCAAATGAGTCATAGAAAATGAAGGTAGATTATTACAGATTTAATTATCTGGATATGTAGAGATACCAATCACAAGTGAATTTCTGAATATGATATCTTTAATGGAGCAAGTCAGCCCAACCTCTAGCAGTTAGCATGCAGCTATTGGCCTACTTGACCTAAAATTTTTTTTCTATTCCTTTCAGCAAAAATAATCAGGAAGAGTTTCTTCACAGGCATAATAGTAAAGTAGTCTCCCTTACCTTTAGGTTTCCCAGAACCCCAGAGGACACCTGAAACTGCACATAGTACCAAACCCTATATACGTTGCTATGTTTTTTCCTATACATATGTATATGCCTATAATAAAGTTTAATTCATACAAAGTCAGAGATTAACAATAATAACTAAGGATTAAGTAGAACAAATACTAAAATGTTCTGTAGTAGAAAAATCTTGTTATATGGTACCATTCTTGTGATGATGTGATATGCAGAATGGAAAGTGATTGACTCTGAGGAATTGAAACTGCAGAAGGCAAAACCACACATAAATAGCACTGTTTTAGATATTAATGATCTTCTTTCAGGGCCACATCAACTGCCTGGTGGTGCCATAATGTAATCTTCAAGCTGCTCGATCATCTTGGTATCCCACAGAACATGACCCTAATTTATTATATTTGTGAAGCTTGCTATCTGCATCTAATAATCAGGGAGTGGAAAGCATTTGTAGATGTCTTAGAAAGACGCAAGTAGGCCAAAGAGTAGGAAATAAGACCTATGATATTGTCTTTATAGTAAAAAGCAAGTTACTCTATATTATATTGCCTACCATGAAGAAAGAGACACAGTTCTTGTTGAGATTATTTGGTTTTATGAGAAACAACATAAACCATACTGGGTAACCAATAAGGCAAACCCAAGCTTTTCTGTGTGCAACCTTCACTTTTCATGGGCTTTATGATCTTTTGGCCCCAATGGTATTGGAACTGTCTGACGGACAGCTAGTGTATACAGCCTTAACCAAACACAATAGAACACAAGTCTGAGTCACAGCTCAGATTTCTAAGATTTTGGAGGAAGGCTACATGCTCTCACACCAATCACAGTTCATTTTGAAAATAGACTCCTAACTAGTTACTGAGTCCAGGTGTTTCCTGAATTCTTCTCTATGAGACTCTAGTAATATACATCTATCAACTGGACCTTATGTCATCTGATTCATCAAACCATCAACTTAGATGTGCACTGTAGCATTACATTGCTTAAAAAATGATATATTTAACTTGTGCAAATATACCTGAAAGGTACAAGTTAACTCCATTGGCTGATAGCTCAGAATACAAAGATACTTGCTTCTACACCTTTACTAACCCTTATAACCCACACCTGGGATCTCATGCAAGATTCCTCTGACCAGGCAGTAGGAGAAGAAAATCTACAGTTTATAGATAGACTGCTTAATATGCAATTTAAGTTATTAGTTGATCATTGCAATATGATTTACCTCAGAGACAGCCTTGAAAAGAAAGTAGGGAAATATTACCTGTGGGACAAATTTAAAGTAACACATCCACTTATCAATTTTTGCACAGAAAGGAAAATAGCTTTAGACTCAGGTCTATACAGATTCACAAAAGTGGTCAACAGGTGGTCTTATTAGTCAGGGACATGGAAAGAATAGAATTTTAAGAATGATGTACGTTGATCCATTTTCTCATTACTGGAACAAAATACATGACAAGTACTATCTAAAGAAAAAAAGATTTATTTTGCCTCATGGTTTCAGGGAATTCAGTTCATGGTTTGTGGGTTCCAAGGCAAAAGCATTATGGTGAAGGGGAATAGAGTAGCAAAGATGTTCTTTTCACATCAGATGATAAGCAGAGCACAGGAGTATCAAATAACCCACTGCCATGCCGAAGGACCAACTTTCCACAGATAGGTTATTTTATACCATTCTCCAGCAGAGACCCTCCTACTATGTGGTAGCAGTTGATTACAATAAACTTTTTTATTGTGGAAGAACAGGGACTTGTCTTCCCAGGGATAGACACACATTTCAGATACATAAATGCCTTTACTGTCCACAGTATTTTGCTATCCTTCCAAATATCTTAATCTACACTTATCTATATTGTATCTACATTTATCTATTTCCTCATGTATTCCTATCTATAATGTGTATATCCCCCACAATATAACCTTACATTGGGTGATATGTTTAAGCAAAGAATATTGATCAATGGATGATACATAATTCATTGGTATAACCTGTGCCTCTACCACCCAGAAAGCAGATAGCTAAATAGAATAATGAGATGTTCACCTGAAGCAACAGTTTTGGCACCAGGTACAAAGCACTATCATGGGAGACTAGGGTTCTAACATAGAAGATGAAGTATATTCTTAAACTAGCAGTCAGTGTTTAATGTAATTCTCCTCTGGCCAGAATTAACAGGTCTAGGAATTAAGGTATAGAGGTGAGTATAGTCCTCCTCAATATTATACAAAAAAACTACAAGAGGAATTTTCCCCTTCCATTCTTTAAATATGAGTTTAGTGTTCAGTAGAGAAATGCTTCCACCAGAACACAAAGAGCCTTATAGAATTAAAAGCTGAGAGTGCCCACAAAGCTTTTTGGACCTCTCATGTTTTGTATCAGATAAAATGTCATGGCTGCATTTGAACTGTCTCTCAATAAAGTTCTTAAATATAGTATACAAAATTTAAAAGAATGCAATGACTCTCAATGAGTTTATAGAACTCAGGGGAAAATACAATAAAATAAGAAATAAGTGGTGAAAGCAGCATGAACAAACATACTGAGATGGATTGGCATGGAGTAAGAATGACCAGATAATTTAGTATCTTTTAGACTATGAAAGGAAGTTTCAGTGGCATTCACATAAAATAGCAGTCTATTAAAAACAGTTGGAATTATCACTTGATGCAAATTATCACTTGATGTAAATGGATTGGAGAGTGGGAATCAGAATAGAAATGAGGCTATAGCAATAAAAAAGGTTCATGATTATGAGAGTTGAGCTGGAGTACTAGCAGTAGAGACATAGAAATGGGTTAACTTGGAAATTATTTTGCATGTAAAAATCACAGAGCTCACCAACATGTTGAATGTTGCTTAAAAATAAGGGAATGAGAAAATAAAAATGACTCCAAGTTTTATAGTGTAATAAAATTGATGGTCAATCCAACATCAAAGAAGAGAACACTAGAGATTAGTTTATGCTAAAACTTTAGAGAAAGGTCACAAGTGTACAAGTAGACCCATTGAATGATGTACCAAAGTTGAAGTAGAAATTATGTATAAGAAAAAAAGAGAAAGAGACAGCTCCAAATGCAAAGAGAAAAAGAGAAGATTAGGTCCTATTAATTATGATGAGGAGCCAGGTGTGGTGGCTCATGCCCGTAATCCCAGCACTCAGGAGGCTGGGGCAAGAGGATTGTTGTGATTTTGAGGGCAGCCTGGAATACACAGTGAAATTCTGTATCAAAAAACAAACAAAAAAATCATGGTAGGAAAAAAAGGTTTTGGTTGAGGAGGGTATTTTTTGGCAGTTAGGTTCTAGTTCCAGGAATCTTTCCAAAAATTCTTATTTTTTAATTTGTATTTGTTGGTTTGTTTCAACCAAAGAATCCCTGAATAAGGATCAAGATATTTCATCTGTCTTCATTCTCTCCAAGTTAAATATCCATATAGCATTCATAATAGGCAAGTTCCAGTAACAAGTGAAAAAAAAGTACAATAAAAATCTCTCAGTTGAAAATGACTTAAAAATAAAAAGAATATTGACTTATGTTACAGCAAAGTCAGAATGAGTCTTGATCTTACAAGTCAAAAGATTTCCAACCAACTTTCCCATGCTGTTTTTCTCTTCCCCTTTCTTGGCTGTCTATTTACACCAGCTGCCTTAGTAACTTCTCAGAAGTTCCAGGGTCCCCTGTAATTTTAACAAATGTTTGCAGCAATTCCAAATGTCACACTGTCACAGGAAAATACTCAAATTATGAGCATCTTATAATAGCTTCTATACATGTCCTTGGAATAATTGCCTTCAGTTGGCCTGAATTGGATCAGTTGTCTTTCCTTGACCCAGTAGCTGTGGAAACAGGGTCACAATATTCTGATGGGCTTTTTTGCAACAAATGTCAATCCCTAGAGAAGAACATGCTTTCAACTTCAGTCTCACCCAAACTGCATGGATGAAAAAGTAGGAGTAAATTTTCTCCCAAAATAAAAAGATTCTCAGGAGAAAGTGTAGGAAGAGATAGATGCCAGGAAGGCAACAAAAGAATATTGTTCAAAGTATTTTCCAGGACCTGTCCTACATCATGATATCAAAATCACTCTGTGCACACTGGAAGTCTTACAAATTTCTTGAGATTAGTTTTCACCTTCCAACCAACAAAATACTAACAATAGAATATTATTGTTATTGCTCCATTTTGTGACAAAGCAAAAGTTTGAAATTGTGGTGATGAACATCATCATGCAAACACAAATGAACTCGAAAACTTTGTCTATTCCCATCTTTCATTCAAATTCTTTACATATATTAGGAATGGCCACTCAGAAACACCCATGCTAATCAAAAAAGAAAAGCTGTGATGTTCAATGCCACAGACAGCCCTTTTTCCTGGATGACTAAATAGCATTTAAAGTTATTTGACTTTCCAATTGTATCAAATGGCCTGGAATTTTAAGGGACTAGAATTTCTAATACAGACCCAGAAAATATGGTAATTTGTCACATTAGTCAATAGAAAAACTACATAGTTTTTTATGTTTTCAAATTTATAGAATACTTAAAGCTACCTACAAACAAGTATATTAATGAAATTGTTTTGTTGCCTAAATGAAAAAGGAAAAGAAACACAATTATGAATTAGAGCTTTATCTTGTTTTTGTCTCTTTAGGTAAACAAAGGACTTCCTCCTTTGTGCAGTCAAATGTATAGAAAATTCTAGATCTGTGTAACCATAGATTATATAAAAATAGGTTTTATATTAGATCAAGTTTATCGTTAAATTTGTTTCAGTTTAGTTTCAGTCAAGTTTATCATTAAAATCATAGTAAAATATATAATAGCCACGTGTTCACTGCCAAAATATGATATAGAAAGTATTATATGCACATTTTCAAATTTGTGTTTATGTAGAATACTAGACCAAAAGGATTCATAGTAGTACACATCACTATAAATATTCTACAATACATTTTTCCAAATAGTTTTAGTACAATAATATAGACCTTCTAAGTATAATCTGAGTAATCATTTATATGATGTAGTCAATAAATTATATTTTTAAACAGAGGCTCTTTATAGACATACATTTTATTATTCTTTGAAAAGTTAAAACTAAATATTAAAACCTTATTAAAAGTATATGTCTGACTTATTTTACCCATGTGTGTTAGTTACTTTTCTCATTACTGAGACAAAATACCCAACACCTAAAGTCAAAAGGGAAGAGTTTTATTGAGTTCACAGTTTGTAGAAGATTCAGTCCATAATTGGCTGGCTCCAAGACGGAGTGGCACATGGCAGGGGGCAACAGTTCGTGGTCAACCGAAGGCAGCAAAGCAACAAGGGAAACCTAACAGCATCTTTCTGGGCCTTTTATTTTATCCAGACTACCGAGATTAGGGCAATGACAAACCAATCAGTGTACTAGTTTAGTAATCACATGCCCTTAATCCCAGCATCACACTGTAGATTCAGCCACCTCTGAAAAAGCCACCTAGGGGACTGCATGAGGCTTTGAGGGGACATCTAGACCCAAACCATAACATTCTTCCCTTGGCCCCCACAAAGACTTATGTACATTTCTTTATGCAAAAGGCTATTACTCCATCTCTAAGAGTTGTCAAAGTATGAACAGTTTCAGCAATTGCTGAAAAGTCCAAGTCCAACGTCTCCTCTGAGATTTAAGGTAAGTTGGTAGCTACAAGCCCTTCTGTATATGAAAAGAAAGTTAAACATTTCCATTCCAAAGGTTACAGCTCCAGCTTGCTCCACGAGCTTTCCACCAGCCACCAGGACAGGGTGAGGAGGACCTCCCACCCTGGGCAGGCCCACCAGCTGATGGCTGGACTGAACGGAGCCTGTGGGGCCAAGTGGGGCCGAACCGTTGCAGTCTGACCGGTACCTGTTTGCTCCGGCTTGCTCCACCAGCTATCCATGAGCCACCAGGACAGGGTGAGGAGGACGCCCCCAAGCAGGCCCACCAGCTGATGGCTGGGCCACATGTGCACCTCCAACAATACCCCCCACCCCAGCCTCTGGCCTTTTGGCTGTGCAGCTACTTGGTTACAAACTGCAGAGGCACAGGGGGACAAAAACCATTGTCATGAGCTCCAGAAGTGAACAACAGAGAGAATGGCTGTTTCAGGCTCCCTGCTGAAAACAAGCCCACTGGAAAAGTGAAGGGAATCTCTGCAATAAAGGCACACCAGACCACTATGATTGGTATGTTGGAGGGATTATTAGCTCCCATCGGAAACTGGACTCTCTTCAGGGGAAAAGCAGCTGAAACCTGCAGTAGAAACTTGCAGAGTGCAACCCTGCAGGAGGACAGGGAGCTCAACTTGGGACTTGAAAACAGAAATCTGCCTGAATCTCACGGGTCTGGGACTAGCTTACTGACACTCATTGACTTATAACTGCACACTGCTACCCACGTTGTCTATTGTGACAGCAGAGATATACCCTGAAGGAGGCCCTTTATTTGTTAAAGGTGATAGATTAATAACTACCACAAATAGTAATTCTTTAAGAGGTATTTGATGCTATGGTGTTGCTGATGGTATGACTTGGGCTAAGGTGTTGTGATTGATCTAAACAGTTTTCCTTTCTGGTATAATGAAAATGAGATAGCCTCAGAGTCATTAGAGACTCAAAACCTAAAGACCAGCTATATCTGGTAGACACCGCTGAGAAGCAATCATTCAATAAGGGTTTTAAATAGACCAACAAAGATACTTACAATAAACAACTTCATAATATCAACCCATGAACTAAACCATGGAAGTACCAAAAACAAAAATGAGAAGGCATTTAAGCAAATCACAAACCCAGACTTCCACTGCACAAAAGGCAATTTCTGGGGGAAATGAGGTACAAAAGTCTGATAATCAACCATATGGACACCCTTAACTGATAGCACAGGAAGTAAGAAAACAGGTGAATGAGACTCTAGAAAAATTCAAAGCAGAAATAATCTCCCAGATAACTAAAGAGATGGTGAGCAGAGTGAAAGACATGATTACAGGCTCTAGAACAGAAACTGATAAAAAAAAAAATAGATGAGCTCAGAAACATGCTAGAAGCCAGGAATGCCCACCATAAGAAAGAAATGGAAACTATGATTGCCCAACACAAGAAAGAAATGGAATCCATGAAACAGATTCAAACAGATATTCAGGAGATTAAAAACGTCATTGAAAGCATGCAGAGCAGATTAAGAAAATCTGAAGATAGAATATCAGATATAGAAGACAGGATTGTGGGTAAGGACCATGAAAACAGAGATTTCTTAAAAAGAGTAAGGGACCATGAGAAATAAATTCAACAGCTGCTAGATGATGCAAAGAAGAATAACATAAGACTGATAGGAGTCCATGAAAAAACAGGAGAAAGTACAATTGA
>NW_004624742.1:1181616-1215711 GCF_000247695.1 Heterocephalus glaber | reverse complement strand
GGGGAGGGGGAAGTGGGGAGGGGTAGGGGAAAGGAAAGAAGGGAATGGAATTAATATGAGAAAATGAAAAAATGGAAACAAAGTCTTTGTAAATAGGGAGAGATGAAAGCATTCAAGGGAGGTCAGGGGAAGAGGGAAAAAACAAGAACCAAGAGAGATTATGTAAAGGTGCAAATTTCCAATGATGAATATTATATTGTATACCTAAAATGTACCAATAAAATAAAATTTAAAAATAAGGAATAAGTCAATACATATCAATTATAAACATCAATGTTAATGGTCTCAATTCACCAATCAAAAAAAAATGGACTGGCAGAATGGGTCAAGAAGCAAGAATCAAAAATATGTTGCATACAAGAAGCATGCTTAATTCAAAAAGCAACTCATAACACTGAAAGTTAAAGGGTAAAAAACAATATTCCATGTGACAAGAACCCCCCCCAAAAAAAAGCAGGAGAAGTTATCCTATTTGCAGATAAAATGGATTTCAAACCAATACTAATCAAGAGAGACAAAGGAGCCACTATATACTGTAATGGGAACAACCCAAGAAGAAGAGATGATAATCATAAACATATATGCACCAAATACTAGAGAACCCAATTGCATAAAACAAATTGCATAACAGACATGAAAAATCAAGTGACCATTAATACAGTAGTAGTGGTGTACCTCAATACCCCAGGGTCACAAATAAATAGATCAATTAGATTAAAAATAAACAATAAAATGCTAGAACTCTACCGAACTCTTGAACAAATGGACTTAACAGATCTTTATAGAGTGTTCCATTCAACAAAATCAGAATGCACATTCTTTTCAGCTGCACATGGTCATTCTCCAAAATAGATCACATACTCGCTGATAGAACATATTTAGGTAAGTGCAAAGGAACTGAAGTTATCCCCTGTATATTATCAGACCATAGTGGGATGAAATTGGAGATCAACAGCAAAAGAAACTACAAAAATTTCATAAACACATGGAAATTGAACAACACACTTCTGAACAACCAATGGGTCACAGAAGAAATTAAAGAAAAAATCAGACAGTTTCTACAGTTAAGTGAAAATGCCAATACAACATTTCTGAATTTATGGAGCACAATGAAAGCAGTCTTGACAGGGAGACTCATAGCAGTGTGTACTCATATTGGGAAAACTGAACGAGCTCAAATAAACAAACTAATGCTGAACCTCAAGCTTCTAGAAAAAGAAGAGCAAGAAAAACCCAAAGCTCATGCAAGGGAGGAAATTATAAAGATCAGAGCATAAATCAATACAATGGAGACTAAGCAAATGATACAAAAAGTCAATGAAGCAGAGTTGGTTCTTTGAAAGAATAAACAAAATGGACAAACACTTAGCCAACTTTATAAAAAAACCCATGCAATTAGGAATGAAAAGGGTGAAATTACAACAGATCCAGCAGAAATCCAAAGGATCATCAATATTTACTTTGAGAATCTATACACCAAGAAGATGGAAAACACAGAAGAAATGAACGGATTCCTAGATACATATGAATTACTGTAGTTTTATGAAGAAGGCCTAAAAATTCTAAACAACTCAATATTAAGTAGCAAAATTAAAAACATAACTAAAATCTTACCAATGAAGAAAAGCCCACATCCTGGTGGCTTTACTGTGGAATTCTGTAAACATTTAGAGACGAACTATTACCACTAATGTTTAAACTCTTTGATGAAATTGAAAGGGAAGCAATACTCCCAAATTCATTCCTGGAAGCAAGCATCACTTTGATCCCAAAAGCAGAGAAAGACCCAACCGAAAAAGAGAACAATATACCAATCTCCCTAATTAACACAGACACAAAAGTCCTCAAAGAGATACTGGGAAATGGAATAAACAACATCATCTAGATCATACAACCTGACCCAGTGATGCAGGGATGGTTTAATATATACAAATCAATAAATATAATACACTATATTAATAGTATCAAGGACAAAAACCATATGATCATCTCAATAGATGCAGAAAAAACCTTCAACAAAATCCAACACACATTCATGATAAAAATCATATGGAAAATTGGAATAGATGGTCTTTGTCTCAACCTGATAAAAGTCATCTACGAAAAACCAACAGCCAACATCATACTAAGTGGTCAAAAACTGAAATCCTTCACACTAAAATCAGGAACAAGACAAGAATATCAACCATCACCACTCCTGTTCAATGTTCTGGAAACATCAGTCATAGCAATTAAACAACAGAAAGAAATAAAAGGAATAAAGATAGGAAATGAAGTTAAACTGTCATTATTTACAGATGACATGATATTGTGTATAGAAGACCCCAAGAACTCCACCCAAAGTCTTCTAGACTTATAACCAAATTCAGTAGAGTAGCTGGATACCAAGTCCACACAAAAATGAATACCTTCCTCTACACAAACAACAGACTCACTTAGAGAGGAACTGGAGAAACAACTCCTTTCACAATATCATTCAAAAAAATGAAATACCCAGGAATCAATCTAACAAAAGAAAGATATGACCTCTACTCTGAAAACTACAGCACTCTGAAAAAAAGAGATTGAAGAGGATATTAGAAAATGGAAAGACATACCATGCTTCTGGGTAGGAAGGACCAATATAATGAAAATGGCTATACTTCCAAAACTGCTATATAGATTCAATATAATCCCTATTAAAATTCCAACAGCATATTTCACATAACTTGAGAAAACAATTCAAAAATTCATTTGGAACAAGAAGAGATCTAGAATAGCAAAAGAAATTCTAAGCAACATAGACAAGGAAATCCCCAACTTGAAACTGTACTACAAAGCTACTGTGATGAAAACAACATGGTACTGGCAAAGCAGACCTGAGGATCAGTGGAATAGATTAAAAGATTCAGAAACAACTCCAGACATACTCAGCCACCTCATCTTCAACAAAGGAGCCAAACATACTCACTAGAGGAAAGATAGCCTCTTTAATAAATGGTGCAGGAAAAATTGCCAAAGATTAAACTATGTTAAACTATTAAAACTTGGCAAAGATTAAAACTAGACCTATATGTCTCACCATGCACTAAACTAAAATTGAAATGGATCAAATATCTAAATACTAAAACAGAAACACTAAACCTGCTGGATGAGAGGTTAGGTAGAACTCTTGAAGACTTTGGTGTAGGAAAAAATCTCATGAATAAAACCTTAGTCACATGGGAACTAGCACAAAGAATCAACAACTGGGATCTCATCTTATTAAAAAGCTTCTGCACAGCAAGAGAAACCACCAACAGAGTGAAGAGACAACACACAATGTGGTAAAAATTTTTACCAATTGTTCCTCAGACGAAGGTCTCCTATCTAGAATATACAAAGAACTTTAAAAAATCAGACCATCAAAATTTAAAGACCCAATCCAAAAATGGGCATCTGAAATGAACAGACATTTCTCAGGCAAAGAAGTAGAAAGAGCAAATAAACATATGAAAAAAGTGTTCAGCATCACTGGTTATTGGAGAGTTGCAAATGAAAACAATGCTGAGATTTCACTTCATTCCAGAAAGCATGGTTGCTATCAGGAAATCAACCAATAACAAATGCTGGTTTCAGTTGTGAGGAAAAAGGAAAACTGCTCCACTGCTGGTAGGAGTGTAGACTGGTGCAACGACTGTGGAAATCAGTATGGAGATACCTCAAAGAACTAGGACTGGAAATCCCATTTGTCCCAGCTATTCCCCTGATGGATATCTTCCCAAAATAATTAAAAGAATCATACCACAGAGATATATGCACACCTATGTTCATAGCAGCACAGTTTGTAATAACTAAAACTTGGAAGCAGTCCAAATGCCCGTCAACTGGAGACTGGATAAAGAAAATGTAGGTTTTTTTAAAAAAATAAAATGCAGTTCTACTCAGCCATAAACAAAGAGAAACTAGAGACATTTATAACTAAATGGATGCACATTGAGGCCATACTCCTAAGTGAAATAAATAGGACACATATGTGTAAATACCAAATACTTTTTCTGGTATGAGAAACTGAAAGTGTAAATAAGGATCAAAATGTATAATAGATAATGTGAAATAGGAAGAAAAGGGGTGAAAGGGAAGGGGAAGTGGGAGGGGTAGGGGAAAGGAAAGAATGGAATGGAATAAATATGAGAAAAGGAAAATACTGAAACCAAGTCTTTGTAAACAGGGAGGGGTGGAGGGGTTGAAGGGAGGGCAAGGGAAGGGGAAAAAATAAGAACTAAAATGTATCATGTAAAGGTACAAATTCCCAATAATGAATGTCATAATATTGCATACCTAAAATGTACTGATAAACATAATTTAAAATATATATATATAATGTAGAAATAACCAGTTCAAGAATATCAATAATAATATAAAATTATTACATTAGTAAAAGTTTTTCAAAAATCCTAATATTTCAGTCCATAATATGAAGTAAATAGATACTGACTAAAATACACAAATTTCTCTACTATGAGGTGGTAAAGAGAACCTCCTATAATTCTTCCAAAATATTTTAGATTATTGCTGCCATTCGATCTTTAATTTGTGTAGAATTAATTGCTGGTTGGAGATAGGGTTCACAATCTCCTCTTGTGTATTAGTGAGAGTGACTGAACACGATCATCTTGTCAGGTTCCAAGGAGAAGAAAAGAGGGTTCAGATCATGACTGAAATTCTGTTTTGTTTCATTGGTTGACATATCCAGTTTTAAATGAGGTTGGGGGTAAATTTTTAACCTCCATACATTTTCTTCACCATTAAGAATTGGTCAGGTTTTTAATTTCTTCTTGAATCATTGCCTAGTTATAGTTCTCTAGAGCATGGACTATTTTGTTAGAAGTTTTCAATTCTAATGTCTTAAAATTGTTCATAATCTCTTTTTTTAAAAAAAGAATGCTACTTTTTTCTTTCTGAGGTTATGACATTACTCTTTTCACTGCTAATATTCTTCTTTAATGGATTTTTTTCCCTTAGTTTTGCCACAGGTTGTCTATTTTATTACACTCTTCAAAAAGTGAGTGTCAGGTTTATGAATTCTATTTCATCTTTTTCTTCCTTTTTAATTAGTTGCTCCTCTATTGCTATTTCATTCATTCTACTTATTTTGGATTTAGTTTGTTCTTTTTCTAACTCCTAAGTTTGATATATTATCAATTTTCAAACTTTATTTACAATAAGATAGAGTATTAAAATTATTTTAAGTAATGTTTATCTATATCCTCTACATTTTAGAATGTAAAATTTTTGTTAATATTCAGTTCTAAGTATTTTCTAATGTCCACTGTGATTTCCTCTGAGAATCAATAATCATTTGAAAGTATCTTTTTATTAAAATTTCCAGGGCTGGGGATTTACCTCAGGGGCGCTGCGCCTGCCTCACAAAGAATAATGTCCTAAGTTCAATTCCCGGTTCTGCAAAAAAAAAAAATCCAAATTTATTCTTGGAGTGCTTCAGATAATTTCCAAATTAAATACTATTTTTAAACAAAAAGGTAATATGTTTAACACTTTTAAATTTTCTTATGTGTAGACCTGTTCTGTGGCCAATTATTATAAAAGTTCTATGTATATTTATTATTATAAATTTTTATGTATATTTGCAAAGAAATACATTTCCTGATTAGAGTAGTATGAGCCCATTAGATCAGACCTGAGACTTGTGCTGCTGAATTACCATTACTAGTGTTTAAAGTTTCCTATTATTCATACTAGTTTATTGATTCTCTGTATAATTCTATCAATTTTATATATATAGTAAAGATATATGCAGTTTATGCTTGTTATGGTTTGTATCTAAGTGTTCCCCCAAAGCCTAGTGTGGTCGTAGGTGGGGGTTTTTGGAGGTGGCTGGATCTAGGGTTTGTGCTGCTGGGATCAAGGACGTGATGCTGGAATTTATTCAGGGTTGCGATGCTAGGCTTAAGGTGTGAGTATTACCTACTTTAAGGGCAGGTGTGTGGGTAAGATATATGGAACAGAAAGAGCTGTGGTCCTGGCTGTTCACTTGCTTGTTTCTTGTAGCTCACTTGCTTGCTGTCTTCTGCCTGCACTGCTTTACCATGGACTGTTTCTCCTCTGTAACACCCCTCTGCCACAGTACTCTGCCTTGAAGCCGGACAATTATAAACTGAAACCTCTACAAACTGTGAGCTGAAATAAATCTTTTCTCCTTTAACTTTGGATGTTGGGTATTTTGTCTCAGTAATGAATAAAGTAACTAAGACAATGCTTTTAACTGTTTATAAATCTATTTTTTTCTGTCATCCTATAAGAATCATACCTTTTGTCATTAAGTATCGACATACTTTACATTCCAAAAATGTTTTTAGTTTGATGACAGTTGACCTAATAGAGAGATAAGTGTATATGTACATCACCATGCCAGATTATTTTATTTAAGATTTGCCTAATGTGTTTTCCTTTAACGTATCACTTTTGTGTGTTTAATGCATAAAGTATATTTCAAAAAGAGCATATACCTCAATTTTATTTTTACAAACTGAGAATACTCATATTTTGACTTGCATGTTTACTCCATTAAGATTTATTGTTATTGCTAGCATATATTGAATTAGCACTACCATTTTGTACTTTATGTTTATCCTGCTTTTTCTCTGCTTCCTTTTGCTACTTTGGCTTTTGTTTTCCCTCTCATTTGCTTTTTTTTTTTTTGGTACCGGGGATCGAACTCGGGACCTTCCATTTACAAAGCAAGTGTCGGAACCACTGAGCTAAATCTCTGACCCTGTCATTTGCTTTTGAATTCAGCAGGAATTTTACAGTTCATTTTGTCTCCACCATAGGCTAGGAAGTTATATGTGTATTTATATGGGGTAAAGCTAGCTTTTGTAACAAAGTCCCATGTTTTAGTGACTTAATGCAATGTGTTTTTATCAATACTGTTATTTAATTCTCATAGCCTCATGAATTGCTATCACCTTTGAAAGGGCCCAGATCGCATCCCTATCTGGGGTATGAGGAACTCAGGGGAAGAGCAGTCCATGAAATTGTGTGAGATCACAAAGCCCAGTTGGTCTGGCTCCCGAGACTGCTTATACCCCTCTTCTATGCTGTCAGTACTATTTATACTTATCAACATGTTACCTCTTCTTGTTTATCTAGACTGGGATGCGTCATGGCAAAATTTTCTCTAGAGGACCACACAATAAATATTTTAGGTTTTGCAGGCACCGTGGTCTATGTCACAACTACTCTACTTTGCTTTCACAGCAAAACAGCAGCCATAGGCTCTGCATAAAAGAGTGAATGTAGCTACAACAATTTTTGTGGATGCTGGAATTTGAATTTCATGTAATATTCACAAATAATATTCTTCTGATATTTTTAAAGCTTTTAGCCACTTAACAGTTTACCCTGAGCATCACTTGGACTGCACATTTATTTACATACTGACTATCCAGTTGACACCTGAGGCAGGTGTCAATTCAACCAATGATTTTTGTTTGCATGAGATACACTCACACATGTGTTTTTTTTTGTTTAATAGCAAATATTTACACATACTTTTTATTTATAATGTTGTATTCACCTTTGTTTCTAGTGGAATCTAATAATAAGTTCTGGTCATTTTCTTTTACTAATTCATGTTTATTTTATTTGTGAAAAATAACCTACAATTTTGTGTTACAATCTATTAAAAACTCATTATAAATACATTGGATATGTTTTATACTTCTCCAGAACTCAGAGATACTCTTTTACAGTACAAAATGGACACGTCTGGGACACTGAGACTGAATAGGAAGGAAGTGTCAAGAGATCTTTAAAAAGGGAGGGGGCACGCCCACCAGCCGCCAGTGTACCAGCGCGGGCGCCTGCAACAATAGCCCCCCACCACCACCTCTGCCGCCTCTGGCCTCTTGGCTGTGCAGCTACCTGGTTCCACACTACAAAGGCACAGGGGGACATAAAGGCCATTGTCCTGAGCTGCAGAAGTGAACAACAGAGAAATGGTCTCTCTCATGATGACAATTGAAGCCCACTGGAAAAGTGAAGAGAATCTCTGCAGTAAAGGTACACCAGACCACCGTACTTGGTAAGTTAGAGGGATCAACACCTCCCATCAGAACCTGGACTACCTTCAGGGGAAGGGCAGCTGGAACCTGCAATAGAACCTTGCAGAGTTGAACTCTGCAGGAGGACAGGGAGCTCAACTTGGGACTTGCAGCCAGAAATCTGCCTAAATCTCACGGGTCTGAGACTGGCTTACTGAGGCTCATTGACTTATTACTGCACACTGCTGCCCACATTGTCTATTGTGACAGCAGAGACACACACTGCAGAAAGCCCTTCATTTTTATCTTTTATTTGTTATTTTCAAAATTACCACTATTTTTTTGCTCTTTTTAATTTTTTTCTTCTTTTTCTACTCTTTTAAAAAAATTTTATTTTTCTCTTTTTTCTTTCTTTTCTCTTTTATTTATCTCTCTCTCTCCCTTGGTCCCTTGCTGTCCCACATTGCTCTTCAACTCCTTTTGTGTTCCTGTTCTGGCCTTAATTTGTATTTCTTCTTTATTTTTCTTTTCTTCTCTTTCCTTCTCTTGCCTGTGTCCTCTGTCCTCACTGCTAACCTTTCCACTTCCTTCTACCTATCTATTCCTCCCTCCCCAACTCCTTTTAACTCCCCAGGGTAAAGTTGCTATATTGAAGAGTTTAGGGGATTTAGCTCAGTAGTGCTGCCACCTCCCTCCCAAGCGCAAGGTTCTGAGTTCAATCCCCAGTACCCCCCTTCAAAAAAAAGTTTATTCACTGTAAACATGTGTTGGGTTGGTCCTTGATTTTGATTTAATTCACACAAAGGTGATAGATTAATAACTACCACAAATTATTTTCTAAGAGGTACCTGATGCTATTGTGTTGCTGATTGTATCACTTGGTCTAAGGTGTTGTGATTGATCTAATCAGTTGTTCTTCCTGGTGTAACGAAAATGAGATATCCTCAGAGCCATTGGAGACTCAAAACATCTTCTCCACTGTTGGTGGGAGTGTAGACTGGTGCAACCACTGTGGAAATCAGTATGGAGATACCTCAAAGAACTAGGGCTAGAGGTCCCATTTCACCCAGCTATTCCTCTGCTGGGTATCTTCCCCAAAGAATTAAAAGAATCATACCACAGTGATATATGTGCCCCCATGTTTATGGTGGCACAGTTTGTACTAGCTAAAGCTTGGAAACACCCCAAGTGCTCAGCAACTGGAAACTGGGTAAAGAAGATATGGATTCTTTTATAAAATGGGGTACTACTCTTGCATAAAGAATGAGAAACTAGAGACATTTATAGCTAAATGGATGCATATTGAGGCCATACTCTTAAGTGAAATAAATAGGAAACACATGTGTAAATACAGAGTAGTTTCTCTAGTGTGAGAAACTGAAAATATAAATAAGGATTAAAATGATTAAAATGAATAATTGGTAATTTGAAATAGGAAGAAAAGGTCCAAAGGGGTAGGGGTGGTAGGAGGGGAAAGGGAAAGGAAAGAAAGGAAAGGAAATATTATGAGAAAAGTAAAAGAATGGAAACAAAGTTTATGTAAATAGGAAGGGTGGAGGGGGTGAAGAGTGCACAGGTAATGAGGAAAAAATAAGAACCAAGATACATCATGTATAGGTACAAGCACCCAATGATAAATGTAAATGTATTGTATGCCTAAAACATACCAATAAAATAGTTTAAGGAAAAAAAGGAGTGGAGAATATTAGCATACCATAGAGAAAATTCTTTTGTTATAAAATGGAAAGACAAAAAAGGCATCTCCATATTGTCAGCTATTCATAATAAAGAAGTAATAGAACTTGAAAAAATAAGCAAAACTAAAAAAAATTCCAATAGTGGCCAATGACTATAATAATTCTATGGAAGGTGTTGACAGAGTTGACCACCATCTAACAAGCTATACTATCATCAAACACAAGAAAAAATATTATTATAAAATATATATGCACCTTCTAGACCAAACAATATGGAACTAATTTGTTATTTATTCAAAACCAGGGGGTTCAAGAAGTCTTTTACAATTTAGATTAGGTCTAACAGACCAAATAATTGAAAACTATGGGACAGCAAAACATCAACCAGGACATGCATCATCGATGTCTTTACCATTATGTTTAGTAGGTAGACATTTTTTTAAAATTATGCAACCCACAGCAAAAAGAAAAGGCCAATACAATAGTGTGTGTTGTTCAAAGAAAGATAATAATGCAAAAGGAATTCCAAAAGAGACTAGATATACTGTCCAGATTGTAACATTGTGCTATGTATTGAATATTTTAAGATATATCATACACAGAAAAAGTGTTAAATAAATTTGATAAAACCCTCATTTTTATATTTCCTGATATATTATCTTATAAAAATTAATTTTAAAATAGGCAGTTTTCGGTCATCTTGTATTTACACAATTGGACTGGTAAGTGGTTAAAAATCATTTCAGATGAGATATTTGAAGATATCTAAATTCATACTTTTATCCTCATATCAAGGAAAAAGCTTTAAAAACTGTATATCAGGAAGTCTTCTTATATCTATCAAAGAATTGAGGACACAGAACATGCTACCTTTAAAACTGGAGAGACGGGTCAATATAGCAAGCCACTAAGAGCTGGTACTTATCACTAACAGGAACATAGCAATGATAAGAAACAAAATGTTGGAGGCTAGGTGTGGTCTAACTTGATAATTAAAAACTCCTGGAGGGCAGTCTTGGGGTGACTCCACATTTCTGTGAGTTCTACTGCCAGGATTTCAGATTGGAGAAAACTTTGGTCCAGTTTTGGCAGAGGGAGGGAAAAAGTAATCATTCTGAAATATGCCTAGAGCATTCTGTTCATTACAAAACCCTGTCATCAAGGGAAACAACTATATCAGAAATGGAAAGGATTGCTACACAGTGTTAAACAGGTCAGTTTTTCAGAGGTACCAATCCATAATATATGTGTATGTATATTTATGTGTATACAAATGTGCACACAGGTAAATGTACACATTCTAATTTGTATAGTTATGTATATTCAAATGCATGTATGTATATATAAACTGTCAACATTTGCTCATTAATCAACAAATGTACCACATTAATGAGAAATTAGGACAGTGGTAGGAAAGAGTATGTATGGGAATTCCACCATCTGCTCAAATTTTCTGTAAGCCTAAAACTTGTAAAAGAAGTCTATTCTTTAAAAAAATATTCTTAGCCTATGGAAATTACAAAATCACTTCAGGGTGTATTCATACCATAGGCCATACATAATTTTCAACATCTGATATAAGACACCTTCATTTTGAGGTCTATTTCCAGCTTTTGAAGTCTTGTGAAAATGTCTTTGATGAGGTATGGTAAATGGTTGGTAAGAAACTACCTCATTTTTGTTTGAAAATACCTTGATTTTATTCTTTTAAAATTATTATTTAGTTATGAATTTATTTAGGTTGACAGATGTTCTTCAAGCATTTTGAAAGTATTATATTTCCATTCCTTTGTGCCCTTGAAAAAATTTTAGTCTCTTGTCTGGTGACTTATGACACTTCCTGTTTGTCTCCAGTGTTCTTCATTTCTTTTCTTTTTTTCCCTGGAAAAGTTTCTGAGATATGCCTGTGTGTTTCAAGTGGAATTCTTGTTAAATCTATTGAGCTTGTGGGAATATTCTTGACTCTGAAGCTGAAGACCTTTTAATAATTCTGGAAAATTCTGAACTCTTGTCTCTTAGACTATTTTCTCTATTCCATTCTCTCTAGTTTGATTTTTTCCCTTTAAATATATTTAAACCATTTCACTTTGAATTAGAAATTTTAAAAACATTTTTGTATTTTCAACAATTCTGTCCTCCTGCATTGTATTTCATACAATGTTTTAAATTTTTATTTGATTTCACTAATTGTACTTGATTTCACTTTTCATTTAATTCTCTATCATTTATTTCATCCTGAATGACTCTAATGGTGGATTTTTTTTCCCTCAAAGTTTTACTCATTTTCTTTAAAAATATGTTAGGTCATTTTCAATAATGCTATGTTATGTTTGTTGGTTTATTAATTTTAAATGTTCTTATTACAACTTTTATTTCTTTAAACATTCTTAGCGGTCAAGTCTTCATATGCCTGCTCATAATGCTTTCCCGCCCACTTCTCTGGCAAATGTTGTTAACTGGATGACTAAGTTTTTGCATGATTACATTTTTCATCACCCCAGAAGCACTCAGCCCATGCACAGGGCAAATTCAAAGGGTAGAAGAGTTAGTATTATCCAAAGCAGTTCTCATCCAAATATTAGGCAGTAAATAAATAAATGTCTCAGCTCTGTCTCAGTCAGGATAACTCTGAAATGTGTTCTACATTTTCCAGGAGATTTACCAGTAAGATTGAAGTCCAGTTATCCACAGTAGTAACTGGTTTGGTAACACATCATCTTCTGTCTTCTTTCTTCTATTTTTCCCAGTCCTCTACCAGTACAATTTAAGACCATCTACTACATAAACTACTTGCATTTGCATCATTCCCTTAGAGTTGCTTCCTAGAAGAAACCCAAAATTCATTTTATATTCACCAGTTGATATTTCAATTACATGAATCTCTTATAGAATACATCTACTGAAGTTATTTTCCCCCTTCAGATTCATGCTTTTGTTAACTGATCACTGTTTGTACATTGTAATTTTGGCATTGTGAATTTATGTTTTGCATAGTTTACTCTATGAAATTCTCACAAGATTTGGGTTATCAGTTCTTCTGGGTTCTTTTAAAAGAGATTCTTTTTGCTTCTACAAGGGTTACCAGAGTGTTATGGACCAACAGTCAACCTATGAAAATATTTAAACCTGAATTCCCCAAACAATATGGAATGATGCTTTGAATTCAGAAATGGTTAGAGAACATGTCTCTTTGAGTATAATTGGGTTCGGCTGGTCTCTAGGACTGCTACAGTTTCCATGGAAAGTATGTAAATCAAAACAGATGCTAGCTGATAAGATATTGACACCTGGGACTCAATAACAGAGACAGACACCAGGGGTCCCCAAGAAGGAACTGCCCAAAACTCCAGAAGTGTGAAAAGCAAACCAAATCTGAGACAGTACATCAATAGTGTCTTAGGTACGAAATGTTAGAGAGGCCCAAGGATTTAACTCAATGGTTCCGGTGCCTGCCTTGCAAGCTCAAGGTCCCGAATTCAATCCCCAGTACCAAAAAAAAAAAAAAAAGTTAGAAAACACCTCTCTTCTTCCTTGAACCCAGGCTAATATAGACAATTTATCTTGCCATCTTCCAACCTATAGGTCCCCTTCTCACAGAGAGAATATGCTTTCAAGTGTCTGATCTTATTAGGGATCATGGGTCCCAGCATGCATCTTGCAGAGGACAAGGACCTCTTCTCCATTAGACGTTGTATAGTTATAACCCAACCATGGCCCCAGCGGAGCAGTAGCATTGCCCTAACCATTATTGAAGCTCTTTTTCCAGTTTTGACTTCTGATACTTTCTATTAATCCCTCAGACATTCTTCTATACATTGAAAAGAGATTTTAACTATTATTTCAGCTGTTATACTTAGTCTTTCAGGTTTCTATTGCATTGTCAGAACATGATAAATATCTCTACTTTTGAAGAATTTATTTCTTCAAAATTTAAACTTCTTAGAAAGTTTAAGGTGAATTAAAATTAAATTCAATATATTTTGGTAAAATGAACATTAATTATCCTTGATTATTCTAATGTTCTTTTTGTTGTTGTATTTTAAGTTTCTTATCATGAATTTGTTTTAATTTTGTAATCAGAAAAAAATTAATTATAAATAAATATATAAATGCATACATACACACCACCTAAGAACTATAAGCCAAAATTACATGAATGATGGTGACTTAATTAGAAATGTTGATCTACACCAGTAGTTTTCAATCTTGGCTGCATTTTAGAGTTGACTGTGGGAACATTAAGAAATAACAATGCCAGAATTTCATCCTCATGGAGTCTAATTTTATTGGCCTGATGTGAATCTCCAAAACAGATATTTTCATGAGCTCCTCAGGTGTCTCTAATGAGCATTTATAGATAAGAAAGACCAATACAGACCTGTCTAGAGAGACTCCTGTAAGGTCAGAGGCATAGATTTAGGCAGGGCAAAACCAAGTATAATGAAACGTTTGTTTGGTTGGTTTGGGTACTGGAGATTGAATACAGGGCCTTTACACTGAACTACATCCCCAGCCCCTTGTTTCACTTTTTAAAAAAAAAATTTCAGACAGAGTCTTGCTAGGTCACTAAATTATCTAGTCTGGACTCGAATTTGCAACCCTCCTACCTCCTTGTCTCAGAGTTCTAGGATCACAAGCAGATGCCACCACACACTAATTCAGCATGTGCCCAGAATGCACATGATTGCCTGGAACTTAAGATCCAGAATTCCTCTATCTCTGCAACTGGTAGTTCTGTTCTAACTGGAGCTTCTGGTTTGTGCCTTGGAACAAACCAGTCCGATTCTGACTCTAGAGCCTGCGTCCCAGTTCCAGGAATCAGGCCCCTTCTATGCTCCTATACTTAGCCTTCACCTCCACCTGCTATTTATGGAAATGGATTTCTGGTATTTCCCTTCAAATCAGGTTTCTGCTTCAATAACCAGAATTTCAACTCAGCTCCCTCTAAGGTTAAAGTTCTATTTTCCTCTCATTGAATGCCTTAAAATTTCCTACATGGTGATCATTAAGAACACTCAGATCAGAAGCTGGCCAACCTGGGTTTGAATCCCAGTTCTACTATATTCTAGTTTTGTGACCTTGGGTTAAAAAAATAACTTCTCTAACCTTTGTCCATAAAATAGCTGCAGTAATAGTCCCTGTATTATAGAGTGGTTGTAATAATATAATTACTTTTTTACTATAACATCTAGCAAAAGATAAACTCAAAATGTCCTGGCTGCCGGTGATATTATTGTAATTATTTAGCATTCCTTGCAAAAACTCAATTTCCCTTTCTCCTGCCCCTCATTCAGTACTGTTTTCAGGCCAGTCACTGCGCAGTGTTTGGTTTAAGATGTACAGACACCTTCTTCCCCCTGCTGCCTTCAGCACCACATCCACTCTCTGACTTAGAACACTCATTCATGTATCCACTCAGTATTTATTGAGATCCTAAGGTGTGCTGGGCCCCTTGCCAGAGCTTGGACTACGCTGAGAAATTAAAACTTTCACACTTTAGAATGGTGCATCCCACATCTTTATATATGGAGAAGCAGAAATACGTAAATTTGGAAAATATTCCCCTATATACTGCTGAATGATGTACGTATCCCATCCCTCCCCCATTCCCACCCCACACACAGTCACACACACCCTCAAGGATTATTGTTCCAGCTGAACCCTCCCATTTTCTTTACTCACTCATCTCCCAGATGTTGGTCCCATCACGGTGAAAAGGTCTTCTCATTCCTACTAGGCCTTTTTAAGACCTTCAAAGAGTGCAGGTCCATAATACACATAATATCAAACATATTAAAATATGAGCAATTCGCACAATAAGAACATAGTCTATGAACTCTCTATATAAAGTTGGGCTGTACTGTAGTTAGAACCAAAGTTGCCTTTTCAGGTTTTCAAGGCTCATAATCACTGTGCAAATCTTCTATACTCTCCAGAGAATAGAGGTATACAAGATTTTTACAGGGAAATTGAGAGGATTCAAGGTTTCCTTTCCTTGCAATTTTGTCCAGTTCCCTGGTGACAAGAATTATCAAATGCCTCAATGAGAAACTAACCACGTATAGTTATAAGGAGGCAAGCCTACCTTTTCCTGAATTACTCCAATCTAGTGAGAGCAAATCTTAGCATTGATATTGCTCTTGATATTGACAGAGTATCTTCACTTACTTCTTTCATTTAATCCCTTATCCTTATGAATTAAGTATAATATAATCATAATTACATATTATAGATGGCAACATTGAAAAACAGAAAGGTAATATAACTTGCCTTGAATAACATAAGCAGTAAGGGAAGAGCAAGGACTTGGATGCAAATATGATGCCTTGAAATCCTGATTCATTACTTTCCAAACAGAGCACCTCCCTCTGTGAGACCAGGGGCATATGCATTTATGTTTTCCGGGTAGCATTTTGGGCTTCTTAGAACTTTCAGAACATAGCCCTAAAATGTGTCTGGTGGTTCTAAGCTGGACTGAATGCAACTACACCCACATATCTCTCTGTAGTGCCAGCACATTCCTTTGCTGTTGCTCCTCTGTTTTTAGCAGCAATCCAAGATCAAGAACTTCTAATCCTATTTCAAATCTGCACTGCATCAGGGTAGTACCTCTCTTTCACCAAAGTCTTTCTGCACAGTTTTAAACCAAATAATAACCATTCTATACGGACTAGGTCTGACTTTAGCATTATTGCTTTTTCTTCTATTTATTTATTTATTTGTTTAGAGCCATAACTACTGTAAGTTACAGTTCCCTGCAGCATCAGCAATGCTGTAAAACTATCAGGGACAAGACTTTACTGCCTACCATTGCTTCTTGCTTTATTGTCAGTGGCAATTTTAATTCATTTCTTTTCTATGTCACTGTCACTCCAACTTCAATCTTTGGCACTATATGGTATCCTGAAGTTCAGAGTTAATGTTCAAACCTTGGCTTTAATAGAAAAAGTAGTGTTCTTTGACTTTTTTCCTATAACATTAATAGAGTCAGTCATAGCCAACCCCTAAATTCAGCAAAATAAAATTCTTTCCAAATGTCAGGGGAGTCTTCATTGTCATTATATGAGTAATAGTGAGACAAGGATTATTATTTATCAAAACCAGGAAAGAAAACAGAAGATTTTAGGAAGTAAGTGGATTGGTTTTTCAAGGCCTAGCTTTAGTTAACTGTTTTATCACTGATTGGTTGGACCTATGTCTTCAGGAGGTCTTAATCTTTCCAAGTTTCTCCCTCTTCTCTCTCCTTCCCTTTTAGAAAAATTGAGATACCACTATTGGCATTTATTTTCCACTCAGTGATGCTTTATGTTTGAGCCCAGTGTGGGGAAAAAAAACATACAAATTGTTACTGCTGACAATGGATCTGAACTTGTATTGAGCTAAGATGAACAAAATGCTCTCTGGAGAAAAGCCAGGTTCACCTGTGTGAGTAAAATAAATTCTTCCACCGCTCTAGGAAATGGTAAGATTGTTGTGTCATATACTGATGCCTGAAAGAGCTTATTGTCTTTAGTTTGTTTGTGGATAACTTATCCTGACTTGATATAAAGCCCTGTTAATGATAATGTCTTTTTAAATTTACACAGAAAATTAGCAATATAAGTAGAACTTTGTTTTTATTTGGGTATCAGTAAGTATCTTTTACCAGAACCTCAGAACAAGGGGTAGCTATTTCTCAGAGCCAAAATCTGGCCCTTCTCTGCTCCCCACCACTTATGTCTACAGGATGCCAGTTACTTCTGTTGGCACATAAAATTGAAACTATGGAGTAAGGAAGAGAGAAACTGAAAGCAGTCGAGATATGAAGACAGTGGCAGTTGCTCATCTCAGGGTATCTATTCTTTGTTTTTTCTCCATATAGGACAAATGCACTAGAAAGAAGGAAATCAAACAGAGCTCCAGGGAAGGATGGAGAATCCTAAAATTGCTAATATTTCTGGACAAGTGACAGAGTTTAGGGGAAAAAATAAAATGTGGAATCCATAAGTCACATAATTTACGGTTTTCTGTGATACTTGAGTCATTGAAATACAACTAAATGAATCAATCCATATTAAAAATAGAGTCTTTCCTGGAAAACTCAGCTGTATGGTTCCTTTATCTCTGATCTGCAGCTGAGGAGGAAAATTTTATCTCTCCCATCTACCTCTCTTTTCTTGCAGTAAATATATCAAATTATCCCATTACAGTGATAATAGGCCAGGCATTTTTCTAAGCATTTGGAAAATTGAAAATTAGTAATTGGTAAAATAACTGCTACTAAAAGTTGCTAGAGTCTCCAAGATTGACCCTTCTTTAGTCTGTAAGCAGATAGCTTTTTCTTTCTAAACTCTGTAATTTCCACAGTGAAATTGAAATTCTAAGAAAAGCATGGTGGCATTTTTTTCTGTACTCTTATAGATGTTATTTTGTTATATTCACTTTCTCAAGAAAAACTTAACCCCTATTTAAAACATGTTAAAATTGTAGATTTCCCACTTCCTGTCACACTCATTTCAGAAGTGTGCCATTCCCAGATGATACTGAAATCTTCTACTGCTAGAAGTCTTTATTTAAAGAGAATTAAATGTTCTTTTACAATTTTGTGGTCTTAACTTTAAAATAGAGTGAAATAGAAAAGGCATAACAGCTACAGAACATTTAGAATTTTGAAAATTACCAGTAATCTTTCCACCAAAAGTAGACAAGCGTAAAGAATAGTTGAGACTAATCAGTCAGGATTTTTGTGGCTACATTTGACATAAAACTCTGACAGAAATTATTTAAATTGTAAAAGATTAATTATATCAGATAACAAAAGTTTAACAGTAGGAAGTTCCTTACTTAGTCAATTCAGAAACCAAACTATGCTAGATTTCTCTATAATTCACTTGGTTTTTACTTAGGGTCACAGGATGGCTACAATGGTCCCAAATATCATGTCCTTACAGAAAAACATCAAAAGATTTTTTTAAATCCAAACTTTTATTAGGTGCTTACTTTTTAGAGCAAAGGAAACTTTTTGAGCTGCTTCCAGGAGGCCTCTTTTTCATTTTATTGTTTGTGGTATCCTCACATGGCCCTACCTTTTGATGACATGAGAATGAAATGATCATGAGTGGCTTCAACTGTCATCACTCTGGTGACCCATGGCACACTTCAGAGTCCAATACTTACATAAACCTGTTACGAAGAATGAGGGTAGAGGCTATTTTCCAAAGGAAGGAAAGCAGCAAATGATGGGGCAGTACTCTAGAGCTGGTAACAGTGGGAAATTTCACCACACCTGAGGTATCAAGGGCAAGGAAAGGAGGAAAGGGGCTGTGAAGCTAGGCTACCCAGCAGGAGGTATAGCCTTCCATGTGAGGCTGCCACCACTGAGGCCCTGAAGGGAGGAGCCAGGGAAGTAGTACCTCAACCCTAAATCCTCCCTCTCTCGGGTCTCCTCTACAGACCAAACCCAAAAGAAGCCAGACTGCATGGGAAGCTACTGACACATCACATCTCTCAGCCTCCAGGGCACAAAGCACAATGTACAGTAAGAGGAGGCTGCAGTGCAGTTCAGGAGGGACAGCACTACACATCACAGCCACCATTCATCATTCATTGAGAACTAATGCTGTGCCAAGGAGCACAGGAGATCTCTATGCCTAAAACATGAGTCTGGATGACAACGTGCAGGGGGTAAACATACTCTTCAGTGGAAGAGTTCTAAGAAAAACTCTTGTGCGTGAAAATTATGTGGGATGTGCTCAAGGGCGAATGGACAAAGTATGGAGCCATAGAGGCCAAATATTCTGGACTTGAAGGAGGGTGAGATCCCTTAAACGTGGGAAGAGGGTGGGTGGGAGTTTGGGCTGGTTTTGTAATTAATAAAGACCTATGCCCAATTGAGCTTCTGCTTTCTCAGAAGATACAAGACCTTAAAATGGAATGGCTGCATGCTATACCTAGGTATACTGAAGCTAAAAGCTTCAAGTTTAGCAAAGGCCCCACACCCATGGCTGACACAGAAATAATACAGCCTTTTCTACCTGAGAGGATCATGTGGATTTGGACATGAACATCTAAAGAGTAACCACAATAGGGTGAGAAGGTGAGTTACTACACTGTATAAGACTTCTAGAGTCTTAGGCAACATTTATCTGGAGCAGGAAGCAGAGAATAACAAATATAAATGATAATAACACTCTCACCATCCTGGAGAATGGCTACTCAGAATAGTTTTAATTTTTATTTTTTTTAAAAATGACATGACATTCCTTACACCCAAGTGTGATAGAGTAAAATCAATATCTTCAATATTTGTATCATCTACTTTATCAGATTAAATTTTTAAGTAAGAATTGCTATCTCTCTTTTATTGATAGTGAAAGTAAGGTTTACAGAGTTCAAACGACTTGTCTGTAATCCTTCTACCCAGAAGTGGCTGATTTAAGACATCCATGAGACAATGTGTTCCAGAATCTCTTCTCTCAATTACAGTTCTCCATTTCATAGAATTGACTGAAATGTGGCCATCTTTTCCAGGAATCTTGGAGCATTCCACATGACATGCAAGTTCCTCTTATTGGATAATATTTGCTGCTACTAGGCTCCAAGTGAATAGTAACACAACAGATTGTATTGAATCTCTATAAGCACTACCCTGTTTGATCTTACATTTGATTCCTGCAAGGTAACTACCATATTGCAACTGGTACCATCACCCTTCACCATTTTATAGGAGACAAAATCAAAGCTTAAAACAGAGAGGGAAGAAAACAAGAGGAGAAAGAATGGAGAAGGAGAAAGAAAAACAAAGACTACCTAATTTGAGCAAAGAGGACAAAAATCAAAACCTTTGATTCCTACTTCTGTACACTAAACCCTCTCTATTTTAAATACAACGTGTTTTTAAAAACAGAAAGCAAAACATTGGTTTCTCCTTCATCAAGCACAGACAGTGATTCAGTGCTTGTGCAGTGAGACTGCAAAGGCAAAGCGCTCTGCACGTCTCGGAATCGAATGCCAACAGACTGCTAATGGAAGCTGGAGAGAACGAGTAAATGTCAGACAAGGATCAGTGACTCTTCAAGGATCACTTGCCTTTTCAATACAGATCAAAATCCTTGGTACAAACTGTTAATATGCCACATGTGTCAGATTTTTCTTCAAGTTCATCAACAGTATCAGTGGGGTAGCAAATCTTCCTGTCCTACAAGGACAACAACCTCAGCCTTCACTACTTTATCTGTGACCTAAGACTTCTCTCCAGGCCATATGATTAAACCGTAAGGAATGTTATTCTCTCTTCTCCTCTATTCTTTCTCTTCTTGGATTAATGATCTCAATGGACGCCTTGAGTCCCCCAGCTTTATAAGAGTAAAATTTGACTATTCACCCTTGAAAATTATTTTCCATGACCCTTGCAGCCATCCACTACCATCAGGTCTGCTTTATCTTTGAAGTGCCCCTTAAATCAGACCCTTCTAATTTTTCTCCATCACTATCACCTCTCATGCTTGTATTTCATGCTATATATGTCATCTCTCCATGCTTATATTTTTCTCTTGCTAGACCCTTGTAATAGACTCTGCTCCTTTTACTAGTAATGTTTCCTGCTCCAGTTTAGTAAATATACTCTTACCAAAGTTACTTCATGAAAAAATTTTTGATCACATCTGTACCTTGATTAAAAATTTAGTCCAATTATCTAAATACAGGATGATGACCAAAAATTGTATTTTTTGTTAATTTTTATAAGATAATATACTAGGAAATATAATTTGACATCACTTCCCTCTCTGCCTTCAACTCTCCAACTTACCCTTTGCTATGCTGAAATATTATCTCCCCCACAAATCCTTTCCTAGCTGCTTAAGTATGGCTAGTCAGTGCTGCGGCAGTCAGTGCTGGGCAAGTACTGTTCCATTTTGACATGAAGCTGGGTAGCAGCTGGTGCTTAAGCTATGTTCATCATGAGATCCACCTAGATCTAAGCAAGGCTGGCATCCTGGAAAGATCTATAGAAGTGTTGTGTACTAGGTACCTTGCAAGTGTCAGGCCCAGTCTTTGACCAGATCTAGTTTTGTGGGAAAGGATGCTACATGTACCACATTGAGCCTATTTCTCAGATATTTTTTCCTGTAGCAAAATAACCCTAAACTGTTATCTGAATTCTCAGAAGTGGGAACTGCCAATATGAAACTACTAAAATAACTATCTCATTGACAGTTCTCAGGGTCAATAAAAAAGGCTCACAGATGGTTTGAGGATAGCCATGATAAACAAAAGCTACTTTCCTCAGGATATATAGAAGTAGCTCCATGGACTACATGGATTCACTGAACTAGTTCTACACAGTTAGATGCAGATATAGAAATGGCAATGTTGGAATTTTCCATTACCTGACCCTCTCAGGGGAAGGGGGTGGAGGAAATGAGGAAGGCTGCAGAAACCCATCCTTTGTAGCTCTGGGATAATAAGACGTTTTAGCAGCAGGTACCCTTAAAGGGGACTAACGATAGGAAAAAATGTGGCAAATGCTACATGGTAGTTTAAAAAACATACTGATGGATATAAATGAAATGTAGTTCAATGACTTTCAACTATTTATCTAACAGTTATTCATGGGGGTCCACTATCTGCATACCCCAATCCAAGAACATGGCAGAGAATGAGAAAGGTTTAGAAAAGTAAAAGTAGAATATAAAACAATCCACAAATAGAAGGACAGGTCATTCAGATATCAATAAGTACAAATACAATGAAAAAATAAAACAAGCTTATGTGATGGAGACCCGGGGTCAGGACATGTCTCACGAAGAGCTGCCACTTGAACTAAGGCCTAAAAACCAGCCGGGTGAGGATTCTGGGGGAAGAACATTACAGATAAAATGAAGAGCAAGTGCATAGGCCTCGAGACCGTAACAAGCTTGGCATTTCAAGGACCTGGGAAAAGGTCATAGTGGAAACCACAGTGGGTGAGCAAGTGAGAGAGTGGTAGGAAGTGATTCATGAAGTTAAATAAGCACTGAGTCATCTAGAAAATCATAAACCATGTTCAGGAGTCTGTATTTATTCTGTGTGTAATGGGAAACCATTGGACTGTTTTAGCTAGAAAATGACATGATCCCAGTTTTGTCTTTGCGCTTCGCCATGGCTGCCCTGTAGATAGCAGAATGGGGTGAAGGGGCAAGCATAGGAGGGATGGGGAGATCACTGTTGCAATGTCCAGGCAAATGATGGTGGATCCTCAGATGAAGGCAATAACAGTAGAAAAGGAAAAAAAAATGGCTAGCATGGAACATATTTTGCAGATGTGGTAGACAGGATTTTCTGACATGCTAAATATGGGAGTAGAGAAGAGAACAGATTTAGAACACACTCCAAGGTTTATGGCTGGAGCATTATACAATTAGATACAAAAAGTATAGAGGTCAGGAAGGATGTCATGACTAAGGTTTAGGAACCTTCAGAAGATCAGTGTTAGTTAAAGTAATAGAAGCAGTTCCAGAAATAAGTGAGCAAAGGTTGACGAAGATAATTGAGATTCCACAATTTTTGTGGTAGAGTGTTCTTTGTTAGATAGTATTAATATTTCTTAGAAAGACTTAATAGAGGGATGCTTATCAAGAGTGGAGTGAACTGTACGAGGCACTGACATCAAAGGACAGAGATGTGAAGTCAGAAAACCTCAAATCTGCAATGAGTGTTTTTTCTTCTTGTCATTCTTCTCACCTGTGATACCTGTGATTTTTTTCTTTTTCTGATACTAGGGACTGAATTATGGGCCTACACACTGAATTATGTCCTCAGCCCCATTTTATTTTTTGTTTAAAGACCAAGTCTCACTAAATCACTAAGTTGAGCAGGCTGGATTGAAATTGCAGTCCTCTTGCCTCAGTCACCCAGAGTGCTAGAATTGTAGGCATGACCCATGATTTATAACTCCAAAATATATTCCATGCCTTTTGTGGAAGATGCAACCATTGTATGATTTTTTTTTCATTTTGGAACTCCTGTGGTATCTCTTTCTGTGGTTACAGTAATATTATTGGACTACAGTTGGAAAGCATCAAGATCTCTTTATTTAATGAACAATATTCATGCAATTTGAGAAATGTGCATAAATAATGGCAATGTGTTTTATTAGGGATCTAGTTTCTAGAGCTAAAAAAGTAAAATTTCAATAATAAAAAGTCATCTGAAAATTTCTTAAATTGTTCATGTAAGGCAGAATGCATGTCCTTTTGAGAATAGCAATATCAACCCTCTCCAGATACAAATCTCTCAATAAATCTTAAGCAGTCTGGTTTTGCTCCAGCATTAATGCAATCTCCTGCTACTGTGTTTGAGTGTTAGATTATACCAAAAAATGCTAGCAGGTAGAATTGAATTTTGAATCTTTGAAGGAGGTATGAAATGACTCCACATTATATTCAGTACTGGTCTAAGCATCTCTATAGCCATATATTCAGATTATAAAGTTGGCTTTTCCAGGAGTAATTGAGGGGATATTTATGAACTGATGTGTGAAAAGCTCTAAAAACACAGAGTGAGACTGCTGAGACATGTGTCTCTGATCCAGGCACAAAGACTACATCTGCTTACTACTGGACATGGGTAAGATAATGTGTAAGAATCTGTAAGTCACAGCTTGGGAGTGAAACCACATTTGCTCATCATTTTCTAAAACAAATTCTATGTACTTTGGGCTCTGTTTCAGAAAACAAGCAAGAAACTTAAACTTCATTATCACTATGGTTTTTATACCAATGCTCTAAAATCTGCATGACCATGCCAAAAGCTCAAAGAGGGACTTCTGGGTCCCTGTTCATGAAGTTTGCTTTCTAGATGCTCATTGTTTAAGCCAGAAAGGTCCCTTGAGCATGGGAACTCTAATATGTCTCCATGAAACTAGAAATATCCACATCCCTGGATGCACAGAACTTCATCCCTGGCAGGTACAGTATGAAATTCTTCTAGAAGCTGCAAAGCACTGTCCTGGCCAACCTGTCTTTCCCACCCCTGTTCAGAATGATATCTTATCCTCTAAGCCCAGGCCTCAATTTCACTTGTGTGATATCTTCTCCTTGGGAGGATACAGCACAATCTCTCAATTGGGATTTTAAAAACAAAATTCACATGTCTTTTTGCTTCACAATGCAAAAAGCTTCAGTTAGGGAAACACAAAGCCTTAGTCTATTAGAAGGAAAATATATATTAAAGGAAGCATATTACAGCAACAGTTAGTATTTTTATAAATTATTCTGCTACCATTTTTATGGTAGAGGGCAACAGTTCTACTCAATGGGGATTGTAAAGTATTTTGTAAATATGAAGAATGAGCACAATCTACTGAACCACAAACACATACAAACCCAATGATTTCTTGAAATATTGTTCTTTGAGCCAGGATAAGTTGTTAAATTGCTTATTCTCATCTCTAGAGACCACCCAAGTTAAAAGGTTCTTCTTTAAAAAGTTAGAATGGCTTTGTCTTCCTGGTATTATTCTAGAATTGCAAGCAGCTATAGCTACTGAAAGAAAATGATGCTGGCAAGAATTGGACAC
Source organism: Heterocephalus glaber (assembly GCF_000247695.1). Next base: position 1,190,453 of record NW_004624742.1, on the reverse strand, counting down.
CATCCACTCTACATGTAGTCTAGTGGGAGAATCAGATTCGCCAATCACACATTTAGTGTATTGGCATGTAGTTTGTCTGTCTGAAAATCTTCCTGTCCCACTAGGCTGTAACCGCCTTGGAAGAGGAATCTTGACTCACTTATCCCTACAACTCTAGCCAGCCAGACTTAGGATCTGGCACACAATAGACACTCAATAAGGGAAGCCCAGTGCCGTGATTGGAAAAATGCTTTCCGGCTTGATTTTCTATTTGCCATGGCACCCCTTCTACCACTTGAGTCCCTTGCTTATTGGTTATTCTCTATGATCAATTTATTCATCAGGGTGCTGAACCACCTTCTTTGGCATTCTCTGTGATAAGTCAGCTATGTCTCAGCCCCTTGGCCTTCCTCCTTGCTATTCCAGAGGAACTTTCTGTCTTGGACCTACTGCTGCTCTCTGTTTGACTCTGGTTAAAGAATACTCTTATAATCCCATTAGGATCAAGTTTTATGCCTCCGTTTCTTATCACAGATTACTGTAAGATGGGAAATAAGAAACCACATCAGTTCTGTTAACTGGGTCGCTAAGAACTGCATCATTCCTGTGTTCCTGTTCTGAAAGCATAATTAAAGCCCTGACTAATTAGTATTAAAATAACCTTAATTAACTAACCTAACTTACCACTAATCAAGGGAATGTGTCTTCTGAGAGATGCTGGAACATTTTCTAGTCTGTACACAATATAAGTTAATATACATACATACCCCTAAGGATATATTCATTTTTAAAAAATTAAAACTCATCCTTGTTGGGAATGTAAGTTGGAGGTTACTTGCTTACTTGCTTATTTATTTATACTCTGCCTCTTCCCACAAAGGATTGGGCTCAAAGGATATTGTCTTGCATTTGTGTTGCAGAGCTCTTGCCATGACTATTAAACAAGAAGGTATTTAGCGTGCTCTTTACTGGCTGTGGATCATTAGTAAGCCCATAATAATTATTCTATCAAAGTAATTCAGGCTGCTATTTCTGATTTCCACATTACAGGTAGTTACTTGTCACCTATGTGACTTAGCCTGTATCACTTCACCTTTCTGGATCCCAGTTTCCTCATCCAGAAAATGAAGCCACTGTATTAAGGCACCTCCCAACTTTAGAATGCTTTGCTATTTTACGAGGGCAAAGTTTCTCTTGCCTCCTAAGTGCTCTATCTTACAAATCTAATAGATGTGATGTCCATTCTGTAATGCAAAGTGTTGTTTTTGTGACTACTCACAAATATTGACGTTTTTCAAAAGTTTATATCATACAATCTCCAAGACTGCCTAAAGAAAAGGCAGCACAAAAACTGCCTCTAGTTACTCATTTCAGGGTTGCAGATACATCCATATAGCTGCCTCACTCTGCTCCACTATCTAAAGTACCACACTTTGGTTCTACATTGTAATGTGCTGTACATCTATCTGCCTGCCTGTCATTTGGGGTTGATATGAGTGAGTTTAACTGACCATTTCCTTAGTATAGATTTGAAGCTAGAGGGACCCCCCAAAACTATTATGATACTAGTGTGGACATATGCCTGAAATAAACCAAAGTAAAAAGCAGCTTCATCAGCTTCTTGGTGTTTCTTAGGTGAGCTCTGTAGAGACCTCCAGGCCAATCCTGCTTTTTCCATGATAACAAAAATCTATATCTGCTGTGACTCTAGAACTTATACTAGAAGAAGTGCTATGAAGTATTGGAATGAAGATTTAAAGGAGGTTACAAAATATCCTATCCCCAACAGGCTTAAGAATAAGATAATTTTTCTTTCCAGATGGGAATTGTTTAAAACAAATCTTCGAAGAGCCTGGGGGTGGAGATGCCTGTGGGCATCGCTTCTAGCACAGAGTTGTTCTCTTCCCAGATTGCTGGGAGCATTGACTGCCAATTGATTCATCATCTGACAGCTGTAAATAATACAGGAAGAACCCAGTCTTTGAAGACCGATTCCACAATTTCTTCAAGTTGCTCCTTTGTGTTTTGGGTTTTGCCATCTATTCACAGTGAATTAATGAATGAAAAAGTGAGTAGGTGAATGGACAAGTAAATTGTATTTTCTTCTTTTCCACTAAAATAAGTACATTTGTTTAATCTCTCTGTGTAACATGTGAAATATAGCAGGAAAAGACATTTTTTGCAGAAACTGTTCTCTAATTACCAAATTTTAGCATTTGTAAGAATCACTCAGAACACTTATTAAATATCCAGACTCATTTGACCTACACTTTAAGATCTGATTCAATAGATCAGGTATAAGCACAAGAATACAAATAGTAATAACACACACACACACACACACACACACACACACGCACTTCAAAATTGTTTCTACAATGAATGGTCAACAGACCATGCTTTGAGGGAAACTGGTATATAATGATTTTTGGTTCTCTGGTCAGTCATTCTGACATCAGACTTTTCAAAATCTGAGTTGTAACTATCCCATATTTCGGATCAGAGTCAACCAAATGGAACCATATGTTACTGAAATAAGACAGTTTCAGAAAATTGCCAAAGTACAAAAGGGCAGGATACTATCTAACTTAAAGACTTACTGTAAAGACAGAGTAACAAGACAGCGAGATACTGGTGCAAAAACAGACAGATAAATGCAAACAAATGGAGAGTCAAGAAAAAAAGCCCATATGTATATGAGCAATTGATTTTCAACAAAGGTGAAAAACAATTTTTGATGAATGCATAGTCTTTTCAACAAATAGTGCTAGAATAATTGAATAGCTATATATGACAACAACAAAACATAATATTTGTCACCATATTAAGAAAAATAACTCCAAATGAATCATAAGCCTAAAGGTCAAACTGAAAGCTATAGAATTTGTAGGAAAAGATAAAAGAAAATATTTGTGATCTTATTTTAGGAAAAAGAATTATTAAATACAGAACCAAGACCATCATCCAAAAAAAGGAAAAGTTGATATATGGGTTTATATCACAATTCAGAACTTATCTTTAAGAAACATCAATGAGAAAGTAAAAAGACAAATCCCTGGAAAAAAGGTAATACTTGCAAATCACAAAGTAATATTTGAAAATCATTTTCCTGATAAAAATTATATAAATAACTCACAAAAGTCAATTTTAAAACTGGCAAAAATTTAAATAGAAACCAACAAATATATATGGATGGCAATAAACACATAAGAAAATGCTCAACATTATATGTCATTATAGGAATACAAATTAATCATATTGAGAAATCACTTTGTATTTATTAGAATGGTTATAATTTAAAAGACAAATTGCATCAAATGTGCACAATGATGGAGAAACTTGAATACTTTTTATGAAAAAAGTCAGACAAAAAAAGAGTATAGATTTTTAGATTCCATTCAATAAATTCTAGAAAATGAATCCAATCTATACTGACAAAAAGTAAATTAGTAATTTTCCTAGACTGTTATAAGGCAGGAATGGGGGGAAGGAAGGAATTTGAAGGGATCCAAAATAATCCTTTGAGGTTGATAGATATGTTTATTATCTCTTTAGTAGCAATAGTTTCATACATCTATGATATATATGACAGAGCTTATCAAATTATATACTTTATGTAAAAATTATTATATGTCAATTATATCTTAATAACAGTTTAAATGATAGTTATTCTTTTATTAATTATATTGTTACATTGAAGGTATACAATATAATGATATTCATCATTGGAAATTTAAATAAGAACCAAGATGGATTATGTAAATGATAGCTATTTTAAAAGATAAGAAAAGGGAAATATGAGACAATAGTAATTTTCAACAATTGGAGAATGATACAAGAAAGAAGACATTAGCACAGTACACTAACTGACTTACCAGTAACTGTTTTTACAGTTATAGAAATATAAATACCAAATTTCAATTTAACACAAATTATGACATAACTCTATCCCAAAGAAGGCAAAAGGAGACACACATGGGGTGGAGTGGGAGAGCAAGGAAGAGAGTGAGTTATCTTGATCTACTCTAATAATAAGTCAAAAGATAACAGATAAAATTTAAAGATCAAGATTTGCATAACAAGCAGGTTGTTTAGAGATATAGATGTAAACAGAAGAACAAATGACTAAGAGTTGAAAGTCTTTATTTTGGGGGAGTACAACTACAGGACAAGAAGTAAGAAGACAGATGACAGCTGATTTCATGCATACACAAGCCTAAATATAGGTGTACACACACACACCTGCACATAACTTATGGTGCCATTTCACCATTTGACTTAACAAACAACTGTTGGCAGGCAATGTTGTGTGAATGCTTTTGTATTTCTGTAGACCCCAGATTTTATGATTGAATGGCATACATGCTTTGGAAGTTAGAGAAAGTGAATTCCTCTGGATAAGATTTAGAGATTTCTCTCTTGGGAGCCATTTGTTTATACTCTAAAGGCAATAAAACCCAGAAACAATTTTCCCTTGTCTTCCAGAAATATTTGCTTATAATACAGGGAGTCCTCATCTCCCCTTAGAAGGTTTGCTTATGTTAGAAACTACTTTCTCTTTCTCCAGAGGGAGAAGTAGATGTGCTAGCTGTTTAATAAAGCCTAAAGTCTTATAATTTTGAGATTCTTTTCCTGTAGCACAAAACAGCACATATAGGCAAATATCTGGGCCTTGCTGAGTTATCTTGGGGAGAAGTGCAATATGGGTAATGCTATAGCTTGGATCTTCAGTGCCTCCAAAGGTGCACATGATAAAGGCTTGTTCACTGGTGTGGTGCTACTGGGAAGTGGTAGAACCTTTAAAACAGGGGCCTAGTGCTAGGTCTTTAGGTCATTGGGGGCTCAAAGGAGTATAGAGCCCTTCAAGGGGTTAGTTGACCCCAACCCCTTCCTCTTCCTCTCTTACTTTCTGGCCATGGAGTGAGGAGGTTTACTCTGCCATATAGTCCCATCATGATGTACTGCCTCATCACAGTCCTAAAAGCAATGGGGTCAACTTATTATGGACTGAAATCTCCAAAAGCATGAGTCAAAATGAAACTTTTCACTTTATAAGTTGATTATTTCAGTGTCCAAAAAACTGACTAACACAAATAAAAATGTACATAACTAGTACCTGTATAGGACTGATAGATGATGATGATGATGATGATGATGATGATGATGATGATGATGATGATGATGGATATATAGACAGATGATAGTTCATAGATAGATAGATAGATAGATAGATAGATAGATGAAAGTTTTAGCTTGCAAATAGAATAGCATATAAGACCCCTCATAGTTTTTGAACTTAAAAAATATGAGTGTGTGATTTATGAAGAGTAATTAAAACTTTTTCAACAAAATGACACACTGATTTGCATCAAACAGACTGTAAACAATCTTAAAATAAAAATCACACAATCATAGTTTCTGGTAATGATGTAATAAGAACTCTTGCAATTTCATCAGGTTGAATAAGCATCCTTATCAATACCTGGATTATCTTATAAAGTAATTTTATAAAATAAAAATTTGCATATTCTATTTTCTTAGTATATTTGTGTTGCTATGGCAAAATTTCTAAAATTGGATAATTTATAGATAATATAAATCTATTTCTCATGGTTTCAGGTATTAGGAAGCCAACAATCAAGATACTGGTACATTCAGCATTTGATGAAGGCTTCACCTGTGCTTCAAAGATGACACATTGAATCCCATGTTCTCACCCAGCAAAAGGAAAAAAGGCCTGGCTAATTCCTTCCAGCTCTTTCTTCAAGCCAGTAAGCCCATCATTAGAGTGGAGCCAGGATTTGTGCTTGTATCTTTTTGAACTCATGTCTTCAGATATACTAACCCATAAAATACAGTAGGCAGAATTGTAAGGCAGTTACCAGGATTTTCAACCTCTAGTGAATCCAGTCTGTATAATCCCCTCCTATATATGTTGGTGAAACTATGAATATAAAGAATTTTACTCTCCCAATTAAGATACATTATAAGAAAAAGATGAGATTTTTCCAGTGTAATCAATTTCCAACGTTAGTTGGGTTTGAAATAATGGGAAGGGAGAGAATTCTGAGTGGGTCTAATTTAATAAGACAAGTCAATAAAAGGAACTTGGCCCTTTCTGAGAAAAAGAGTTTTAAAGCATTGAAATCTGCTGTCCTTTAGGAAGCAAATTACCTGTTTGACACTGCTAATGGGGATGTCATGTGGCAAGGACCTAAGAGTGGCATCTAAGAACTGAGATTATCTTCTGATCTTCACTAACAAAAGAAATGGAACCTCAGTCATACAACCACGAGGATTCCATGTGGCCTTAGAAGAGGAACCTGAGTCTTTGATCTAGATTGCAAACGTGGATATCACCTTGATTTCAGCCTAGGGAGAGAGATCCTAGCATAGGACCCAACTAACTCATACTGCGATGATGTAGTTGTATGGTTTTAGGGTGCTAAATCTCTAATAATTTGTTGTATGAGAGTAGAAAACTAAGATATAAATACTTTGTTTTGAATTTTTATGCCTCCTCTAAAATTCATATTAAAACATAATCCCCAGTACAACAGTATTTAAGATATGGGGCCATTAGGTGAGTGTGACATGAGAGCAAAGTCATGATCAAAGAGATTGTTACTGTCATCAGAGAGGCCTGCAATCATGTGAAGATCTAGCATGAAGTTTCCATCTTTGAACTGGAGGCTAAGTCCTCAGGAAACACTAAATCTGCTAATGCCATGTTAGATTTCCCAGCTTCCATAACTACAAACAATATATTTTTGTTGTTCATACATTACCCTGCTTAAAGATTTTAATAATATCCTGAACAGATTAAGACAATTTTTATCCAAATACAACAAATAAGATTTGGCAAAGTCTTTGTAAATAGGAAGGAGTGGAGGGGGCTTAAGGGAGGGCAGGGGAATGGGGAAAAAACAAGAACCAAGATATATCATGTAAAGGTATAAATTCCCAAAGATGAATGTCATCATATTGTATACCTAAAATGTACTGATAAACTTAATGAATAAAAGAAAAATAGAGTAATATTCATAAATTGGGGTATTACACAAAGTTCCAGTAGTAAAAAGGAAGGACTAGATAGACAGACAGACAGATATAGATAGATAGATAGATAGATAGATAGATAGATAGATAGACAGACAGACAGACAGACAGATAGATATCTTAACATCCATGTTCCTTCTTCCATTGTATATAATAGTAAGTGAAAAAATAAAGTTGAATACCTAATACAGAACAAACTTGGAGAACTGACACTACTTAACCTCAGAACTTATGTTAATCAAGATAGTGTGGTGTTAATGAAAGAATAAAAAAAAATCAGTGGAAAAGAAGAACTAGAAATGTCCTCACATGAATACACTCAGCAGATCTATAACAAAGATTTAAAGACCAAACAGTGGAGCAGAAATAGGCTTTTCAACAAATGGTACCAGAATATATACATGTCAAAAGAATAAGCAGAAAATCTACACACAGATCATACATCCCTCAAAAAACAAGAAGTATACAGAAATCATAAACCTAAATGTAAAGTGCAAAATTATAAAACTGAGTAGATAACATGAGAAAAAAATATATGTGATTTTGGGTACTGTGTGAGTCAGCTCTCCAACTCTGTGGTACAATACCTGAGCATATCAACTTAAAGGAAGAAAGACTGATTTGGGTTTATGGCTCCAGAAGTTTCAGTCCATGGTCTGCTGGTTTCATTCTTTCTGGCCCAGGGGTGAGGTGGTACATATGGATGGAAGAGCAAGAGGGAACAAGGCTGCTTATCTCATGGGGGCCAGGAACAAAAACAGAGAGGAAGAGCATTTGCTGGTGGGCTTCTTCCTTCTTCTGCTTTTGTTCTGTCTGAGGCCCCAGCCTATTGAATGGTGCTGCCCTCATTATAGGTAGCTTGCTGTCGAAAAGAATTGAAAATGTATATCCACCCAAAAACTTGCATATGAACATTGATAGGTTTATTTATAATTCCTAAACTTCAAAGCAACCAAGATGTTTTTGAGTAGGTGAATGGATGGATAAATAAATTATGGTACTTTCAGATATAAAATAGTATTCAGTGCTAAAAGGATAAAAATTTAGTCATGAAAAAACATAGAGAAACCTTAAAATTATACCACTAAGTGAAAGAAGCCAGTCTGAAAGGTAATAAACTGTACAATTCCAACTATATGATACAGTAATCTTGAAAAGGCAAACTATAGAGACATTAATAAGATCAGTGTCTGTCAGGCATTTGAAAGGAGGGATGAATGAATTAATAGCCAGAGCACAGAGGATTTTTAGGTCAGTGCAACTGTCCTGTGTGATAATACAATGGTGGGTTGCCTATCATTGTGTATTTGTTCAAATTTGTTGGTTGTATACTGAGTGATCTATGGAGCATGGGTGGTAGTAGAGGATACTGAAAATGCATATGTGGGATAAGGAACAAGTGGAAAATGTTGTCATGCACCTAAAACTGCTCTGTACAAGATGGGGTTTTCCCCCATTAAGTTTATTGGTACATTTTAGGAATAAAATACAGTTACATTCATCATTGGGATCTTGTACCATTACGTGAGTATCATGGTTCTTATTTTTTCCCCTTCCCCTGCCCTCCCTTCAGCCCCTCAACCCTTCCCTATTTGCAAAGACTTTGTTTCCATTTTTTTTCCTTTTCTCATATTTTTTCTTTTCCCTTCTTTCCTTTCCCCTACCTCTCCTACTTCCCCTGCTCCTTTAGATCTTTACTTCCTATTACACAATATCAATTATACATTTTTAAAATTACAATATCAAGATCTAGGAGACATTACCACAGATTTTACAGAATTTAAAAGGATATAGAAAGC
>NW_004624742.1:1138835-1172692 GCF_000247695.1 Heterocephalus glaber | reverse complement strand
TCCATGAATTTATGGTGGGTCTATGAGTTTTTGGCAATATTAATCTTTTTCATTTTCCAAATGCAAATATGAATGTAGTACTTGATAAAAGTATTATTTCAAATACAATACAATTGACCATTGGGGAAATTCACAAAATTAAACATCTAAAGACAAAATAATGTGTCCTTGAATTTAAAAGAATGGAAAGGAAAAATTATGAGAAAAGGAAAAAAAAATGGAAACGAAGTCTTTGTAAATAGGGAAGGGTAGAGGGGTGAACAGTGCAGAGATAATGGGGAAAAAGTAAGAACCAAGATACATCATGTACAGGTACAAGCACCCAATGATAAATATAAACATATTGTATACCTAAAATGTACCAATAGAAGCATTTAAGCAAAAAAAAAATGCCTTGAGTGTTGAAAGTATTTCTAAACTATAAAGAAAGGAACACTGTACATATCCAATACATGAAAATATCATATATAAATGATATTTGGGATTTTTTGCAAAGTCAAGACTTGCTATTTTCTAAATTATGGTTTTGTAAAATACATATATACACATACACATGTGTATATGTCTTTAAATAAATGGTTATGATCATCTTTAAATGATAGAATTATAGGCTTTCCATATGATTTTATTTTCCAAATTATATAGTTAATATATGGCCTTAATGCATATAATTTAATTTAATTTGTATTGAGTCAAGAAAGTACTGTAACAATTTTGATTCAATATTTGAGGATATTATATACACTTGTTAAAACAATTTTTAAACTATGTCTTTAACAATTAAAAAGAATTTCTGAACTGGACAGCAGAAGAGTCATACTGAGAGGGTATGAGAAAACTAGATACTCCAGGACAATGCAAATATTACACATCTGTGTCATTGGTCGGAAACATTGAGAGGAAATGAACAAAATTTAGGAAGTAAACTATAGGTGAGAAAACTTATCAAGATGAGAGAGTCAAGATTTTTTTCTACAGTTTTGTTTTTGTTTTTAAACTTACAGGTTTCTACAGGTTAGCCATGACTTCCGTTTTTCCATGTGAAGTTAGCATTTACCTGCTGTAATCTGAATGAGTGACCCTAAACTTTAGTTCACTTGGGATCTTGACCTTGTTCATTTCACTCTTGCCTTTGAGAGGATTATCCCCAAGTTAAATGTTAATATATAGCATGGCGACTGCAGGCACATGACTTATATACTGTGGGTTGGAGAGGTGGTCGACTGACAGGAGTTGCCCACGACAGCAGCCTCAGTAAAATAGGGCAAGACCTCAACTGTAGGGGACATAAATTTTTCCATACACAGGTCTTATAGTTGTTAGGAATATGAACATTCCTAGTTTTTCTCTTCTACAGTTAGGTTTGCACCCCTAGACTATAAACTGATGTTAAGTTCTTTGTAAGCTTTGGTGTATGCAAGTTTCTAGCTTTAAATCTTTGTGCCAAGTCTAGGTAGATGCTTTAGATAAGTTGCCAAGGCTGAAGGTGGTGTCGTGGAGGCAAATCCCCGAACTCATGAGATTTATCCATAATCTCATAAGAGTTACTTTCAACACATGGTTTCAGATTAGTTCTGGACTTGCTATTTACATAATCTTTGGCCAGGGCTTTAGATTTAAATTTCAGAGACCCAATGAGAACAAAGGTTCGAAATAGCTTGCCCACATTCTTCTCCATAGGTGGAAAAAATCCTACTCAGCTGAGAGCTCCCATCAGACCATGCCTCAATCTCTGAATATTCCTTTCTGCCTTCCTGTGGTGTGGTTCATCTCTGCTGTCCTTCTTTAGAAATCTATTCTATTTATTAAACCAGCATGTTCCACCAGGGTTCAGGTAAGAACTTCATGCTCACCCAAAGGTGTCACACTCATACATCCCTTCTAATTCTTCCAGTACTGTGCTCCCCTCCAATCTGTAAAGATCTTTTTTCTTTTAATATGTGAATAATTGAACCCAGGGCCTTTTATATGCTAGGCAAATGTACTACCACTGAGCTATATCCTAGCCCTCTTTTTTTTTTTTTAATTTCGAGACAAAGTCTCATTAAGTTACTCAGGCTGGCTTTGAACTTATGATCCTCCTGCCTCAATCTCCTGAGAAGCTTTGCACCACTGAACCAAGCTTAACCAGACTTTTTGTCACTACTTGAAAAGTGTTCTCAGTTAAAGTAGTGGATGGCCAATTGCTCATATTACGAATTTTCCACTTACAGCTATAAGAAGTTGCCTCTCACTTGGCTTCTGGATCCTAGGTATTGGCAAGGTTTGTAGACAGTCAAGTCTGCTGTCTTCTATTTCTCCCCTCATTCTATGGAAGATTTCTTTGGTCTCCTTTAGTAACAACAAAACATCTCCCTCTTTTCTGGATAGTGAGATTTGAGAATATAGTATTTCCCACTTGTCTTTCTTGGCCTAAATTCTCATTTTTCCCTTCAATTCAGTCTGGTCCAATTTCTGTGATCTTACCCTTTCTTTTTAGGAATTTAATTTCCTCCTGTAGCTAAGTGATTTTCAGTGATGGTGTCCTTTTAACAGGGTAAGACAATTCCTTTTGCATGACACTCTCCCATGCATTGCAATGACTTCACAACCCTGGTTCCTGCTCACTGAGTCACCAGGAACACTCTCAAAGTCCCTTGTGAAAAGTAGGCATCCACTACTGTGACTGGGTCATGGCTCTTTGGTGAGTGGATTCAAATGTGCCTGACCGAAGACCTGACCTGTGAACTCTGTCAGCTCCCAGCCTGAGAGGGGCCCAAGAAAGGTTGTAGAATTGAAAAGGTGCCACAAGAAAAGAAGATGCAGGACAATTTAGGGAAAATGCTTCCACAGCAAAGTCAAGGAAACATCCATCTGACCTGAAATTGGAAGCGAAGAGGGAGGCTGGGCCACTGGAAAACAGGAAGATGTCAGTACATCACCTGCTTCCACAGTGAGGCTAAGAATCAAAGTACGTTGAAAGAGATTTGGGGAGAAAATGCGAGGTGTGGGCAATAAAATGAACTTTAGCTTTCTTTAAAGGGAAAGAGAGCTGGAACTGACGTGGGATGCAGAGTAAGAAAAGGGTTTTTCGTGATGAACATAGTGGAGTATGTTTCTCTGTATGATACCAGTAGCTGCCTTGGAAAATCACGCTTTCCACTCTCTCCTCATAGTATGGAACTCAAGAAAAATGAATAAGAAAAATGGTTTGCCTGAAAGGGATATACTTGTATGCATGTCGTATGTCTCTATATACATACACCATCACATCTATGTTCAAGCGGATCAGTGTAAAAGAATCTCCATATCTGTAATATTACTTTCATGTCTCCAGATCCAGAGACAATAAAAGTTCTACTGGAAATAACATGTTCAGAAAGAGAAATTGCAGGTCAGTATAAGAATGATTTAGCTCAAAAAATTTCAACTATTGCCCTCTTTTTGGGGCTCAGTTGTGGAATATAGCCAAAAAAAGCAGAAGTTTGTAGAATATTCTCAGAGATGATGAATCTTTGAGATGTTTTATTTTAGTGCTTTCATTTTCTATAATGAAATGGGATAATAAACCCCTATTTGTGTCTGAGTACTCCAAAATAGCTCATAAGAATAGACAAATCTGTCAGTTGCTTAAAAAAAAGAGAAGAAAAAAAATCCATGAAAATAGCTGAATCTGTCCAATCTTGTATTCATCCATTCAGACTATAAATGGTGTTATTGTTGAAAATAAGTTAAGAAATTCTCTCCAGAGGGGATAAAAAACTTTTGTGGAGAAAAATGGAATTTGTAGTGCAGTAAATACAAATGGAAAATTAATTTGATTCTTTTCTACTGGTCATAGTAAAAAACATAATAGTGGATTATCATTCATTCACTCTCCAGATACTTAACAAGCCTCATCATAGGCTAAACTTGAGTGCAGCACTGATGAAAATGAGCTCTAGTGGGAGTAAAATATATTTCTGTCCTCCAAAAACCTTATAATATTCATAAATTAAAATCATGATGAAGAGCACAAATAGGCATTTCACAAAAAAGAAAAATTACCTGTCTATAACTATCCATCTTAGCTAGTAATCAATAAATGAAACTACAATTTCAATAAGATACTATTTTTCATGAGCTAACTCAACATTAATGGAAGAAACTTTCTAACAAATATACAAAATTGGCATATAAAAAGCATTGTTCTTAATTAATTGAAGCATAAATTGAAAACTTCATTCAGAAATATGTGAAAATCTGTATTAAAATAATTTAAAATGTTCATATTCTATGGCACAAATCCATCTCCGTGTGTGTGTGTGTGTGTGTGTGTGTGTGTGTGTGTGTATACTGGGAATTGAACCCAGGGCATTCACACTGATCTTTATCACCCTATCCATTTATTGATTAATTCATTCATTCATTTCTGTACTCATTCATTTAAAGACAGAATCTCATTAAATTCTAAGTTGCCTGGGCTGAGTTCTCACTTACAATCATCTTGCCTCAGCTTCCCAGAATATGGGTATGATAGGCATATACCACCATGCCAGGGTCACCTCCTAGAATTTTAACTGAGGAAATGAGTTATTAGAGTCCTCATAAATAGAGCAATGAGAACATTCACCCTACCACTTACATTAACTAATGAAACAAGAAAATCATGAAAGTTACATACATACAGCATGATGCAAGTGTAAATTTCATACAAAAATTTATACACACAATCAGGACATTCACATAAAAGTTCAATTAGTTATGATAGAAAATACAATTATAGGTAATTTTTGTGCCTTATTTTCATTTCTTTACACATTCTAAATATTTATCTGAACATATAACACACCTTCTGTTTTAAAATAAGCTTTCGTTAAACAGCTGTGACTGGGCCGGTGATTTAGCTCAGTGGTTCCGCCACCTGCCTCGCAAGCACAAGGTCTCGAGTTTAATCCCTGGTTCCAAAAAAAAAAAAGCAAAACAAAACAAAAAAACCATCTGTGACCTGTTGTAGTTTAGTTTGGTATCTGTGTGCTCTTTCAAATTCTATTGGCTGACTCTCTTCTCTGCCTATGTTGATGACCTACTTGGATTGAATTACTCTTCGCTCATGTTCTTGGATCCAATATCATACATTGGAGTGTGGATTTGGCTTTCTGAAAATCTACTAAGGAGCCAAATGAAAACTTTGTACTGACGCATGTGACAACATAAATAAACTTTGAAGATACCATGTTAAATTTTAAAAAGCTTAATGACAAAAGATAATACACTGTATAATTCAATTTATATGAAATGGTCAGAATGGATACATCCATGAGAACAGAAAGATTAGTGGTTGTCAGGAATTGGCAAAAGAAGAATTTGAGAAGAGACAACTAATAGTTGTAAGGTTTCTTTTTAAGGGGGTGAAAAATGTTGCAAAATAACATGGTAGTGATAGCCGCATGACTGTATAAGTATACTAAACCAAAATCACTGAATTCTGCCCTGAAAGGAGTACATTTTTATATGTAATCATATCTAAATAAAGCTCTTATTTAAAAAAATGATTGTGAACATCAAAGCTGATAATCTATGTAAAATGCTAAACATAGTGCCTGGCATATATTAGACAGCAAATACTAGGTATTACTATTTTACATTGGTTGAATTTATGAAGCTTAAAAAGTAGAGGAGTCAACTTGTTTTATTTTTCCCATTAAGTTTATTGGTACATTTTAGGTATACAATACAGTTACAGTCATCGTTAGGAACTTGTACCTTTACATAATGTATTGTGGCTCTTATTTTTCTCCATTCCCCTGCCTTCCCTTCACCCCCTCCACCCTTCCCTATTTACAAAGACTTTGTTTTCATTTTTTCCTTTTCTCACACTTTTTCTTGTCCCTTCTTTCCTTTCCCCTACCCTTTCCACTTCCCCTACTCCTTTAGACCTTTTCTTCCTATTTCACATTATCAATTATACCACCTTATTTACACATTTAGTTTGTAGAAGAGAAAGTAATCAAAAATCAGGATTCAAGGCAGGAGGCTTATGTTCTACTGTGTTCTGGTAGCTGTGGAATTCCATCCCCCTGAGTTCAGCTGAAAAGACATCGTTCTGGTGGCAGAACATTTCTGGTCTATGTTGGTAAGACATGGATAGGAACTTCCCAGGATCCTAAGGCTGGAACAGAGCAGTCTGGGGCTCCCCAGAGTCAGTCTTAGTGTCAAGAAACCACAGATTTGAAGGAAATTCCCCACAGAATATCAGATAATTCGACTAATGTCATGAATACCATTTCGGCTACCAAATAAAGTAGAATTTAAAGAGAGAAGAACTATTTTAAAGCTGAGCCTTACACACACTCTAAATCTATATAATTCAATAAAAGAGCATAATATTTGTGCAGTACATTCTGAAGGAGCCAGTTTACTGTGTCAAGATGGCTCATTATGTACTTAAGGCACTGAAGGTGTACAGAACTCCAAATTATTTAGCTTTTCAGTGTGTTTTCTTACTGAATTTTCTTTCTCAAAACAAAGTAGAAATGCATAAAGAAAGGTTTCTAGGTAGCAGAAAAAAATAACAAAAACATACTTGTTTTAAACAGCTTGAGCTTCATATATGGCCCAAAATGTGGATCAATGGGCTGCATCACTCTAGAATTTATTGTAAGTACAGGTTTGAAGGATTAAGACTATGGTCATTGGCTGCATGGATTTTGATCTCAAAATCATCTTTAGCTATAAGCATACTGAGAACCATACACATAATCTGTCTATGAAAAAAGCATGAAATCACTAAATTGGTGGAAGAAGGAACAACAAAAGGTCCTTGGGAACTGAGAGAGAAAGAGAAGTTGTTTCTGACTTTACAGTTCCTAGTCTCCGCTCCATTCCTAAAAGAGTTCTTTGAATTGGGTTTATTATTACTTGAGCTTGAATGGTTCTTGAAACAGAACCACCACTAATTCCAGGATAGCCTGATAGATTGCAAAGCAGATGGCCTCTTCTAAGGAAAATTAGAAACTTGGTATAGCTACAACTTTGCCAAGAAGCATTCACCATGTCCCCCTGAGATGTTTCAACCACATTATAAATAGCTAACATTTCAGTGCCTCCCTTGGTAAATGCTGAAGGAGAGATGGGCAGAATTGCCCTATGGCTGGGAGTAGGTACTGCTGACTTTCCTGTCTCAGTCTAGTATGGTCATGAAAAATGCAGACTCTGGTGATAAAATCCTGAGTTCATCCCACTTCTCCCTTTTGGATGCATGATCTCGGTCAAGTGATATAACATCTGTGTACCTGAGATTATTCATCTGAAAATAAGATAATAACAGTACCTACTTTATAGATTGTATGAAGAAGAAATTAGGTCAGATACTTAAAGTGGTTAGAGTTCTTTGTACATGTCAGTATTTAAATGTTAGTCATAATTTTTATTATTATTTTGAAATCTCTATTTTTTATTAACCACAAGGTCCTTTTAATTCTATCTTTTAAATATCCATCACATCAAAGCAATTTTTTCTACCAAAATCATTATCCTACTAGCCCAGGCTACCACTAATGCTATTCATCCTGTTCTCCCTACTTCCAGTCCCACTCCAACTTAATCTATATAAAACAAAAGTCACCCTCCTAGGATTAAATTAAATTAATAACTCTTGTTTAAAAATCCCTTTGACTCCTGCAAACAGGTTTGGCCTCAGAATGAAATCCTATCCCACCATGTTCTGGTACATAGGCTCATTTTTATTTGATTAATATGCTTCTGTCCAGCTTTGTCTCTTGCTTTTGGAAAGTCCTCTTCTTGAGCCTTGATACGCTATGAAGCATTCTTTCTCCTTCCTCCTCTTGCTTACCATCTGCTTATCCTTCATCTGTTACCTTAGACATCATTTCTTCTCAGAATGACCTTTGATACCACAGGATTTATCCCCATTCTCTACTGTGGGGTAAGCAACTGAAGGATGGGCAAGGTGCATTATTCACCATTCTCTCCTCAATGTTTACTATAGAGCTTGATACCATTTTGAAGCAGATGGATGGTTGGGTGGGTGGGTGGAAAAAAGAAATGGACAAATGCAGTTTTACAGTGTGTGAAGCTAGTTGGATACAGGTGGTTTTGTCCAGGAAGGAGGTCATCAATGAAGCCAGGTTAATATCGGTAAAACTAAGTTATTAATCCAAGTGATGAGAGAGAGAGAGATCAAAGCAGAAACTAAATTATCTAGAAAATCCCAGGAGCACATGCAGAGACACTGAGCAAGGACTTCCCAAGGATAACAGAGCAACCCCTGGTGTGTTTCTGGGGTATTGCTGGCTGGCCCACACTGGCATGTGGGGTTCACTCACAGGACTCCAGTAGAGTGGACAGAGATCAGTGGGGAGGGAGGGACTAAAGATTGTAAGTAGTGAATAACATGATCACATTTGTTTTGGAAAAAAGACATTTTTAGTATTACGAAGGTGGTTTGAAGGGGCAACACTATTGGTAGAGAAACTAATTAAGAGCCTATGTCAAAAACTAAGTAAGATAATGACAGTCTGAAGAAAGACAGAAAGGATGAGGAAAGGGAGCAAACTAAGGCATCTATGAAGAAACATACATTTTGGCATATTCAAATCATCACTGGGTTTAGTTTGGGAGAGAATTATAAAATCTACTTTAAAAAGACATTGTGGCGCAAGCACAAGGACCCAAGTTCGTTCCCCGTACCAAAAAAAAATGCATTGTGAATGCAAGTAAGCATAAAGTAATTTGCCTAGCCCATAATGTTGTTTGGGTTTGGAGACGAGAGAAACTAAGCATTACTTCATCCACCTTATGAAATTACAATGTCAATATACTGGAGGGGATAAAGGATTCCAGGTGATTTCAAAAAGTATTTCCATTGACCCAGACCTGAGCTAAGACAGCAGGGTATGTGCACCTAGTGGAGTCTGTCCATCCTAAGCCTTTTTACCAACCCCCTCCAACTCTCAGCTCCTGATGGCTCAGGGCTCTGGCACCACATGGAGCATGATGGAGGACAGATCATGCAAACTGCCACTTTCCATTTCACTAAAATGGGCATGCTTTTCATACTTACTGACAACAAAGCTGCTGTCATGCCCTGGGTGAGGAGACACCTTCCCCTGGAAAGTGATTCAGTACAAAAAAAGTATGTTCAGTTGTCTTCAAAAAGTAAGGAACAAATTCTCGTGCAATTTTCCAATTTCTAAACAAACAATTTTTGACAGAAAATCTAGTTGAGGTTTCACAGCTAAAATTCTCCCCCTGGTTATCTAACACCTGTTTTTGGAAAATTATCTCAGGAGTTTACATAGTGAGACCATAATGAGACTTGAATATAAAATGTGAAAGAACCATTGTCATTTTTCCACTCTCTACTTCATCCTCTCTTCATCAGCACCCCTCATTCAAAAAGAAAAATGTCTTGCAGCTAGAAGACAAGGGTGCCAACAAAAGGGGGCATACCCCAATGCTGGAGTCCTCTGCGATACTATGGGACCTCTGCAAGGTGAGAAGCTGAGCTATGAGAGTTTTCACTAACCTGCCTGACAGCCAAGGCCTTGTTCCTTTCAAAGTAATCTCCCCTGAGTACTTCAAGGCAAGCTGGCTTAGGCAGGCTCAGTCCAATTTAATGGATGATTTGACAATGGAAAATTGAGGGAAGGAGGAAATGATACATGCCAGATATCAACCCAGGGAAGGCAGAAAGTGTGTGATCCTGCCACTCATTTACCAAGTGGCAAGTGTCTGAATGAGTAAGGGCTCTGTGTGGGGGCAAATTCACACAGTCTCTTTGGACAAGGAATGTCCACCTATCCTCTGAGCCTCTTGCATAGTGTCTCAACTTGGAGGCCAATTGCTTGGTGATTTCTGACAGTCAGACCATCTCTACTCAATTCAATGCTCTTCCTTCACAGGTGTGAGAATGTCAGTATTTGTGGCTCAGTTCTCATCTGTCCTCATCACCAGATGTCCCCGTTGCAACCCTCTTCCTTCTACATTTCCCACATGCTTATTACCAACCAGCTCCAATTCCAATCTCATTGCCAGTAATGAATGACCCCTTATTTGGTATTCTTATAACCTCTATCTTCATGAAGTATTTTCAGGGTCTTCCCCTCTGTGCACAACACAGCCCAGCAGACTGAAGCCATCCTGCCCTGGAAGCCTGTTCCTTCCTCTCTGTGAATCGGTTGGTATTGCAACCTGCCAAAGTGTATTAACATGAATGGAGAAGTAAATGAATTAACCAGTCGTGACTTAACTGTTCTTTATCACTTTTATGTTATTGCTTACTGCCATTCTACAAGAGTAGAGCAGATGTTGATGTTTGCTTTTAAGAAGTAGGTCTCCTAGAGAAAGAAGGTCAGCATGGTGCCCTGGGTAGCCTCCGGATTCATTTTAAAGGTCCTACTGACTCTTTTTCATAGTGCTTTAAAATTACTCATCTTGAACCTATCATTATGTACCTCTTGCTTTCCAGGGAAGCATTGAAGGCCCTCTTGGCATTATTTATTGTGCTTCCATAGAATCAACAAAAGGAGGATCCAATTTCCCTTAGGAAAGGCCATCATGCATCTTTTCTGCCCTTGTGTTTGGACAACTGCCTTTTCTATCTACAGGTGGAATGCTGGTTAGGAAACAAGCCACCCCACAGTGTGGCTAAGAAGCATTAACAATAAAAAAACTTTCCCCATTTTTATTTACATAATTGGTAATAATATCTAACATTAATGATAACTTTCTATATGCTAGAACTAGACAGTTTACATGGATTATCTCACACTCACAATTACATAAATAAGTAGATATTAAAATTCACCCTAATTTATTCATGAAGAAACTGAACTGGTACATAGTTTTCCCAAGGTCAGACAGCAAGAAAGTCAGGGAATCAGGACTCAAATATAAGCTGTATCTGTTTCCATTGCCTTGGTTATGCTTTCCCAAAGGTATCCTTTCTACTACAAAAAACAGGGAAAGTTTTCCATGGGGGTCTTTTCTTTTCACTTGGTAGCCTCAGCTATCATTTTTGACTTTGTATTCCTGGTCCCTCACTCCAGTAAATCTTCCTATATTCTCCTAGTGCCTGAAGTAGGAGTTTTAGTTGGTTATATCCCAAGAAGTTTCTGTCATGCTGGAAAGATCAGACTTTGCAATAAGGTTACCAGTTTTCCAAAAGCATGAATCAGATCTAAAGTTAGTATAAAACAATTCAGTGTTATTTCTATTTGGTGATCATTCTATTTTTGGACCATATTTTACTCAGATCTTTTCACTTATGTCCCCAAAGCAAGGAATTTCTTTGATTATTTCTTCTGTTGTAGTTACTTAGAGAACAGAAGGAAAAAACGAACATAGAATGATTTTTAATGTCCAATTAGCAGGGTTCAGTTCAGCCACTATATTCTATGTATGTCTATGATAGGCAAAACATGTTGCTTGATTCTGGACCAAATCCATAAAGAAAGAGAACCTATTGAGAAAAAAATGTACACCACACATATTAATCTTTTGTAGATTACCACATGATATCAATTTACATAGAAAAATATGGTAAAATGTGCAATTTTAAATTTTATTGTATTAGTACATGTTTGCAATACACAATGCTTACATTCATCTTAAGGTGTAGGTATATGTACATAACATAAATTGTTATATTTTTATTCCTCTTCTGTGCTTCTGTCTCTAGATCTCCTTTCCTTATTTTTCACAAAATGGGAAAAAAATTCACCAGCTAAATTGTACATTTTATACATTCTCCATAACTTTGATTATTTTTATTCTACAAGAGAAGACATATTATGAATAGAAAAAAAGTCAAGAGGGAAAAATAATCAGGACTTTACATTTTAGTTTACAGGTGTCTTTCCAAATAAACAGTCTCAAATTTCTAAAGTAAATTCCATAGTCACATTAAGCAAACAAAAGGGCCTATTCATAAACTACAGAGAATTCTGCTTAATCATATCATCTCACTTTAATTATTTATAATTTCTTCCTAATTACCATTTCTAAATGTTTTTTAAGTCATGTTATGAATGGCCATGGAAATATGTGTTTTAAACTTCTGTCTTACAAAATACACTGTATTTCAGCAGTATTTATGTTAGTCTTACCATTCAAACTCATATTTAATTGAGTTATGGGGTGTTTTGAAAATATATTTTTTAATTATTATGTTGATTTGAACTTGCATTGTGACTACCTGCAAAACAGTGATTACATTGCAGAGAACAATCTAATACATAATGCAATCTTTTTTGTAACTATTTATAAATTGCTTATGTAGAGTAAGACTTTTCTGAATGAAAAGATATGAAATGTCCAAGATTTAGCATTATCTAAACACTATACATAAATGTAGTAATATGTCTCTATTGTATTTATTTAAACAAAAGAATATGTATTCTGTGAGATAGGGAGATAGGTAAGTATATATAATGTAATAGATATATACATATGTCTTATTTTCTCTCCTGGCAACAAGTGAGATTTTGCTAATAATACTATTGTTTGTTTTTTTGCTTTTTTCATTTCTAGGATCTTCAGTAAAATCCCAGGTTCTCCTGCTACAATTAGCACCTGTCCTTTGCTTCAATTATTTATGTAAATTTTCAAACCTTTGTTTAGTGGCTTTCATCAGGAGACATCTGCAAAGCTTTATCTACAAGGAGTGGAGTACTTTGCTGAGAAATGTCCCTTCCATCAACTCAGGGTCCTGGGTCAATGCAGAAAAGTCCTTTCACATCACTCTTCAAAACCTGAAGAAATACTTCAGGGCAATAACACAGGCATCAGTAGCTGCTGATGGATGTTTGACTGTTTACCCTGGAAGTTGTGAACTCCATTCAACATGCTCAGTGCTGTGGGTCCTAGAGAAAGACAAGTTGAGAGAGGAGGGAAGTTGCCCTGGGGATCTGAAGGGCAAAGATATGCTATCGCCAGCTTTTGGTGCAAATTTAAAGGACTATGTTTTCATCCTCTGGCTTGAGTCATATTTCACCCTGACAGTCACATAGTGATGGTGACAGGCTTGGGAAGCGTGGCTTCCATCAAGCTTCAGAGGGAGGCAGCCAAATGAACAGGAAGAGACTACTGAAAGCACAGAGATCTTGGAGAGAGCACAGAGTCAAGGTAAGACTTTCACCTGCCACTCATCACACTTTAGCTCTATTTGTGCCTAGAGCTGGGACACCTCCAGAATTTCTAATTTGAAAGGGATCCATGACAGCCATCTGCAGGAAGTGGATAGAAATGTGACATTGTGCTGAAACCTCATGAATGGAAAGTCTAATTATTTGACTTAGCTTTTATACATTCTGTTTTTCTTGTTGAACGGCTTGAGGATACACTATCCCAGTAAGTACTCAGTTGTTATTAAGACTATGTGTTTATTTGAGATAAGGTGACAGACAGAGATTGTGGGAAAGATCAAACCCATGCCCAGGCACACTGTCATATCCACTGGGCAATGTAGTTTGCACAAATACACAAGCAGGTATAAATCAGAGCACAGCTGGAAGCAAGACCTGCCACCTCAGAAGCAGGTGCCAGGTCACTGCCCTGCTATTCAAATGGAAAATTTTCATCCTCAAGTATAAAGTAGCCCTAGTGCCCTGTGGTGGCCTATCTAGAATGATACAGTTGAACACTCCAAAAATAGAAAACAACAGAAAAGAGAGGAGCACTTCCACATTTTTGAAGTTGCTTTAAATGAATGAAATGTATTTATGATTAGAGCTTATGTAGTGCCCAAATACCAAAAAATCATTTTATATATAATTTTCCAACTTACCTGACTTTAAAGTTGCCTACTGACTTACATATTAAACAGTTGTTTTGCCATCTTCCATATAGCACAGTATAATTTACTACATCACAGGTCAGCAGCAACTATCTATTAATTGATTTATTTTGTTCAAAATAAGTTGCAGCAGCATGAAGTATGTTGATATCCTAGGTTGGAGTCCCCAAAACCTGATCAGGAGATGGAGATTCCAATGCAGGTAGAGTGATTTTAGGATGCTCCAGGAGTGGGATGGAGATTTAAAATGTAGAAAGAAAAAGACCCTGAAGGATTCACTATACCAGGGAGGTTAACTGTGGGACTGTCCCACTAGGACTACGCCAGACAATGTAGAACATGCCTTGAAGGCATCCCCTGCTGAGGGACTGGGTTATTTATCTCCCAATTACAATCTGCCATTGGCCAAAATCTGCCTTCCAGGATACCTCAGACCTGTCAAGATAAAACTCTCAGGAGGAGAACAGCAGGAGCCTGCTGTAGACACTACTGACATGATGAAATAGGGAGAGCTGAAGGAATATGTCCTGGTTACAACATGTGCCATATGCCCAAGCTCGCAGAGGCCCAGTTGTCAGCCTAACATCCCCAGAAGTGCAGCCCAGAAGATAGAGGGTTAAGTGCATTTAAACCTCTAGAACACAGTCAGACCAGATAGGGAGCTGTCTCTATAAAATTCCTATATAACCTCTTGATGCTAAATATGGGAAAAACTAAAAATAAAATGTCAGTTGCCTTTGACTGTATGTGTCCAATCCTGTCTCCTTACTTGCAGGCTGGGTAGAGGGCTACATATTATACCTGAAAGTGTGGCTCCAGGAAAGTTAGGAGCAGGCCTGTGGGAAATCATCCAGAACTCTGGCTGAGAGCTCCTAAACCCAAGTCAGAAGGGTACTTGCCTTAGAATCCAACTATATACAGAATCAAAAGCCAAGTAGAACCATTAAGAAATAAGGTCACTAAGACTAATAGATCAAAGGGCAGCTATAAAACTAGCTTCCTAAATCAAAGTCAAACTAGATTTTTTAACAAATCAACCCCCAATTCTCAGTGGGTTAATGTGTATTTCTCCCTTCTGTAAAATTCACTGCTCTTCTCAAATGTGAGTCATGTTCCTTCTGTCTGTGACTCCATCCTTTATAAGGACCTTATATCTGCTGGTTCCTCTGATTCTGGCTGACAGATTGGGAAAATGGAAAGTGAAAGACTGAGTGGGAGAAGATTATGTGGCATGTCTGAAAATGGCATGCATTTTGTTGGCCCATCAACCATCAGCAAGAACTTAGTCATATATCCCTCACCTACATTCAGTGGCACTGGAAAATACAATTGAGGAGGAATTTCCCAGAAAATTTTACACTGTGGAAGGAGAGCATGGCTCTTTGGGAGGGGGTTGTCCTTTTTCCCTCACAAGCCAAATCTAAATAGCTCATTAAAACAATGCATTATTGGACAAAACAGACTCTGAACCAATTCCAAAGCCAGCCAGAGACCAGATGCCTCTGGTGTAGTCGTCCCTGAGTTAGGGCACGACCCAGTTAATTAAAGTGGAATGAGAAATGTGAAAAAAACTGATCAATGAGAGATAAAATCCTACCTTGAAACCCAGAATTTTTCCCTCTCTTCCTCTCATCTGATGGTGGGTTTCCTGGCATAAAATTCCATCCAAATTTGAATTCTATTTAATATCACCAATAGAATTTTTCATTCAGCTTGTTCTGCATTCAGTGATAAAAGAACCACACAATTATTTTCAATTGGACCAATGAGATTGTGCTAGGAAGTCTCTGAAGATTGTCTGCTGAGTGCCAGTTGTTAATGAATCCCATTTGTCTTTCTTGATTAAGTCTGCTATTACCCCCGTTTAGTCCTGTCACCAACCCTTTAGCAAGAATTTTCATATCACTGTTTAGATGAGAAATTAGCCTATGAGAGCAACACTCATCAATCAGGAGGCAGTTTATTTAATATAGTTTACACTTTATGAGTTCAAAAACTGTAGCCTCATACATTAGAAATGGATCACTGTCCTAGACAGACAATCAGGGATTCAGTTCACTTGACAGTCATGGAGAAATGACTTTGAATGTGAGGGATGCACTTAAAGAAGGGCTGCACTATCACAAGCTTGCAGCAGATTATCAGGAGACTTTCTCTTCTGATTAGGAAATCCTCCTTGGTTTCAACAGTGCTTCATCTTAGGTATTTAACCATGCTTTCTCATAAGACAGGGACCTGAAAATCCAAAATGAAATTTTAGTATAGGCTCACTTCTTTGAGTTACCAAATATTTTTATTTGCAGTATTTTAAAACAGCTCATAGAGAATATTTGTCTCATCTTTGAAATCCTAAAGAGCAAGATATCCTTGAAAATACTACTTTTGTAAAGAGTAGCTGGGTTTCCATTCAGAGACCATATGTAAATAGACCAAGGAAAATGGAGCTTTGACAGTAGCTTTGTAGCTATGTGACTATACAAACTGGATGATTTGGGCTTTCAAGGCAATTTTAGGTGGTTTAAATGGGAAGAATTCGTTATTTGATGGCATCAAATATTATGAATATGTTTAAACTTCTACTTCATAGCACAATGCATGGAACAATGCAGACAAGGAATTTCTTCCCATAATATTATTTCACTTATAGAAATCATTATAGAGTCATTTTTTCTGACTCATCTTATTTTCCAAATCAATATTTTACCAACAAGAGTGTCATCTGTGTACTTGGTTAAGTTATTTATTCACTAACTTACTTAGGTACTTATTAAGAGATAGGACCTTGCCATATTGCCTGGGCTGCTCTCACACTCCTGGATTCAAGCAGTTCTCCTGCCTCAGCCTCCTAAGTAGGTGGGGTTATACTCATGCACCACCAGACCTGGATCTTGATTAAGTTTATTTTATTTTTTTATTTATTTATTTTTTGGTACCGGGGATCGAACTCAGGTCCTTGCACTTGTGAAGCAGGCGGTGAAACCACTGAGCTAAATCCCCAGCCCCTTGGTTAAGTTTAGAAAGCCAATAATTGGCAAATAATTACTAGGAGCCCTTAAGTCTGTCTCCCACTTGGACTTAAATCAAAAAATTAAAACTTAGGTCTGAGAAGGAGAATACTTTACAAGGACTTAAAAGCCAGAACACTGGCTACCATCAGCTCATATAAGCTTTCCTATACCATTACCACGTGGTCATTATTGGAAAACATACAACTCCAACTTCCATGATCTCTTTTGAAATTTACAAAGCCTTCATGTGATATCAATCCCTATCCTAAACAATAGTTCAGTTTTCACCTCAGAGTCTTGTATTTTATATATGTGTTGAAGTAGGTTATTCCAAAGAGTGCTTCATTTCAGCCATTCATTAAGAATTATTTCAGGTTTTTTTTCATTGCTTTAGATGTTGTCTCACATAAAGAATGTAGGCTCAATGTAAAAAAGAAACCAAACAACACAGAAGAATATGAAATAAAAAGGCAGACTCTTCATCAGCTCATATCCATTACCAAGTCTTTCAAGCACCTTTGGGGTTTATGTGTATCCTTCTAAATCACTTTTATATATGTCCAAATGTTAAGTGGTCTCGATATTTTTGCTAAAGGAAAAGTGTATTGGATAATTTTTAACTTTTCCCCTTAGCCATTTGTATGCAATTCAGATTTGTTGAATAGAAGGTATGCATTCTCAAAGTGGTGCTGACAAATCTTCCCCAAATAAAGTAGAAACTATTAACCTTTAACTTAACTAAACTCACTGTAAGGCTCAGCTCTTTCCAGGCTGATATTCTTGAAATAGAATCATTTAACTCACAATTGCTAGAGATTCAAATACACCACACAACAAAAATATTTTTGTAAAAACATGCAATACTTCAATTGCCTACATTTTCTGCTATGCTAGGCTAAACTATTCTATAACAACTTAGATCTAAGAATAATTCATGTCAAAATTTCAAGAGATTGAGTAATGTTCACAACACTTTAAAAGAGACAAAGAAGCAAATCAAAAAGTATATTTAGTTTCCAACCTACCTATTACTGTCAGGATAAGTTATGTTATGCGGCAATAACAAATTAATTTGGAATCCCGTTGGTTTAACACAATGATTTGTTTCGGACTGATACTACTTGCAGATTTAGGATCATCAGGAGCCTCTGTTCTACAGTCTCTCGGGAACTTGGATTGATAGAAACTTGGATTTTAGTTATACCTTCCAGAACACCTGATTTCCTTAGTCACTGTGGGAAGGGAAGAGTTCCTAGACAATTGTGTATGAGCATGTTTGGTTTTATACTATCACTGGAGACTAAGATTACATTTTCATTTAAAAAATGAAATTATAAAACGGAGTACTACTCAGCCATAAAGAACAAAAAACTTGAGTCATTTATAGCTAAATGGATGCATATCAAGGCCATACTCTTTAGTGAAATAAATAGGACACATGTGTAAATCCTGAATAGTTTCACTAGTGTGAGAAACTGAAAGTGTAAAGAAGGGTTAAAATGATTAAAATGAATAATTGATAATTTGAAATAGGAAAAAAGTCCAAAGACGAAGGAATGAAGGGAGGGGAAGGGGAAAGGAAAAGAGGGAAAGGAAAAACTCTGAGAAAAGAAAAAAAAATGGAAATGAAATCTATGTAAATAAGGAAGGGTGGAGGGGGTGAAGGGTGCACAGGTAATGGGGAGAAAAATAAGAATCAAGATATATCATGTATAGGTACAAACACCCAATGATAAATGTAAATGAATTGTATACATAAAATGTACCAATAAAATTAATTTTAAAAAATGAAATTATAACTATGAAGGCTGCTAGCCAAGGACCATTGTCTCCACTGCTGCTACCGCCATACCAGTCTGGATCATCACTATCTCTGATAATAATACTGAAACATTGAGCATCCAAACATGAGATCCAATGGGCCACCTTGTTTGGCTGGTCCTTCTTTTGTCTTCTCTTGTCACCATTACTATTGATCTCAGTCAACTGACAAAAGTCTCCAGTCTTTTCTCTATGACATAACACAGTATGCTATCTCCTTCAGAATCACATTGAAAAGGGGTTTTATACAGCAACCTATTGTCATTCATTCTTTAAAAATAAAGGAGTTTCAGTTCAATTCCTGGGATGAGATGGCTAGTAGACAGTTTTCATCACACTCCCTTGTAAAGACTTTGCTATGGTTTGGGTATGGTTTTAGTTCAGATGCTGGGGATTCATGTGTAGGGAGTCTGGTCCTTGGTGTGGTGGTGTAGGGAGATGGGGTTGAATTCTTGAGAGGTGAGACCTAGTGGAAAGTCACTGCCCTTAGAAGGAACTGGTTTAGTTCTTGTGGGGCCTTGGTTAGTTTTCATGAGAGCTTTTCTATAAAGATCAAGCCTAGCCCCTCCTCAGTCTCTCTGGCTTCCTCTCATGCCATGCAATTTCTCCTTTACACACACACACTACCACTATGACTTCCACCATAGCTAACTGTTGTGCTGTGATGAGCCTAGGTCTTTGCCTGAGCCAAGCCAGTATTGGTGCCATGCCCTTCACTCTGCAGAACTATAAATTAAATAAGTATGCTTTCTTTATAAACTACCTAGACTTAGGTATTTCATTATAGTAACAGGAAACAGACTAATACAGACCTGTAGTGTACAGTTCAGGGAGAAAAAGGAACAATATTCCTGTTGTTTTTCTCTCCTTAAAAGGTTTCTCATTACTATGTAAATCTCTGAATACAAATAGATATAAGTGAAAGGGCATTGCCTATGTCCACCCTATATTCTCCAAAGTCCAAATGTCACTGCCTTTGCCTAGCTAAATAGGTTAAATGGATTGTTGTTAGTATTTGAAAATTTCTCTCTTCCAATTCTTTCCTTTCATTGGTTTCTGTATATCTCCAGATTGTTACCACTGCTACTATGAATGAAAATCCTTGCTGTTTCATGAGCATCATCAATAAGGAAAAAATATGTTAAAGTTTAAATTATGAAGGATCTTTATTTTTCTATGTCTTTATATTCTCACAATTAGAAATAGAATAATATGCTCTTTTCGGTCAAGAATGTGAAATTGATAAAATCCTTTATGGTTAGTTTTAAATAACCATAAGAATTATTTTTATTTTTAATATTTCTTTAACACTGTATTTAAATTTGCACATCTGGCTAGTCTCAGATCATGTGTTCTATTACAATATGTTAGATAATTTGCTTTAAATTTTTTTTCCTAAATTGATACATTTCAAAGAGCCAGGTGTGGGGTACATGACCATATTTAGTCATATAATTTACATTTGTGTAAAGAATTATTGCTATTTAAACAAAAGAAGTATTCTGACACTCTCTAAAGAAAAAAAATTGGAAGCTCTTTTTAATTTTTTTTTCATTTTGAAAGCTCTTTTTTATCCCAGTAAGAAATCCCTGGAAATTCTTATTGGTGCCAGGTTCTGCTGCAGATATTGAAAGTTATCACAGTGGCTTCTTAAAAAGATGCCCAAAATCCAGTGGGAAAGAAAATGTAAAATTTGTGCTCATATATCCCATGGATTCCTCATCACCCACAATTCTTATTTTTGCTTTTTTTCAGTACTTGTGTCTCCTGAATATTTATTCAAAAACAATTCTAAGAATACATTTATATATCTCATTTGTAAGGGAGAATCTTTTTTTGCCTATCACTTATACTCAGAGTAACATTTTGGCCATTTTTAAGACCGTGATACACAGTATATTAACCATGGTTATTCTCTAATTATTTTGCTATGAAAGTTTGTTTTATTTTTTCACAGAAATAAGAAAAGTGACTTTTATACTTTCTTCATTAATATCTACTTGTATTACACTAAAATTAAAATCAATCAATAAATAACAGAAAATATTAAATGACTGAAAACTGAAAATTTTGTAAGTACTACCTTCAGGACGCTCACACTCATTTAGAATCAAACACAGTAAACTGATTATAAGAAAAAAATTAGAAAGGAAAAGGAATAGGTCTCCCAAGAAGGTCTTGATGTTTTTAATGCTACTTCCAAGGCAGATGTTCCTTCAGTCTGCAAATGCTTGTATTGATCATTATGAGAACATGACACTGCATATAGGTCAGGGCAGGATTTGTTGCCATATTAGGAAATAAGTGACTTGCTGGTCAGGACTTGCTCAAGGTAGAATGGATTATGAAAACTCTCATGCTGGGATGGACATAAAGCTCTGAAACTAGAGAGCAGATGGAACAAAGCAGCAGGGAGGCAGGGGTCAGGGATTCAGAGGGCTCATAGCAAGCGAGGCAGGCACACAGGGCGGCGTTGTGTTAGCAGCTAAGGAGATTTCAGAGGGGCCCAGGGACCAGGCAATCTTTCTCATTGATCTATTCACTAGGGGGAAAATGTGGATTAGTTTAAATTTTTTAATTTGTTGAGAAACTAGACATGGAAGATTTACAGTTTACCCTCATAACCAAGGTAGCAAACCCAGTTATGGGGATAGTCGCTAGGCATCACCTGTCTTCTCCCTCTTTCCTTGTAGATACTTCCAGGTGCTTTTAAAGGTCAAAACTAACAAGATCTGGCCACATGATCTTATTTATGTTTAAGTTGCCCCATGTAGAGTGTAGAAAGGTAGACAGAAAGTCAAGAGTCTTCTGTGCTGATTTCATGTATTGGTTTTTTAATCAGCAATGTACCACCACCAACATCACTTAAGATGTTTTGGACCTTGTTTTCGCACCTGTAAAATAAGGATCTCCAAAATCTTTCCTGGTGAAATTTCAGCTAGTTTCTGTGATTTTAGTTTACCTATCAACAAACTAAAAACCAAATTTCACCTACTGGAATTGTTGCATTTTGACTAGTTACATTTCCCAAATATTTGATAGTGAATGGATCAGAAAAATGACAATTGTAGAAAAATTGTTATTGAAGTTATTGAAATATCATAATTAGATCTCCAGCTCTTATGAAAGCAAAACCTTCCTTTTGGAGTCACTTACAAATGAACACATTTTTTTTAACAGAAAACAAGAACATTTTAATTGCATGAGCTAGGTACCTTTATTTTGTTTTGTGTGTGCAATCAAAACCAGACCTCTGTGGATAATGCTAGAAGATGGATATTCGTTTCCCTGAGATTTTTTTCTCTTTTTGTGTAAATTATAACAGTTGCTTTGGGGATTGGGCATTTGGACATGCCGTAAAATAATCAAAATGTTAATGCTATTTGGTAGCAGCATAGGAGTCTGAATTAGTGGCTAGATTAACCATTCACAGGTAGAAGCCTTCTACTCCTAGCTGAATTTAATAGACCTGGCCATTGGGGGAATAAATTTTCTCAATTGGTTTGAGAGATTTTCAAAATAATTTCTTGAATATGCATTAGCCCAGCCCTCATAACTAGATTTTCCTTGCCTAATGTTTTCTATATTCTGCCAAAATAATGATAGGAAAGTGAATTATTTATCATCCTTTACTATAAAGTGTTATTCCAACCCCAAATCTGTGTTTGCCAAACTGTGTGTGTTTATGTATGTTTCTAGATAGAGTCTGAAGTCTGCTTATACTATAAAACTTGTCAAGTGGCCATTAAAAACCAATATCACAAGAAATCTATCTTCAGAAATATCCATAAACACATGCTATAGCCAATTTAAAGACCAAATGCCTTGAATTTGATCTTGGTCATTGTTTTGGAGTTTTGAATGAAATTTCAGATATGACAGGGCCCAGCTTAATTTCAAGTTTGATGACTTTTTCTCTCTCTTTTGTCTTAATTGTCTTAAATCTATCCTATCACTTCAATATTTCAAACTCCAGTGTTTTATGACTGTGAAATATTGTCACAATATATTATGCTAATTGGCCTAATTAATTCCCAGGGAGACTTTCCCATGGACTGTGATAGAGGACGTGATAAAGCCACGCATTCTCAATGATGAGCAGGTTTTATTTTTCAAACTTGATGTTTATAACTCCTACTGTATAATTTGTTTTCCTATGTCAGAAAGTAAGAGAGCATATTTTAATGGCTCTAGAGCATATTTGTTCTTCACTAAACTGTTACTTATCAGAGTGTATGACCTACTTACCATCCAGATAAGTATGAGAAACTCAGTAAGCAAATGCTATGGCTGTGAGTCTGGAGATTTTGGACTGCACTGGAAGGGATGAGTATTGATAAGAAGAAAACCTTGATAAACCATCTTACTCACTCTGATTTGCCACTTTTTTAAGACTTAAAATACAGAAAAATTTGGAAAAGGATAACAGAGTGGAGAAGCCCCAAATTCAACCTGAAACTTTTTATATTAAGTGCTTTTTTATCCAAAAGTAAAACTCAAACCATGACTCGCAGCATTGTCAATTCCTGCTATGCTCCAATAAAGATGTCAAATAGAGTAAATTCTACAAAGCTGATGGTTCTTTAATGAAGGAGACCAAGTATCCATGTTGAAACTGAGAAGCTGTAGAAATTGGATAGGGTAAGGAATAAAATAAACAAGGATTAAAATAAGCTCTAGGTCTCCCACAGAATGCACCACAGTGTGCCTTAAAGCCTGGAAGGAAGGAGACCTGGGTTTCAATCTCAGCTCTAGTGTTTAATAAATATAGGCTGTATATAATATTTTTAGCTTTAGTTTTCAATATTGAACTTAGCAATATCTCCAAAGGTTGGTAATGAGCTGACAAGGAAAAGTCTAACAATTTATGACACAAAGTAGGCACTTAATATATGTTATTTCCATCATATTTGAAAGACTTTTCAGCTCCTCCACTTCATAAGTGCCTACTAGTGTCCACTAGTATTTCTAATCTTCATGTCACATTTCAACACCCAATCATAGGTAATAGTCTTTTATTTTAGGTGTCTATATCATTTCTCCCTGAAAATGTGTTCATTTCTTTGTAGTCAGGAAATCTCTTTTATAATCTATCTGTTCTATGTACCACAACTATATCTAATAAAGCTTATTAATAAATACTTCCTGAATTTAAAAATATCCTCTTCTTCTCTTGCTATTTTTGCTATCAATTAGTGCATACGTTTATGTACAGGTTGAGTTTAAAAATTCATAGCATAGCCTTGTATAATTATAAATATGGACAATTGAGTATCACTAAATTAAAACAGTAACAATATAGCAAGAAAATATATCAATAGTATAGACTTCGAATAATGGCCTAAGGGACATGCATCAATGTAGCACAACTACTGCCTTTTTAATAGTGATGAGCTCACTTTATCTTTGCTGAGATAACTCAGTTTTTCTAGATAGTTTAACAGAAGTACCTAAAAAGATATTGTGTACCTGTGATGCTAATGATATCACGGCTCCATGGAATAAATAAACAAAAAAGCTTTCTACCCACTACCATGCATCACCTAACATCAACATACTTGGGCTCCCTGACCCTGAACAGCAGTATAGAAACCAGGCTCTGGAGTTCAGGATCCTGACCTGGAGTAAGGCACATATCTTATGTGCTTGTTAGCTTGCTTGGGACACTGACAAACTGGACAGGCAGAAATTAGCTTCAATCAGAATTATTTCAGAACAAATTGACCTTTAGAGGGGGATACTATTCCCTAACACTTGGTGAAGGTCACCAAAAATCTCAGCTTTTCCTTTCTGAATAGACACTTCAATTGTAATCTTACCCAGAGCAGAGACTTGTCTATCAGAGATATGTGTCTGTCTCCTGGAGTTTTGAGTTGCTTCTGGAAAGCGGCTACCCAGCCTTCCTTGTAACTAGTAGATCATTATGGTTAGTTTCATGCTAAAGAATTTGAGTGGAAATGATTCACTATACTTCTGGGTTAAGGTGGTGATGAAACAAGTGTATGATATTTTCTTTTCACTCATCCCAGACAGATGCTAAGGATTCCAAGACTCTAGGAAACAGCCATATAAATAGGTAGAACATCTCTGAATCACCAAGAAGAATTCTTCCTGATAACCCAATTACCCAATTTCAATGATTAGGATTAATAACTTTCTGTGTAATTTTACTAAAATTGTGTTGTTATAGCATCCTATATGCTACCAGTTGCTATAATACCCTGTAACACCAGCTATGTTACCCTAACCATTACACTTAATAAATCTCTCTGTCATATGTCTCCCTTCACATTTGCTACTCCCTATAATGATCCCATCTTCTCTTTGAGTCTCCCTACTATTTTGAACCTTTATCCTCAATCTCTTTTAAAGTTAGCATTCTCCAATAATCTAATCCATAGCTTCTGCTGTTCCCTAAAGGCAATCCCACAATAATGTTATAGTATATTATTGACTTCCAAATTTTATCTTTTGCTTAATTTTGAGCCTGGTATATTCAAATGCCTACTGAACTTCTCTTCCTAGACATCTCAAACTCAATTTGTCCAAAACTGAAATCAGCATTTTTCTTCCTTCCTCTACCTCATTTCATTCTCTGTTGCATTCTGCATCTTGGTAACGAGCACTGTTATTCTATTAGGAAAAAAAGTACTCCAAATTATCCTAGACTCCTTTCTCTCATTTTCCATATTCAGTTCATCACCAAGTCTGGAAAACTTTACCTTTATGGATTGATTCTGTCAGACCCACCCTAAATAACCTCATTGTAGCCAGACTCCCATCATTTCTTGTCTTGGCAACTGCAGAAGACAATGGCTTAGTCACACAGATTTGGAATTGAACAAACTTTCATCCAGGTCTCAATTCTGAAATCAATTCTCAGCTGTGAGATCTGGTGGATGTGAGCCAACTGAAACTCATTTCTTCTCATCTCTGAAATAAGACATATTAATAGTATTTTCTAGGTGGGGCTGCTACAATTAATGAAGAAAATCTGACAGAACAAGATCTTAAAACATCCTACCAGAGAGCAGGGCACCATGATGTGTGGTATGGTCAGAAACTCTGCTTCTAAACTCACTTCCTTGTACACACCCTCCATCAGGGAATGATTAGTATACACATTCTGCCATTTTCTAACCTGTAATGTGAATGAGAAGGAAGGAGTTGGGCTTAAGAAATATTCACAGATAAAACTGACAAGAATTGGAAAGTGATAGGGGTGATAACTGATAAACACTTTACTGGAAATACAGGTAGCAAAAGATATAAATTGAATCTATTTATCTTTATAAATATATATATATATATATATACATATTTTTATCTCTATAAATATATTTTTAAACCCCACTCTGGGATCAATAACCAGGACCACACACAAAATAAAAACACTCTTTATTTCCCTTCATTCTCTCTAGAATGGAACTGTACATTAAAATTTCAAATACTAAATTAGTAATTATCTAAATTTAGCATAAGCCATCCTCATTGCATAATAGCCAACCCATTCATTTACTTCCAGAATACACATAACAGCTTAAAACAGGAAATTAAAATTAACCAAAATTTCTTTGTAAAAGAACATTATACAAGGAAAGTTCTAAGTGTAAAACATTTTAATTCTCATTATCATTCTTTCCACATACAGTACCTCTCATTCCAATAATGTTTTCCTCTCCTTTAAAAAAAAAAAATGAAACCCTCATCTTGAACTGACAGTGAGAGAATTTGTAAGATAAGAAAGAGATGGATGATGAGAGTGTAAATAACTGAGAAAGGGAAAAACCAGGAATAACTGCATTTTCCACATACCAAATAATGAGAATGGGAATCTCCTTAACATATGTTGTCTCATTTAATTCTCAAAACAAAAATAAAATAAGATGAAATAAGACACATAATTTGTGTATCATGTACCATGTGTTTCATGTACCATGAAAGACATATTAGTTCTTATTTTATGGAAAAAGACCTAGAGACTTAGTAAAATTAAGCTACTTGCCTAGAGCCACACAAAAAAGGATTTATTGGCCAGAATTTGAATCTATTTTTATCTGACAACAAAGTCCACCATTTTACATTATTACATTTTAGATCTTCAACCTATTAACGGAGTAGATCAAACTAGATGTTTAGGTGCTCTGAGCCTTTCTAATAGTGTATCTGAATCTTAAAAAGAAAGAAAAGTACAGATATTAGATAGCCACTTCTCACTTTGTAAACTGTTTACATCTACATGAGAGATGAGCCTATGAAATATAGAAACTTCTCTGAGGAAGGAATCTGTCACAAATAACACCAGAAACACCAGTAACACACCCCTGCTGTCCCAGTGGGATTATCCCTCATCCTCATGCCTTTCCCATTTGATGAAATAAACAACCCATAGTTACATGTAATTTGGCTTCAGATTCTTTGAAGAATAAATTTGCATTGTTCTATGTCCATACCATAGGCAGAAGGGGTTTGGTAAAGCAGCAGAAAATAAATGATTGGTGAATAATTTTTAAATCAAATTCTTTCTGAGACAGATTTCATTATTTGTTCACCAGACAAGTTCCTACTAAATCTATTCACAGTTTTAGAAAAATTACCCAGCTAGCAGTATTGAGCTGTGTCTTAATTATACATTATACAAGAATGTCTTGTATAATTAACTGGGCTTTGTTTACAATTATTTCTTTGTGGTTAGAACTGTTTTCCACATGTAGCTGGGAGATTGCTAATAGTAATGCTAACCTTTGATTTTCATAGGAGAGTAACTAAAGGACAAGCAGAAGAAACAAGGCCAGACCTTGGAAAACAAAACCCAAAGACAAGAAATACAAGATCTCTTTCAACTCTTTGTTTGCCTCATAGTTGTTGAACACAGCTTGACTAACCTGTGCCCATATCTAGTCAGATTGCTGACATCTGAGCTCCTTCATTGTTCTGAGAAATGAAACCATTCCTTCACTTTGGGAAAATGGAGTGATTTCTTTTCTCAGTGAGGTCTGTATGCTTTTCTCTCTGGTTTCCCAGACTCTGTTCAGTTCCCTGGGAGATTGATCTGTTTAGACAATATCAACACCCTTCAGTATTCCATTGAGTTTGGCCAATAAGGAACAATAATAAGAGATCTGAAAGGAGGAAGAAAAATCAAGAAAAGAAAGAAAGAATTGCAGGGGGAAAGATACAGAAAAGAAAGTGCTATTTCAATATTTATTCTGCTTGGCTCCCTCCCTGCACAGTTATCAAGAGTAGGCTGAATCCAATCCCTAAGCCAAATGTTTTAGCTCCAATCAACTTCCCTCTGGACATAGCCACCTCTGTCTGCACTCCAGTAATAACACTCTCTTCTTAACACTTATCTTCAAGGTTGGTAACAGAACACTGCTATTATACCTTTCAAAAGTATGATATAAACTCTATGGCTGGCCTACACCTTGTCAAAACTTTGTAAATAATCCCTATTAAACTCTCCTCAGATTATAATTTGAGGGTAACCTCTATTTTTTGCTACAATCCTAGTTAGCAAGATAGACATGACCTGGATTTATCACACCATACATTTCTCCTATTCACAGCCCTTTATATTCTAGAAGACATCAGAAATGATAGGATCTTTGATTATAAGGATCTAGGAAATTCACTGAATAAATTATTGAACAATAATATTTGATTTGGTAGGGTGTGGCTGTGGGGATTCAGAAGTGCTGTTTCTGGGAAATCCTTGGCTAAATACTCTATTTTTGTCCAAAACAGATGCTGGAGAAAATATAGCCTATTTAACAAATGGTGCTGGGAAGACTGGTTATCCACATGCAGGAAATTGAATCTCGACATATATTTCTCATCATGTACTAAAATAAAATCAAAATGAATCAAAGAACTAAATGTTAAAACAGAAGCACCTAAACTACTGGAAGATGAAATAGATAAAATTCTTGAAAATATAGATGTAGGCAAGAATTTTCTGAAGAGAACCCCAATTGGAAAAGAAATGGCACCAAATGGGATTACATCATATTAAAATCTTCTACACAGCAAAGGAAACAACCAACAAAGTGAGGAGACAATCTGTAGAATGAGAAAAAAATGTTGCCTGGTAGTTCTTGAACAAAGGATTAATATCTGGACTACATAAAGAACTCAAAAAGTTAGAACTCTCAAAATAAATGACTCAATCACAAAGGGGCAACTGAAATGAATAGACATTTCTCAGTAGAAAAAGTACAAAAGGCCGACAAACACATGAAGAAGTGATCAACATCTCTGGACACTAGAGAAATGAAAATTCAAACAATACTGAGATTCTACCTTACTGCAGAAATAATGGCTATCATGAAGATATCAAATAATGACAAATGTCCATGAGGCTGCAGGGAAAAGGAAACTTTCTATGTTGTTGGTGAAAATGTATACTAGTACAATCAGTATGGAAATCACTATGGACATTTCTCAAAACACTAAAAATAGAAATTCCATTTGACCCAGCTATTCCCCTGCTAGAATTAAAAACATCATATGATGCTGATACATGTGTAACCATGTTTATAGCAGCACGATTCATAATAACTAAATCTTGGAAGCAACTTATATGTCCATCAACAGATAAATGAATGAAGAAAATATGGCATTTATACACAATGGAGTACTACTCTGCCATAATAAAGGATAAATTGTGTCACTTGTAGGAAAATGGATACACCTTGAGGCCATAATGTTAAGTGAAATAAATCACGCACAAAGCATAAACATCAGCTGATTTCTCTTATAGAGAAACCATAAATATGAAAAAAGAACAAAATAAAAGATAATAGAAAATAGTGAGATGAATCTTTTGCAAAAAAGAAAGGGACCAAGAAATAGAGGGAGGGGGAAGGGGATGAAAAAAGTTGTGTACATGCATGCACCAACTCCCCACAAGGAATCATTATGCACTGTAAACATGTTCCAATGAAAATTAAAATTAAAAAATAAAACATCAGCAAAAAATTGCATATCTATCAGTATAATAGATATACTGATATATATATTTACAGCATATATACACATATATATTAAAATCTTGGCTTGCAATCATAATCTGTTCCAAAGCAAATTTCCCCATGAGAAATGATGAAAACTCAGATGATTATTTCCACAACTCAAAACTCTTCATATAAATATGGTTACAGCACTGCAATACAATACAAAATAAAATAAATAAACAAATTAACCTGCACTTATCTTTGAAAACCTTCGTAGCTGGTGTGAGAGAGACAAGAGAGAAGGGTTACTGAGTAGGACGACTTTCACTATCACTCACAGATTTCACTCACAGATTCTATCGGCTCAACGGAATCTTTTTCTTCTTGTACAACTTTAACAAGGAACCTATCTCATTGTGACATTTGAGGATTTCATGGGAATGTGATGTTTCACTGTTATTAAACAGATTCATGGCTTGCATTGTTACAGTTTTATTTGGATGGTGCTTTTCTATAAAATTTTACACTATTTCCCACATTTAACACAGCTCCCTAATCTCATTTGAAGTGAGGGATTCCTCTGCTTTTTTCTTCACCTCTTCTGTAGATGTGATGTCCATGACCTCTTGCTTTTGGGAAACGATCACCCACAATTCCACAGCAAGGGAGAGAAAAAAGAACCATTGGCTCAGTTGTAGTACTATTCATATTGCAAGATATTGCTTGTTTATCAAGTTAAATGTATTGGAAATGTTTGCTCATCTTGCAGAACACTCACAGAGCAAGTTACAATCCAATGTTTTACATACATATATAGAAATTAAAAGACTAAGATAATCAAGACAATCTTGAAGCAAAAAAAAAAAAATTACCACAGTGTTACAATTCAGAGACTATAGTATATAAACAAAGATAATCAATTAGTCCTATGAAATAGAATTGGGTCCAGAAAGAGATCACCTATACAGTGAGGTCTTCGGGCGCTGGCAAATCAGACCCAGGATGTAGAGGGGCTGTGCCGGAAGGCGCATCTGACCGGAGCTCGGGTGGAGTAGAGAGTAGGGAGCGGTAGTCGGGGGTGGTGGGAGAAGGAGGCGGCAAATCACTTATAAATGGCGCCCAAGCAGGATCTGAAGCCCAAGTTCCAGGACGGTAAATGAGTACTGTGCTTTCATGGGCCTCTTCTTTATGAAGCGAAGTGTGTAAAGGTTGCCATAAAGGACAAACAAGTAAAATACTTTATACATTACAGTGGTTGGAATAAAAATTGGGATGAATGGGTTCCAGAAAGCAGAATACTCAAATATGTGGACACCAATCTACAGAAACAGCGAGAACTTCAAAAAGCCAATCAGGAGCAATATGCAGAGGGAAAGATGAGAGGGGCTGCTCCAGGAAAGAAGACATCTGGTCTGCAACAGAAAAATGTTGAAGTGAAAACAAAAAAGAACAAACAAAAAACCCCTGGTAATGGAGATGGTGG
Organism: Heterocephalus glaber; assembly: GCF_000247695.1. The sequence goes on along the minus strand of NW_004624742.1, from coordinate 1,141,648 downwards.
CATACCAGTGAGACACCTCAGCCTCCTCGGAAGAAGAGGGCCCAGGTAGATCCTACTGTTGAAAATGAAGAAACATTTATGAACAGAGTTGAAGTTAAAATAAAGATCCCTGAAGAGCTAAAACCGTGGCTTGTTGATGACTGGGACTTAATTACCAGACAGAAACAAGCTCTTTTACCTTCCTGCCAAGAAGAATGTGAATTCCATTCTAGAAGACTATGCAAATTATAAGAAATCTCGAGGAAATACGGATAATAAGGAGTATGCTGTTAATGAGATTGTAGCAGGGATAAAAGAATACTTCAATGTGATACTGGGCACTCAGCTCCTCTACAAATTTAAGAGACCACAGTACACTGAGATCCTTGCCGATCACCCTGATGCACCCATGTCCCAAGTGTACGGAGCACCACACCTACTGAGATTATTTGTATGAATTGGAACTATGTTGGCCTACACACCTCTGGATGAGAAGAGTCTTGCTTTATTACTGGATTATCTTCATGATTTCCTCAAGTATCTGGCAAAGAATTCAGCAACTTTGTATAGTGCCAGTGATTATGAAGTGGCCCCTCCTGAGTACCATCAGAAAGTGGTGTGAGGTACTCTCACCCATGTTTGGATCTCGGTCAACATGTTTTGTTCCTAGTCTTTCTCTTGTACAAATGATGACTTCGAAGATGTTAGTGTACAACAGAGTTGATGTTTGTTTTGATTTTAAACAGAGAAAATAAAAGGGGTTACAACTCCTTTTTTCTTTTTTCTTTTCATTTCAAAGTTGCTTCCAGTGTATTCAATGATGGACAACAAAGAGACATGGTGTAGTGTTTTATTGCCTAGTTGACAAAGCTGCTTTTGAATGCTGGTGGTTCTATTCCTTTGACACTATGCACTTTTATAATATGTGTTAATGCTATATGACAAAATGCTCTGATTCCTAGTGCCAATGGTCCAATTCAGTGTATATAACTGAACACATTCATCCATTTGTGCTTTTGTTTTTTTAGCAGTACTTAAAGAGCTCATCTGTTGCAAGTCATTCATGTTGTTCCTTAGGCATTTTCTCTTTGCTTAAATTGTTGAAGAATGGTGAATTGTTTCATGGTTTTTGTATTTGTGTCTAATGCACATTTTAACATGATAGACGCAATGCATTGTGTAGCTACAGTTTTCTGAAAAAGTCAATCTTTCAGTAATTGGTTTTCAGATCGTCAAAAAATTTTTTCTTTAAATTTCAAAAAAAAAAAAGAGATCACCTATATGCAGTTCTTCGAAATTGACAAAGATGATAATCATTGGCTTGATAAAGAATAGACTTTATAATAAATTATAGTAGGTCAATTGGATATTCATAAGGAAAATATTCATAAGGATATTCATAAGGAAATTATTTATCTTAATCTCTTCCTTATACCAAATACAAAATCAATAGCAGACAATTATGGATAGAAATGTGAGGATAGAATACAAACACTTCTAGAAGATAATTTCAGAGAATAGTTTTATAACTTTGGGGTAGGAAAATGTTTCTTAACCAGAATTGAAAAAGCACTAACCAAAAAGGAAAAGATGTTAATTTTTTGAAGTAAATTGAATTATATTTAAATTAAGAATGTCCACTTACCAAACATATCAAAAGAAGAATGAAAATTCAAATCAGGTCTTTGCTGCCCAGAGCAGCACTGTTCAGGCCCAAAGCTCAGCTTCTTCTCAGTCTCAATTTTCTACCTTTCCTGTAATTCTCTGTGTGCTGCCGTGGCTCACAGGAGACTAGGACTTACTGCAGAGGTTCTGTTTATTGATACAGAGCCCGCTGCCAAAAGGCAGGTCTGCCCATGCCCTTCCGAGGTCCTGAGTCACAGAACACATGCCAAATCAGCCCCTTGAAGACAGGCAGGTCTGTGCATGCCCTACTGATGTCCTGAGTCACACAGAACACCCTGAATCAGCCCACTGCACACAGGAAGGTCTGTGCACGCCCTACCGAGGTCCTGAGTCTCACAGAAGAAACTCAATAACCCCGCTGCAGACAGGCAGCCACCTAGTTCCACGCTACAAAGACGCACAGGACATCAGACCACCAGACCAAGGTACTGAGTCCTGCTGTTCCTGACCCAGAGGTAGGGGCCTCTGAGCCATCATCCCACTGCTCCTGGTCCAGAGGATGGGGCTTCCTGGTCACCATCCCTCCCGCTGCTCCCAGCCCAGAGGAAAGGACTTTTGGGCCACCTTCTGTCCTGCTGCTCCTGGCCCAGAGGAAGGGGCTTCCAGGCCACCATAACTCCCACCACTCCCGGCCCAGAGGGAGGGGCTTCTGACTGCCATCCCACTGTTCCTGGTCCAGAGGAAGGGGCTTCCCAGTCACCATCCCTCCCGCTGCTCCCAGCCCAGAGGAAAAGGATTTTGGGCCACCTTCTGTCCCACTGCTCCTGGCCCAGAGAAAGGAGTTTCCCAGCCAACATCCTTCCAGCTGCTCCCAGCCCACAGGAAAGGGCTTTTGGGTCACCATCTCTACTGCTGCTCCCAGCCCCTGTCCCACCTCTCCCAGCTCAGAGGAGGTAATCCATGCAGGCGCTAACAGCCCCACACCCCAGTCGAAATGAGAACATGTAAATAAGTCTCAAAACCAGACTTCCAGATCACCTACAGCAACCCCAAAGTGAAACGAGGTGGAACACTCTGATACTCAACCACCTGGACCCACTGAACTGGCAACAAAAGGTCATCTGGAAAAAAGGAAATCAGAAATAATTTCTCAGATAACAGGAGAAATTGTGCCCCTAGTGCAAGACATGATTAATCAATCTAGAGAG